>OU343221.1:303561395-303737410 GCA_910596185.1 Chrysanthemum makinoi
GGGTTATTCGGACTACCAGATTCTCCTGGTAACCCTGATTTGTTTCATTAACATTACTTGGTTGTGTTATTTATATTTAACAATGGCTTATGCATACATAGTAGTGTACAACCCGTTCTTGTAATGAAAGGACCTTGTGGTACGCTTCAGTGCCACAATCCTTAAAAAGGAGTAAAGCTTCGTACTTTGAGTAAAACTAACCAAAACTTTCATTTTCAAAGTTTTGCTCAAAAGAACAAGTACTTCCCTTTATGATTTTTCAAAACCTTAAAGTTTATATCACTTTTGAGGGGGTAATTTGTCAACCAAAATCTTTGTTCTACAACGTTCTTTATGGAAATCTTCCCACAAAACTCAAAATGGTCATATTCCATAACAAAATTTCATCAAAAATAACATTTATATGCCATTTTTGAGGGGGAGAAAATTATGTGATAAGAAATATGTTGTAACTTGCAAGAGAATCATCGTGTGAATAGACCTAACCAACGAATTGACGAACTCTAAAAAGCTAGTAAATCGAAAAGACTTGTCCGGGACGGGTAATAATTTCAAGCTAGTTCGCTAGTGATGGAAACTGTCTCCAAAAGGACTTGGTCGGTAGAATGTACCATTCGAAACTCTTGTAGTCATGAACTTTGACGGGTTTGACAACCTTTCAAGGTTGTCCACACCTTCAAGGTAGTTATTAGAGCTAGTTGTCACCTAAACTGACAATGTACCTCGCTTAACTATGCAACGTAACCGTGTCTCGCGGAGGATTGTCTATCATGAGTTGATCAATTCAAAAGTGCGCGCTCTTCCCTCACCGTGCAGATTTCAGTCAAAACTCTTAAGCACGTGTGGAGGGGAGTATTTTGCAAATCTTACACTCTCAAACGAGTGGTACAAAATGCTTTTACTCATAACCACTTTGAGGAATTTCATTTATGATAATGGTTTTATGGCAACATAGGTTAGTCATGGTTATAGGTGACTAAGGTTAGGAATAACATCCATGATCCGCCAGAGCCGGAAGGATCTACCCAAGGACACCACCAATAGTTAGAATTAGAATTCCTTAGGTATAATCATAAAAAGGAGAAAATGAAAATCGGAGAAAGAAGGAGTTGAAGAATTAAAAACAAAAGCAAAGAAAAGGGTGAAAAGAAATAGCCCTCCAGATTATTCAACTTAGGCAGACACCGGGTTCAATTCATATGCTACTGGTTGTCACTTGATGACACCGTATTGAAGATCAAAAGTCGATCATGGACCCAGTGACACATGCACTAAACCTTCTTAGCCACTTAAGTTTCTCTCAACAAAAGCTTGTTTCATTCTCACAGGGAACCCCTACATAACTATCGGCTTTCTCTTAGAGATTGCGGTATTGAGCAGGAGACCCTCTCCCTAGTCTCCGCTCAGGAAAACCAAAGTGCACTATTGAATCTAGAGCCACGAGATTCATCAAAAGATCTCTTAGGTACACTTGACAATTCATCGCTTGTCGTTCAACAATAAGGACGCAAGTGATACATTATCGAGTCCTTCACAGATCCTAGCAATCTGTCGAGAACATTTATGAGAGGTTCACACATGTGATCCTCAATTATTGAATGGAAACTCCTGCCAGAGTCAACATCAAACCCCGGACAGCAGTCACTCGGTACTCCCCGTGGATTACGCTTAGTGTGTCTCAAACGGTCTACAGTCGTGGGGTGATGCTTCGATGTACCTCAGCGGCTCATCTGAACTGTAGGTGGGTACATCGCGTTATCTCACTTGTGGGACTCCAGTTCAGGAACAAAAGCTCAATTCGGGTCAAATTAGTGTTAGAATAAAAAAAAGCTCAAGTGTAGGGATGTGCCTATAAATCCCAACTATTTTGATGTGTTGAAATCACTCCTAAACTATAATTCAAGTGTTAGTCATTAATATGTAATAGTTAGCTTAATTATAGCTTTTATGTTAGTAATCAAGGTTAGGCTCATGTAGAAATCCCATAAGCCTATCCAAAGCCCAATAAGGGAAAGGAAGGGAACTTGCATGTTGCCCTAGTTCCTTCCTATAAATACTCATGTAAACCCTTGCTTGAGGGTTGGTTGTTCATTTCATCTCAATATCTACGCATAACTTGTCTCACATTCATACGCGTATTGTTGTGGCATGTTCAACCGATCTATCTCTTATCTCTACTTCTTATATTGATGCTTGTGTTACAAATATGGTGACCTAACATGATGTTATCGTAGAAGATGGTAGAGTAAAAGTGTATGAAAAAAAAATCGAAAAAAAAATAGAAAAAAATAGAGTGTTGAAAAAAAAATACGGGCTACCATCCTACATCTATCTTTAAATTTATGTTTGTTTGTTTCAGTTATATAGAGTTTAGAGTGTCGAGTCTTGGTTTAGCAATTCCATTCTTCGCATGCTTGTAACATAAAGATTTTTTACTTGCCACCACTAAATCGCCTATCCAACCAAAACCTTTGTTTCCCTAACCGTAAGCCTAACGTTACAACCCTTTAAAAGACCTCTTGGATAGTCTTTTCTAGGTGCTTACGCCAAAGCGATGGAGGTTTGATCTAGTCTCAAGCCTATGGTAATTCTATGTACTAGGACCGTTTTAATGAGTGTTTATCTTCCATTTCCAACTTGTTATATTCCATATACACCCGAGAGATGTGAGTATCCAAACACCCCATGTGAGGTGCTAGTATGTAATTTACGTGCTTGTTATGAATTTTGCGGGGCTTATATGTGTTGTGGATCGTTCTAAACTAATGCTTCATGACCTCTAACTTATAAATCAATTGGCTAAAAGCCTATTTGCTTGAGGACAAGCAAATACCAAGTGTAGGGATATTTGATAAGGATTTAAAAGGTACCTTTTTGAGGGGTCATTTAAGCCCTTAATTGATCACTTTTGTATCCGTTACTACTTAATTTCGTTCCTTTTCACTTTTTAGGTCTCTTGAGGCAAATTGCTGGAATGACACTTATTCGGACGAAAAGGCGCGAATATACGAAAAAATGGCCAAGTTCAAATGCGAGACACTCAAGCTGACTGGAACTGAAGGGGCGGCTTCAGTTTCTATTTTGCGACGCCGTCGAACATGTTTTGGTGACGACTCAGTAGCCAATTGTTGATTTACAAGTGGCGACATCAGTTTTTCAGCTGCCTCGATTTGATCGAGACGGCGTCGAGACTGAAGGTGACGCCGCACAATGATAATGTGCCCAGGCGAAAACCTAATGACGCGACCCGACGGCGTCCAATTAAAGAGTGACGCCGTCGCAGTTCTAACACTATATATAGAATCCGAATTTTTCAGGTTTTAGAGTAGTTTGTGTGGAGTAAAACCTAAACCGAACCAATGCTGTCTTGTAAAGTATTTTAGGGTTCCATACCCTATCTTACATCAAGATAAGTGTTTTACTTCATTAATTCAATTATGTCTTCAATTGATTGTGTGTATGCTTGCATGTTCTCCATGGCCGGCTAATTTACTTGTGTGTTTGCTTAGGTAATATGAAACCTAGTTATTGAATATTGATTGGTTGTCTCTTATCTTAATTGTGATTGACCAAGTATTGCGATAGGTCATTCGTTGTGTTGTTAATGCTTGATTAATCTTTGTTGAACCTTATCATATAGTTACTAGTGGAATTGTAGGCTAAACATCCAAAGAATACCTTAGTGTTAAGTTTATGAATCTTAGAGATTTCGTAGTCATTAACCTTTGGTAGCTTCAAAGAGTTAGGGATAAATGCATACCCTACGACCTTAGAAACACAACGCGTTAAGAATAAGGACGTGACAATTCAACCATCAATAGGAAATAACAGGGAGTAATAAAATCTAAGTAAACACATTTTAAATCATCATACGAGCACACAACAATAGACATAGACTACCCTTAACTTAGTTAATTAGAATAGATAACTAGAGTATTCGGTAGAAATACCAACCCCCAAATCCAAACACCGAGATTCGTATCTTTCCATTTCTTAAAAAATATTAAAAAAAAATAAAAAATAATCTTCCTCAACCCCAACCTTAGCGTAGTAACTTCTTACTAGCATTCCTATTCCCCTAGAGAACGATATCAATACTCCGGTCTACCTAATACTACACTACTATGATTAGGTTCACTGCCTAGGGTGTTGAAAAACTTGCTCGACGAAAAGGAAGTTCCTTTGACCCCGAATTCGCTGTGTAAGCGTATCACCTACGCGCGCGCGCGCGCACACACACACACACACACATATATATATATATATATATATAGGCTTTGGTTCTATTGAGAAAGATTTTAGATTGAGAAAAATGAGAAGAGATGATGATCATTGATATCTATTAATAATGATTCTTTTTTAAAAATATTTAAAGAGGTGAGAAGGGTAAAAATGGAAGTTAGTATATGCAAGATTTATGTGAAAATTAAATATTCCTACAATTTTGCATTGACCATAATGGTAGGATCATACTTTTTTTTTTCATTTGTGCATCATCATTTTCTTAATGAACATGAAAGCGTATCCATAATCATCAACTAGTGCAATACCCGTGCGTTGCCCGGGTTAACCGTTTCAATAATGGTTTCCTTCCTGGTAATCTTTTTTCATGTAAACAACATTGCTGAGAAGAAAATCCTTTTCATGTGACGTGAAAAAAGTAGAGTAAATATTATTGAAATAAACTTAAATGAAGTATATGAGGTTACTATGTGTTGTCAAGTTGAAAAGCCACCTAATAATCTTTGTTGTCCGCTAAAATGAAAGTAATACAGTCACGATAATGCCATTTAAAAAAAAATGGGTAACTCGGACTTATTCAAAAATATATAAGATATACCTCAATTTCATCTGTTAACATGTTGATGACATATATAAGTATATGGAATAAATTCTAGCTAAAAACTATGGATCAGCCACAATAATAGTAACAAACTAACAAAGATAATCTATATTTTATACACGTTCCCAAAAACATTTGGATATAGATAAATTAAATTACCTTCAAGAAAGCACCTACAAGTCTACAACCATGAGCCACCAAATAATAACCATTAAATAATCAACATCGAGCAAATTAGTTTGAGGTATGGCAATTAAATGTTCATTTAAAAACATTCAAAACATACAGTTAAAACTTACATTGCCTTGGTATCATGTCAAAAGACAATTGATCCTTTATCAGTCAAAAGACAAACCTATCAAATAGAGATAAAGAACATCAAATGAAATTTGGAACGTGTCATGCAAAAAAGAACTCAAGAAGTAAGAACACATTTGTATCAAAATTAATACATTATCACATTCATGTTTGTACACAAGGGAGTAGGAAAATTGTCTTGGTATCATCAAATCGTGACCGAAAGAGGCTCATATTGCAGAATGTCCAAACTTTTCATAGGATACGTTTAACAATTGACGTCCCAAATATCTACACAAGCCAAAATAAAGCAAAAAAGAAAACAATTTACAACAAATTAACACCAACTCACATGAGACATCAAAGTTAATTGCAAGGTTAAAGAATGGGAATTTCGAGGATTTAGATAGACGATTCACATGCAAAATAGAAACAGTGATTTAGATGTCTTATTATAAAATTTGAAATTAAAAAAATTTGTTAACCTTCTTAGGTTTGGATGTTGTAGACTACATATATATATATTTACCCATGTGTTGTATATCCATTTACCTAATTCTCCACTTTAAAAGGATGAATTTACATGGTTATGATCAAAGTTAAACATGATCCAACGCTAGAAAACAACTAAAAGCCAAATGCACCGTCGGCAATAGAATATTAATATTAATATATTTAGAAGATTCATATTTTATTGAAAGTGAATCATAAATTTAATATATAAATTTATGTTTCTTTAATCATTTAATAAGATAGAGCATTTAGATGTATGAATAATGTGATTTTTGTTTTAGCGTTATAAATGAATCATTTCATTATGGGTTTTATCATGGGTCTACGATAATTGAATGTGGTAATTTTACGTATTGCATTTTATTTTGATTAACTCATTAACTTTTTTGAATCAATGATAGACTTGGTTCTTAAAATAATTATGATTATTGTATCATAATCGAAAGTTAATTTTTTTTTTACTTGACGTTGGTTTGAACGATTTTGTGAATCATATTGTAAGCTTCTAAAATCTATACTAGTGGTATATACGGGTACGTGAACATCTTCAACGAACTAAATAAAATCGTCATTATATAGTGAAACATTATGTTGACTTTTGAATCATTGAAATCGCTAACTGAATCTTTATGCTTTTGAATCAATTAATCGATATTTTTATCGATCATGTGATAAAGTGCTAGCTAATAGTTCAATAAAAACTAAAAGTGACACAACAATCACAAATATGAATCATTCATGCTTATAATCGAAATACAAAGGTTTAAACTATAAATTCAAATATGGAATACCGAACGAAAATTTGTCAGTAAATAAAATGGGAAGAAAGTAAAAATCGTTACCACCAATGTATAACATCACCTAGCAAAGCGTTTGATGAATTAAAACTGAAAATGTGGAACATTAATGTTGTCTCCAATTAATGATAAATTAATCTAATATTAATTAATGATAATTGTAAATGACCAATTTTACCCTTGACATGCTTTGATATGATAAAAGGTCACGATTACTTCTCAATCTTCTCAATCTAAAACTCTTCTCAATCGATCCGGATTCTATATATATATATATATATATATATATATATATATATTATATATATATATATATATATATATATATATATATATATATATATAATAAACGGAGGAATCATAAAAGACAAATATCTGTATAAAGGATACAAAAGATTCTTTTTTAAAAACAGTTTCTCATAAAATTATAAAAAAAATCCACAGTATATGTATATGTATATAAACAGTTTCTTTATATAAAATTGTTAAAACAAGATCCAATTAAAATTTGATAAGTGACACTCTCCTTACAACAAAAATAAATTTTTTATTAACTACAACTAAAACTGTTAAGGGCTCGATAGATTTCTTTTTAAAATTTACGAAACCTAGGTGATACACTTTGATTAGAAGTGTAATGTGTATCAGGTTTTGAAATATTTATTAGTGTAATATGTATCAGGTGTATCACTAATTCAAACTCATGTATCATTAGGTTATTAGTAGCTAAAATGTTAATTTGTATTATTTTATTTTTTTTGTATTATCGTTAAAATTGTTATTTATAAATGTTTTAGTGTTTTTTTAGACTAAATTTTATTTTTACAACTTTAAGTTTGATCTCACATTTACTCTCATATTATATATATATATATATATATATATATATTTATATATATATATATAGAATCTAGATCAAATAAGATCATACTTAAAGTTGTTAAAATGAAATCGAACTAAAATTTGACAAGAGATACTCTCCTTACAATAAAAATAATTTTTTTATTTACTACAACTAAACTTGTTAAAGTTTCGATAGATTTCTTTTTAAAATTTACGAAACCTAGGTGATACACTTTGATTAGAAGTGTAATGTGTATCAGTTTTTGTATGTGTATCAGGTCTTGGAATATTTATTAGTGTAATGTGTTCATCGTGTATCACTAATCCAAACACACGTATCATTTGGTTATTAGTTGCTAAAATGTTAATTTTTATTAAATATATTATTTTTTTTTGTGTATGATTGCTAAAATTGTTATTTATAAATGTTTTAGTGGTTTTTAGATTTGATCTTATTTTTACAACTTTAAGCTTGATCTCACATTAACCCCCCCCTATATATATATATATATATATATATATATATATATATATATATATATTATATATATATATATATATATATATATCTATATATATATATAAAATCTAGATCAAATAAGATCAAGCTTAAAGTTGTTAAAATGAGATCCAACTAAAATTTGACAAGCAACACTCTCCTAACAACAAAAATAAATTTTTTATTAACTACAACTAAAATTGTTAAAGTTTTGATAGATTTTTTTTTCAAATTTACGAAATCTAGGGGTTACACTTTGATTAGAAGTGTAATGTGTATCAGGTTATTGTATATGTATCAGATTTTGGAATACTTATAGTGTAATGTGTATCAGGTGTATCACTAATCCAAACTCATGTATCATTAATTTATTAGTTGCTAAAATGTTATTTTGTATTAAAATATTATTTTTATGAGTATTATTGCTAAAATTGTTATTTATAAATGTTTTAGTGGCTTTTTAGACTTGATCTTATTTTTACAACTTTAAGCTTGATCTCACGTTAACTCTCCCCCTATATATATATATATATATATATATATATATATATATATATATATATATATATATATATATATATATATATATATTATATATATATATATATTATAATATATATATATATATAAACACACAGTGAGGATCACATGCGGATTTTTTAATTTAGTGCCGATTTACGAACAGATCTGGACCGTCCGCCATGATCTGATCTAGATCTAATCACACACCCACACGCTATCTTCACGGTATCAATTGACCATGAAAATAATTTTTTTTGAATATTTTTCTTTTAGGCGATCCTTACTATTTGTTGTATTATTTCATTTCTTTATTTTTTCAAGTTTTTCTGAGCAATTTATTTTTTATTTTTTATTTATTTATTTTTTTTATGGGACCTACCGTGATATTAAGGATATTATGAAAGGGTGTAATGATAGTTATGGTGATATTATAAAATCAACCGTGATATTAAGCTTTTTACATGTACAAATGAACCGTGGTATTAAAACCCCATGATAGTTATGGAGATATTATAAAACCGACGTGATATTAAGCTTTTTTACATATAAAAAGAACCTGATATTAAAAACCCATGATAGTTACGGTGATATCAAACATTTAATTAAAAAAAAGTTTGTATGATACAAAAAAAAGTTATTGTGAAATAAATTTTTAATTAAACTAAAGTTTATGTGATATCATATCGATTTTGACTTTTTTTACAAAAGTCAAGATCTGATCTTGACTTTGTCATGAACAGATCTTAACTTTTGTAAAAAAAAGTAAAAATCAGACGCTAATATCAAAATACCTTTAATATCCAATCCGCACCTGTAACCACTCGTAAATTTCCCTACCGATTTTTCGCGACTATATATATATATATATATATATATATATATATTCTTTCTTTTTCAATTTATAATCACGTCAAGTCACGAGATTTTTCATCTCAACCTCGATAATAAAATTTTTATAAAATAATAATAAACTCTTTATACATATATATTTTTTTTACCGGGCCTTTAACCCAACTTGCTCTCCTTACTCGTTGGGCCTTGCCTACTCGCAATCCAAATCCCACCATTCCACCTTGGGCCTAGCCATCCAAATTTCCTTGGCCTAGTATACTGTTAGTAAAATGATACAAGTGAGAACTTGGTACATTTGTTTTCTTGTTCAGTAGTTTACCAACGACAAAACCAAAACAAGACACAAGCAAAACACAAATATAAATTCATTGGTCAAACATGAGTACGTCAAGTTGGCATGCATTCCCCTATGTTTCTTCCTCCTGTAATTGACAATGACCCAAGCAAAACAAAACTAGTTTCAACCTTTGGCATTTTATATCATGCATGTGAGTAGTCAAGGAGACAAACAAAAACCCAACAAACTCTACTAATATTATGCTTGTGGTACCACATGCCATGTGATTCCCATGTGAAAGCAAGGCAAACTCACGCCCCACACTGCAATACTACATCATCAATTTCGTCTCTCTCTTTTTCCTCCCCTACGCATGCTCCAAGCTCAAAACAAACTCTATCTTTTTTTGTTTTGGAACCTTATGGGTGAACAATACCCATCTTCCTCTATATAACAAACTCCTAAGACCCTTGTTGAACTCACCAACTCACACACTTCACTTTTAAATTATCACTCACAACATTCTTGTCACAAACCCATTTATATCGAGCTAGAGAAGGAAGATAGGAAAAAGTCTACTGTGGAAGACCAGGTCAAGAAGGAAACGAGTCACAAGTTTTTTTTTTTATTATCTCGTTTGGGTGTAAGGAAAACAAGAAGCCATTTTGGTCACGTTCATTCGTCTTCTCTTTGAATCGTCACCACCCACTTGGGTGTCGTAAGTCCCTCGAAACCTATTTCAATTTCCAAACTTTGTATCTAGTTCTTGTAATGCACACAACATGTCTTTTAAACTCTCTATACTTGTTTTCGTCAAATATGGCACGTAATGTTTTTGTCTCGTTGAACTTGTGTGGTGGAAAGTAAAATAGTTTTGGATCGACACTTCGATAAATCAAGAGCCTATGAGTCATAAATCTGCTTCACATACACAATGGAACACAAAACACAACCTCAGCTTACACTGAGCGAAATTATGTCAAAAACAAGACTAGAACGAATCAGATAAGTACCCCTAAAATACGTTTGCGTTGCAAGTTGTAACACCAAAGGACTTGTAGTCCAAGTGGTGTGATGCTTTCCTTCTTAACAAAACCACCCAGGTTCGAGTCACGCTGGTGGCATCCTTTTTCTTTCTTTTTGTTATCTTTATTAAAATGCAACCTTTACAACATCAGTCCCTCAACTTCAAGCTACTAGTCATAAGTTCTTAATAACTTATATCACTTTTAGATCTTCATCCCCTTAAGTTTGACACTTTGACATTTGTCACCCTAAAACTTCATATTTTTGATAAACTTATATTACTTTATCACTTTTCATAAACATATTTAACACATGTTTTATTTAACGACCTTGTCCGCGTAAACTATAAATATTATGTTTTTTTTTTAAATATAATACTTACACCAACCTCTATAAAATTATACAAACATAAATATATTTTCTCACCTCGAAACTAAACCAATCTAATAAAAATAATTCGAATTGTATTTATTCTCACTTCATTCATACTTGAGTAAATATTCGAGCCAACTTTTATACGAAAGTTTCGTATACATTTTTTTTTCTTTTCTCACATCTATTCCAAAAACCAATACTTACGAAACACTTTAAAACAATTTAATCGTAAGCTTTGCCACACAAGCAACATTAAACACAACCACTTGTAAACACTTAAATTTATTCACGCACTTCTATTCGTGAGTACACAAAACTGCAAAACTGAGATTTGACGCACTAATTAGGTTTGCTGTTGGAGCTACTTGCTACTTGATCTCTTGATACTTTATTCACCGAACTGCTGAGGTGAGTTTATAGCCCCACTTTTACTCTTATTTACTTGTTTTATAAAACTATGGGGTGAGAAACATGCAAAACTCTTTTCGGACCTGAAACGAAAACACTATTCGTGAAACAACCTTGATCCCAACTATGCTACCGTTAGTTCCCTTTGGGGAAGCGCGATTGTTATGAATAGATCTATTGGGGATGACACCCCCGTTCGAGTTTGACCGGATAGGCAAACGTCGAACGTATACCATATCGTATTGATTGAGTGTACTGGAAATACACTTGCTGGGCTTTTTATTTATCATGCTTCTAGCATGCACACACTGTCGTAGTTTTAGTCGCATGAACTTGGTACTAGCGTAATAGCCTTTTTGCATATAGTGTCATTCACGGAGATGCTATATGTGCAACTGTGGTCCAACTTGATTTTCGAAACTTAAACCTATGAACTCACCAACCTTTGTGTTGACATTTAGCATGTTTTTCTCAGGTTTACTTATTGGCGTGGGCAATGGCAAAGGCATTCGTTGGAGACTGGCATCTGAAGTATTTCCAATCATAATTAATACAACTTTTAATGGGACAACATATATTTTTATGGGCTTTACTTCCGCACTTTGAAACAATAATGTAAAACTATTTCTTAAATTAATATATGTTTTGAAAATGGAATAGAATTTCCATTCTTTATTACCTTGTATTGTGTATATTGATTTAGTAGCACCCCATGACCCGAACGCTTCCGCTGTGAAATTTTGGGGGTGTTACAGCACCCGATCCGGATCCTATATATAAGGGTGGGTGAGATGGGTGACCGCCCAATGCCTCAAAAAGTTTAGGGGCCTCAAAATTTATGACGTTTATTTGTTTTCAATTATTCTTTTTGAAGAAAAAAAAAATTAATTGATGGAATCAGGGGTGAAGCTAGAAAAATTTGTTCGAGGGGGCATATTCTAATTTCTTTTAGAACTACAATATAAATTGGTTCGGAAGGAGGACAAATTACAAAAAAAAATATATATTTTCGAAAATTTACACTGCAATTTTTTTTTCTAAAGGAGCACATGACCCTTATGACCTCCTTTATTTCCGCGCCTGGATGAAATATCTTATATATGTCGTATGTTAAAAGCTTAGATAGTTAATTTGCATTATATCTTATAAGATGACGACACTTTTTATATAACATAAGTTTTTGATGGCTTCGTTATCGAATTTCGCCCTAGGCCTCCAAAAGCTCAGGGATGGCCATGGGTATTATTGGTTGGCATGCATGGTCGTCATTTTTGTCATATTTTTGTCAGTTTGAGAAACACGTTACTCTTTAACCTGCTATATAATGATACTTAAACACATATACATCGGTAACGATAGCAACGTTTGTTAATTATGTCATAAATTTATAATACCATTTTATCCGCAAAACGATGACATTAGAATTTTACTGCTGATCATATAGCGTTTGTGACCGCTTCTTTATCCTACGCATCTTATGTATGTCTGTTTTGATAACACTTATGTTGCCTTAAAAACTGGCAAGTGTATGTTTGATTAAATAAACTCAATTACATTTAAAAGAAATATCAGTTTTATATTCTACCTACTCTCTTATAATAGAAAAACGGTCAAAGGTGAAAAGTTGAAAAGTTGAATTGTTGAAATTAGTCAAATGAGAGAAAATGCATAGTGTAATTAATACTCGTATTAAAACACCCCATTACTTAAAAGTACAATAATTTATTCACATTATACAACCAATTAAAAGCACATCAAACAAATTAAAAACAATCAATTAAAACACCCCTTACTAAAAAGTACAATAAAATTTTCATAACGTACAATTTAAAGAAGCTACAACAAAATCCAAAATATAAAATAATTAAACACACTAATTAATGATATTTTTAAAACACGCTAAAATGAATAGTACATATAGTTTTGAAAACTTCATACAAGCTAACAAGTTGATGTTACATATAGTTTTGAAAACCGGATCGGACCGGACCAACCTGTTCAACCGGGAACCGGTGTCGCCATCGGTTCGGCTAACCAATTAAAGCCATCCAAAAACGAACCAGAGAGGATCCGTTGAAACGATACAAACTGGTGAATCAGGTCTCATCGAAATCTATTTCCGCGGTTAATCGTCACATGTTACCCGCCGCCAAAACGCGAGAGTACCCTGCTATATACTATATATAAAGGAAAAACCAAAAAGTAAAAACTGAAAAGTTGAAACTAAAAGTGGAAATGTTGAAGACATATATTTCAAAAGGAAACTATTTATACACATCGAAAACCTGGTTGACCAGGGACGCTTCAAACCGGGCGGGTTGACCCGATTTAATTTGACTTGTTTTCGACCCAACCTGTCGGGTTGACTCGGTTTAAATCGATTTATTTTTTTGACCGGAACGGTTCAACCGGTTGAACCACCCGGTTCGAACCAGGTTTCAAATTTGACAAAATTATATGAGAAATGATGAAGTAGTTGTGGAACCCGTGACAAATTTGGAAAAATGATAGACCAAGTAATTGTAGTTTTTTGTTGTTTATTTTGCTTTGACACATGTACGTTGTCTTTTGTATAATGTTATTTTGAAAAATGTTGGTCTTGCACCACTTAAGTGACTAGCATATATGGATCGTCTTTTAAAAGTTAATATATATTGTGTTGGGAATTATGTGAAGTAGGACTCTGTTGTCATTACTGCCGAAGGTTTCTGCTGAAGTAGAAGCAGTTTCTGCTGAAGAAGTGATTCTACTGAAGAAGTACAAGCGTTGCCATGTTACTGCTGAAGAGTGAAAGCTTACTAGGATCACAGCGCCTTATGAATTAAATGCTAAACTCATTATTATCTTTCACCTGCCCTAGTTCACATGGTATTATTGTACTACTATATAGTTGTTTTAATGTATTAGACATTAAATGCATGCAAAGATGTTTAGTCGTTTGGGTAGTAAGAGATTAGGGTTCCTTGTATATAAAAGGAACCATATAGTTTGTAATCAATAATAACGAATCTAAACATAGAGTTTCAGTGAATAAAAAGGATCCATAGAGGATCTAAGTGTTCTTAGTGATAACAGCTTGTGTTTACATTTCCGCTTTAGAAACACGAGTTGTAGAGATTTTCTATTAGTTTGCTTATGATTACATAAGCAACACTAACGATCCACAAGTGCTAGATCTTTCAAGGTCTGTGAGTACAGCGTGCGTAAAGCGTTTAACAAGTGGTTTCAGAGCCTCGGGAGAGTCTCTACGATACTGAGAACCTTATTTTCCTCACCGCCATACAACCAAAACTTATTTACAATGACTGGAACTGATGATGAATCAGATGTCACAAACACCAACAACAACAACAACATCATCAAAACACCACCTCCATGCGGCAACTAGTCTCTCCAACATAATGGCAAGTTTCCTTTTCTGAAGAAGGAAGAATATGATCTGTGGACAATGAAGATGCAGAACTGGATCTCCAATATTGTTTGGAATCTATGGGAGATAGTAAAAATGGCAACAGCCTAAAGAAGACCATCCCAGATCTTGATGGTAAGTTCACCATTGCTCCCCCAAACTCTGAAGAAGTTTTGGCTGTGCAAAGAGAACACAAGGTAAGAACCATCCTCCTTCAATCTATTCCTGAAGATCACTTAGGTGATTTTCACCACATGGTTGATGCAAAGGACATCTGAATGGCTCTTAAAGCTAGGTTTGGTGGTAATGAAGAGTCCAGAAGAATGAGGAAGTCCATGCTTAGACAACACTTCCAAGAGTTCAATATTGCCGAAGAAGAGGGTATCCACAAGGATCCGACAGGTTTTACAAGATTCTGAGTCAGCTAAACCAGCTGAATGCAAAGCCTGACAATGATGATAGCAACTCTAAGTTCCTTCGATCTTTGCCTCCATCTTGGTTGCATGTGAGTATAGCCCTGAAAGCTAAAGGTGGGCTGGACATGCTCACTTTTGACGAGCTATACAACAAACTCAGATCTCTTGAACTGATGTCGATCTCCCTACCGTCCACCTCCTCTGTCATTCAGCTTTGTTGGGACATCCCACTCGAATATGATGATGCATGCTTCAAGTACATCCTATTTACCATCATCACCCTATCGTCCCACTCCTTCACATCCTCAAGCCAAGACTGGAAGTATATTGGAGGATGTCCTTCACTCCTTTGTTGCTGATTATGACACTCAGCAACATCTGGTATATGAAGACTTTGACCAAGTGGACCACGTGAAATGGAGGAGATAAGCTGAAATGGCAAGTGGCCATGCTTTCAGTGGATAAGAAGTTTGAAGAAATGCAGGAAGGAAGTTTAGATTCAAGGGAAAGGATCCAGCTCGATTTGACAGGAGAAAGGTCAAGTGTTTCTCTTGCCACCAGATGGGTCATTTCGTCAAGGAATGCAAAGACGAAGACTGAGAGAGTACCAGCTACAATACCTATCAGCAGAATCAGAAGGGAGCTAGCACTTCAGCAACTCTAGTCACCTTGGATGAACAGGTCAACTGGGTTGCTCATGAACCTGTGAATGAGGAAGCTGCGATACATAGAAGCTTGGTCCTGGCTGGCAAGGTGCACTTCAGAAGATAGGCATGACCTTTTGCCTTCATGGGTCTTTCTCAGGTACACAATTGTATATTTGGTTGTAGTGAGAGATACAATGAACTAAAAGCCTTATGATACTATGAAACCTAGATACAATGCATGCTATATTTATAATGAAGCTTATAAACTTTCGTTAAAAAACATTAGAAGACAAAAGGTTTGGTTTCAAAAGAATCAGAGTGCTTATGAAGAAAAGATTAAGGTGCTTCAATTTGATCTAGATATTGCAAACATTAACTTGAAACGCCTGAAAAGGAAAAGCTGATACTATTGCTGAGAATCTAGAGCTTAAAGAGAAACTTGCTGAGGAAATAGCTAGACATAAACAATGGTTGATATCAGATGACAATCTAGCTAAAGAACTCTATAGTAGTCAGTCAGTGAACTCTGGAATAGGTTTAGGTTTTCAAAAGTATGTAGGTTTGGAAGCTAGAATGATGGACGTAAATCTACACCTGCAGGCTTAGAACATTTTAGAAAGGAAGGTGATTTGCATGCTGTCCCTGGACCTATTAGAGGTGAATTCATGCCCACTGACTTGTCTATTACTGTTGACTTTGATGGATCACAGCATTTGTATGGCAAAAGTCAAAAGACTTGTCAGACAACGATGCTTCATCTTATGATTTTGTCTCTTTCTCTGACAGTGACAATTCATCGGATCAAGGATCTACTTACATTTTGATCCAAGTGATAAGTCCACCCTTCCCAAGCCCTCACCTGAGCCTACACCCAAGCCTGCACCCAAGACTATCTACAAGCCCTCTAGGATAGTTGCTATGGAATCAACTTCCAAGCCTGTTTCCACTGAAGACTTGTCTTTTACATCTTTGCATAATTTGTCTGTTAAAAACAATTCCTTTAATGTTTCTTCGGTTTAAATAACTTCTACATGTAATCGAACATCTTCTTTGTTGAATCCATCTTCCAAAAGAAGACTGTTTTTGTTTGCGGAAGTAAATTTCATTTAATTAAGGATTGTGATTTTCATGAGCAAAGATCAGATGCATGTGCTCTTCAGCAGAAACCAAGACCAGTGTGGACCAATGTTAAAATTATTCCACCACATGTCCCACAAGCTAGAACTGACCCTTCTTGGAGGAAATCTCCTAATAGACCTTATGTGCGCCCACTAGTCCATACTTTAAACATGTTTATTGGCCTGCATATGTTGACTCTATGAAAAATGGGAAAGGATGTTGGGCTCTGCCGTCAAGTCCTCGCAGGTTGTTCTTGGAATAATAAAAGACCTAACTATCAATGGAAACCCAAGAACAATGGTGGATCTTACTCTTTTGCTAAACCTAAATCTAATGATCCACAAGCAGGTTTCAAGTCAGCATGACTGAGCCTCTCGGAATACTAACATTCCTTTGTAAATATGTTTGTTTTATAGGATCATCCCCTTAAACATAAAGATATTGGTATTGTTGATAGTGGCTGTTCACAAGTATGTCCGATAATAGAGATATGATGTACAATTTTGTTCCTATTGAAGAAGGAGGGAATGTGACCTTTGGTGGAAGTGATGGTAGAATTACTGGAAAAGGCACAATCAAGACACCTCTTCTGAACTTTGAGAATGTGTACTATGTTAGGGAGCTTTAGAACTTCAACTTGTTCTCTGTCTCACAAATTTGTGACACCAAGAACAAGGTACTCTTCTCTGAAAATGAATGTCTTGTACTTTCTAAAGAGTTCAAGCTTCCAGAAGGTACCTCAATTCTGCTGAGAGTCCCTCGAACTCACAATCTATACACATTCAACCTCAATGAAGTTCACCCTGATGGTGACCTCACCGTTTCTGGCTAAAGCATCATTGGATGAGTCTAATAAATGGCATAGGAGAATGGCTCATGTGAATTTCAAAACTATAAACACTCTCTCCAAAAGGGTCTTGTGTCGAAGGTCTTCCCACCAAAGTTTTCTCCAATGATCATAATTGTGTTGCATGCAACAAAGGGAAGCAACACAGAGCATCCTACAAGTCGTCACTGCATTGAGCATCATCTCGGAACCTCTTAGCTGTTACATATGGTTCTATTTGGTCCAACTCAAGTCAGAAGCATTGATCACAAGTTCTATTGTTTGGTCATCACGGATGGTTATAGCAGATTTTGCTAGGTGTTCTTTCTAGAACTAAATAGAAACAACTCATTGCTGAAAGACTTCATCACCCTCGTTGAAAATCAGTTGAACAAGAAGGTTAAGGGAATTCGGTGTGATAATGGGACAGAGTTCAAGAATGCCATTATTATAGAACTCTGTAGGTCTAAAGGGATAAAGAGGGACTATAGCAATCCAAGACCCCCGCAACAAAATGGGGTGGCTGAAAGAAAGAATAGGACCTTGATTGAGGCTGCAAGATCTATGCTTGCAGACTCCAAACTGCCCACTATGTTTTGGACTGAAGCTGGGGCACAGCTTGCTATGTTCTTAACAGGGTCTCCATTACTAGACCTCACCTCAAGACACCCTATGAACTTCTCTTGGGAAGGCTCACTGTCATTCATTACCTCAAAACCTTTTGGTTGTCAAGTGACCCATTCTAAACACCGTGTCCGTTGGGGAGTTTCGATGAGAAGGCTAATGATGGCTATATTGTGGGTTATTCAGCTAATAGCAAGGCTTATAGAGTGTACAACTTATCGCCAGAAGATTGAGGAGACGTTGAACCAGAGATACCTGAAGGATAAGCCCAATGTTCAAGACAGGGTCATGTGTGGTCTTTTGACCTCGACTACCTAACGATTATGCTGGGTATACTAGACATATGGGTAACCAAAGTGCAGACTCTCAAGAATATCCCACTAACAATGCAGGTACCTTGGATGCTGACTCTGGAAGTGAATTTGAAGATGATGAACATCCATACTTGTGCCTTCTTCTCCCCTACCAATGTTACAGTAACTCTTCAAGAGATACGTCTGGCTGAAAATGAGCGTGAAGATGAATCACACTATGCTAGGACCTTGCTAGGCTTCGGACTCAAGAATTTGCAGTAAGCTTGAAGCTGAAAGGTGACTGGGGAGCTTGCAATGAGGCTGTCAGTGGAAACCATTTTTCTACGCCACTGATGCAGTCTCTCCCATCGTCATCAAATCTGCTGAAAGCTCGTCTGTTACTACTCCTACTCCTACTAGAGTGTCCACAGACTTTGGGGAACCATATACTCGCTTTCCAAGTCCTTCAGATCTTGGAAATCATCAACCCAAATTTGGCATTTTCTCCTCACCTTCCTATGACACAACTTTTGTACCTACTGTGACGAATCTTGAACCTACCATTGAAGTCAACCCCACTGCTACTAAAAGAATCACTTTTCTCACCCTCAATCCAATATCATTGGAGACATTCTAGCTCCTGTTAGAACTCAAAAGGCTATCTCTAGCCTAAATTTTTGATAGGTTGCTTTTCTTCCTATGTCTCAAATCAGCAAAGAGAACAATCACACAGACTACAAGCATTGTCCGTTTGCATGTTTTCTTTCCCAAGTTAACCAACCAGTGTCTCTCAAGCTCTGAAGACTCAAGCTGGATTGAGGCAATGCAAGACGAAATGCAATAGTTTCAGAACCAACAAGTTTGGATCTTGGTACCTTTACCAGATGGGAAATCTATTGAACTAAATGGATTCGAAATCAAAAGAGATGCCCGGGTGTGGGATTAAGAACAAAGCACGATTAGTAGCTCAAGGTTACAGGCAAGAGGAAGGGATTGACTATGATGAAGTATTTGCACCTGTTGCAAGAGTAGAGGCCATTCGAATTTTCTTGGCATATGCCTCTTACATGGGCTTCATGTTATATCAGATGGATGTTAAAGGTGCCTTTCGTATGGAGGATTGAAGAGAAGTTTATGTCACTCAACCCAAAGGATTTGAAGACCCAGATCATCCTAATCATGTTTACAAAGTCGTTAAAGCTCTCTATGGACTTCATCAGGCACAAGGGCCGGTATGCTAGGCTGTTCATCATTTTGCAGAAGCAATGGCTACGAAGAGTGCCATTGATAAAACTCTTTTTCGAAGAAGAACTCTCGGCAGATCATACTTGTGCAAGTGTATGTGGATGACATCATTTTCGGATCTACTAAAGAAGCTTGGTGTAGGGGAAATGCGAGGATCTAATGAAGGGAGAATTTCAGATGAGTGCCATGGGAGCTCACTTTCTTTTGGGTCTCAAGTTTCAGCATAAACAGATGGGATATTTATCAGTCTGGATAAATATGTGAGGGACATGTTGAAGAAATTCGGCATGGAAGGTGCGGACTGGCCACAACACCTTATGAAGCTCAAAACAAAAGCCAACAATGATCGAATCTACCTGTGAATGTTCATTTATACAGATCTATGATTGGTTCATTAATGTATCTAAACGCTTCAAGACTGATATTACCTTTGCTGTAAGTGTGTGCTCTCGACATCAAGTCACTCCACTTACTTCCCATCTCAATGCAGTCAAGAAGATTTTCAAGTACCTCAAAGGCCACCCTCTTTTGCCTTGGTACTCCAAAGAGTCTCCTTTTAAGTTGGAAGCATATAGTGACAGTGATTATCTGGTGCAAATTCGGATAGGAGATCACACACGGAGGCTGCAATTCCTTGGAAAGAGATTGATCTCGTGGCAGTGCAAGAAACAAACGTTGTGACGCTCACCAACTAGGGCGAGTATGTTGCTGCTCGCAAAAACTGCTGTGGGCAAGTTCTATGGATCCAAAACCAGTTGCTGGACTATGGGTATAACTTCATGAACACAACTCTTTTAATTGATAATCAGAGTACCATATGCATTGTCAAAACCAGTTTTCACAGTAGAACCAAACATATTGAAATCAGACACCACTTTATAACAGATGCATATGAAAAACATTGTATAAATGTGGCTAAATTCATACCATGATAATTGTGGCAGATCACGTTAACTAAAGCTTTTGATAGACCAAGGTTTCAACACCTAGTGGTCAATATTGGGATGCTTAACCCTTAACGCCTAGTTTAAGGGGGGCATAGGCTCTCGGGGAGGCATATGCCTCAAGAGAGAGTTGTATTTGGTCTTATTTGTTTACTTTGTTTTAGTTTGTTTGTTAGTTTCTTAGATAAAAAACAAATTCTTTTGCGGTTTGTTTTTGAGGGTTTTTAACTCACCAGATATACCTTGTGTGTATCAAAGAGTTGGCTAGTCCAAAGGGGTACATCTTTGTAAAGACATGTCCAACTCGTTGATAGAGACTGTAATGGTTTGCTCAAAATCATAAGGTCTGCAACCACCCATGCTTAATTGCTGAGAGTTGTATGGTCCTCAATTCACCATGGTCTATTCCTTTTTGGAATCCAAGATTGGCTACCCCACGTATATGGATTGTAGTAAAGGCAACTATCTCCATATTTGGTTATCAATTCACCAATTCTAAGATTGACTAGTCTTGACAGCATAACGGTAAAAGACACCTCAAATCATATAGGTGAGTCAAGTTGCCTCAGGTCAATGTTATGTATACTTAATCAACTGGTCGTACCCCACCCTCTTAACATCGGCTACTCGGGATAATAAGGTAAGACATCAAATCCATTATGTTTCAATGATTCACCTCGCTGTCTAACACACGCGTGAATCAACACACCCTGAGTGATTAAGAAAGAGTATGCCCTGCTGAATTAATCCGATAGGGATGGGCTACAAGATTGTTAAATGTTGTTGCTGCCAAAGACAACAATTGGCGTTTCAAAGTTCTGCTCACCAGAGAGATTGAGGACATTTTTGGGGGTGGCATTCGGTGGGCTACAGATCTTGGGGCTTGAGTAACAAACTGCCTCTCTTTACTGAACTTCTCTAAGAGCTCTTGGCGATGGTTAACATTACGGACGGAAAGCCAGTGATCCATGTTCTTAGACGGGTATAGGTTATCTTGCCAAGGGCAAGGAGGGTGGACACGTGGTATGTTGGAAGCTGCTAAGGCATTGAGCTGATGTCGCGTTCATGTGGGGAAGAAGGGGCATAAATCTTAAATGACAAATCGGTGCTATCAGTTACGCCAAAGTTAGGGAAAGTCTTAACGAGATCAATATTTGTGCGTCATGTGGAGAAAAATTCATAGCGGTCAGGATTAGGAACTTAGCACTGTGGTGTGCGTTCCAATTGCCAACATTGTAGTTTGGTTAGCTCTAAAGTTTCGATAGAGATAAGTGGTCTGGTTCGTGTGTTATGGAGTGGGAACGATTGTGATTTACGGTTTTTTGGCGGGGAATTGTAGAGATTAAACTAGTCCTTTTGCTGAGTTAGAGCACTGGGTAACATCCGGTAAGTGCGTCGACTCAAAGGCAAAGTATAGGGTGAGTCCAGACGGAATGCTTATGGTATTGCGAGGCCTATTGGTTGCACAAACACAACAAAGAAACACAACACCACATTAATACCATTGTTACCAAACCACAATAAGTATTGCCAACAAAAAAACCAAAAAACAAAAAGCTTACAAAGAACACAAGAAATCAAAATGGTGATATTAAATTTGTAAGTACAAGTTTGAAATCCACACCAAAAAACCACACATGTAAAAATAATCAGCCTAATTAACTACACAAAAACGGTCTCACACGTTTATCAACTACACTAAACCGCTCCCTAATACCCTTTAATGATAATCATATTATTAACTAAAAAGATAACTACACCATTCGTCCTTGTGGTATGCCGCCCGCCCAATTTCCTTTGACCGAAAAAATGCATCTCCATCCTAACCCGTTATGTATCGTTAGTCCTCACTCTAACGGCATGACTACCCTCCCCTCATCCACTTGAGGGTATTTCCTCTCTTTCCCCCCCATAAGGACCAACGTTATTCCTTCCTCGAAATTTTCTTTCAAATTTTTTTTTTTTCGAATTTTTTTTCCAAAATTTTTTTTTTGAAAAATTTCTTTTTCCGATAAATTTTTTTCCAAAAATTTAACCAAAATTTTTTTTTCCCAAAAAATCGTATTTGAAAAAAAAAATTCGTCGCACGTGAAAAAATTTTCGTCACATGTGAAAAAATTATTGAAAAATTTTGAAATCACATAAAATTCGGAAAAAAATTTTCAAAATTTTTTTTTCGAACAAATTTTCAAAATAAATTTTTTTCAAAAAAGTTTTTTCGAAAAAAGTTTTCAAACTTTTTTTTTCGAATTTGAAAAAAAAATTCGAAATTTTTTTTTACCGAATTTTTGTGTTTTCAGATTTTTTCATTTTGATTTTTTTTTCGACCAGTTGGAACATGTGAAATTTTGGTGACATGTGCGAATTTTTTTTTTCACGATGACGAAATTTCACATTTTTCTTCCACTGCAGCGAGTACCCGCGCAGCGGCCGATCTTCTAGTCGTCGGATAATATATTAATGATTTGTAATACTATGGTGAGTGTTTTGTGTAGCCGTTAAAATAGAACGTGAACCATGAAAAGCAATTCAACGGGGGTACTGTACGATAACTAAAGGCAACAAAATTCTTAACAGTGTATCAAACAACATATAAAAACATTTAATGAAAATGAAAGTAAACATACACATCAGGTTATGAGATAAAACCTAACAACAGATTGTCGCCGTGTCGTGAAACTAACAAGGATGGGATTAATGGTGTGTTTTTGAAGAAAACGCAAGAGTACCAAAATTAGCATGAATGTGATTAGCCAAAAAAAAAAAAATTTGGCTAATTTTGGCTATTTTATAAAGAGATTGGGCACGTTTGAGCCCCATTTTCTTTTGGAATAGGCGTCTTAGCCTATTGAAAAGTAAATTGGTACTAACGGGCACATATTTTCTCTTAATTGTAAAACATTATAATCGTTTTTGAAAAAAAAACTTATATATATAATCTATTTATATAGCGAAAGATCGTTTTGTGTTAAAAAAAGTTTATGGGTTCCAAACGAAAAATAATAAAAGTTTTAAGAATTGGGGATTAAACATAATGTTTTAAACCCCCGTACGACCGGGTTATCAACCGGTTGAACCGTTCCGTCGGGAAAACGGTTCGATTTAAACCGAGTCACCCGAGGTTGGGTCAAAATGGGTCAAATTAAACAAGGTCAACCCATCGGTTTTAAGCGTCCAGGTCAACCGGTTTTCGATATGTATTAATAGTTTCAAATTTTCACTTTTTTACTTTTTGGTTTTCTTTTATATATAGTGTACCAGGTACCCCGCGGTGCGCGGCGATTAACCGGAGAAATAGATCTCGATTGACCTAATTCACCATTTGTATCGGTTTTCACTCCGCCTCGACGGTCTTGGCCCCTGATGCTGGTATTGGTTAGTCGACAGGGGCAGTTCGGGGCCGTCTCTGTGTGGAACCGGTCGTGGTCCGTCGATGGATTCTCAAACTATATGTACCATCAACTTGTTAGCTTGTATGAAGCTATGTGTGTTTTATTAATTTGTATAATAGTATTAATAACTGTACTTTTATTTTAGGGTGTTTTAAAAATAATAGTATTATGTTTAATTTTATTTTATAGGTAGAATATTTGTGTACTCCCTCCGTCCGAAATAATTGTCCAGTTTAACTTTTTGGAGGTTTCTTGTTCAACTTTTACCATTAATATTTTTATTTGTGTTATATAATACTTGATGAAAATTATACCAAATGAAAATATATTTAAAACTCGAGCTATTACCATCAAATATTATATTACACAAATAAAAATATTATGAGTTATAAACGAATAATAGTAAAAGTTTGAGAAATTGGGGATTAACATAATATTTTGAAACCTGGTTCGACCCGGGAGGTTCAACTGGTTGAACCGTTTCGGTTAAAAAACGAGTCAATATAAACCCGGGTTAACAGGCGCGTTAGGTAATACGGGTCCAATTAATACCCCGGCTCTCGGGTTATGTCAACTCGGGTTTAATAGTTTCCTTTGGAAACATGTATGTATTAATAGTTGAAATTAGTCATAATTAATTATTTCAACATTTCCTTTTTAATTTTTTTCACATTTCACTTTCTTGACTTTTCACTTATCACTTTGACCATTTTTCTATTATAGATATTATAGATATGTGAAAAATTTTCAAAAAAATAATTTCTAATAATTTTTTCACATGTGACGAATTTTTTTTTCACATGCGACGATTTTTGAGGAAACAAAATTTCGAAACAAAAAATTTGGGAAAAATAAATTTTTGGAAAAAAAAATTTTGGAAAAAACTTTTTCGGTAAAAATATTTGGAAAAAAAATTTTGCAAAAAAACTTTTCGAAAAAAAAAAATTCGGAAAAAAAATTTCGAAAAAAAATTTTTCGGAAAATTTCGAAATTACACCGTTGGTCCTTATGGGTGGGAAAAGACTGAAATACCCTCGAGTGGATGAGGTATAACGATCGTTAGTCATGCCGGTTAGAGTGAGGGACTAACGATACATAACGTTTCGCAGTAAAGGATGGACAGTGCATTTTATTCGGTCAAAGGACGAAACTTGTCGGTCAACGCATACCACAAGGACGAATGGTGTAGTTTACTCTTACTAAAATCTTAATAACTTAAAAGTTAAAACAATCCTATTAGAAATATACTCTCACGCTTAGATCAACTCCACATAATTTTATTGAAAACTGTATATTTCTGCTGCTATGCAACCACGCATCACAATTATAGTTATTCGAAAATGATTCTCACGTGCAAATATCTGGTTTGTTGAAAGAAACTTATGGGTCGAGCTGAGCTTACGAAAATTAGACACCGTTATATATATATATATATATATATATATATATATATATATATATATATATATATATATATATTATATATAGGGAAAGGATCGGTTGCGGATTGAATTTTAAATGAGGGTAGTGCGGATATCTCTACTATATAAAAAGGAAAAATGGTCGACTATTGAATTGTTGAATGTTGAAATTTTTATGAATCAAACCTTCAAATGTAGCATAAGCCATGCTTTTGAGTATTTAACTTAGGCGTGCATTAACTTGTGAAAATTTAAAAGTGAATACCTTCCATCCATGACTTAGGCGTGTATTAACTTATTAAATGAGCATTTAGCTTAGGCGTGTAGTAACCAAAATTGTCAAACTTGACATTTTGTCAAACTAACAAAAATTATTCACTTAAATAACCATGCATGTAACCGTATTAGTCAAACTTTAATACTCTCTCCGTCCCATTTTTATTGTCCATTTTGACTTTGACCAGTCTTTTTTATTCAACTTTGACCATTAATATATTTATTTGTGTTATATAATACTTCATGAAGAAAAAGTCAATAAAAGACTAAAAAAGACTAAAAAAGTTGAAGAAAAAGACTAAAAAAGTCAATAGGGGACAATAATTTTAAGACGGAGGGCGTATTTGTCAAACTAATCTTGCACGTAAATAACTCGCATAAATGTTTGCACAATTTTCGTTTATCTCAAATCTTTTTTTATCCTATGCGATCTTTTGTTGAATTTAGAAAATTAATCAATTAAAACATTGATATCTTAAATATACATGGAGGTTTTAAAAGTCAGACAAAAGAATTCTTGCCTGATATACTTATAATGTATAGTTGTCAAGTTAACTATAGCAATGGTTAATCCAGTCAAAAAGTTCTGTCAAGCAAGAATCTATACCTCAAGTGTCGTGTATCAAGAAGTTTTACGCGACGAGTAATGTGTGTTGTTAGTTAATATTTCATAACTGATGTATTGTTTTCTTTTTTTGTCTCACTAAATCTTTTTATATGTTGTTTGATACATGTTAAGAATTTTGTTAGAGTTGAATTATCGGATGTTACAACCGTTTGCAATTACATTATCTTTTTCACGTTCTGATTTTGAATCTTAAACGAAACATTTGTCATGATATCGCATGTCGTTAATTGTCTACCGCTAGGAATCACTGCCGCCAGGCGCGGGTACTCGCCTATAATAGAAAAACAGTCAAAGGAGAAAAGTTGAAAAGTTGAATTGTTGAAATTAGTCAAATGACAGAGAAACGCATAGTGTAATTAATACTCGTATTAAAACACCCCATTACTTAAAAGTACAATAATTTATTCACATTATACAACCAATTAAAAGCACATCTACCAAATTAAAAACAATCAATTAAAACACACCTTACTAAAAAGTACAATAAAATTTTCATAACGTACAATTTAAAGAAGCTACAACATAATCCAAAATATAAAATAATTAAACATACTAATTAATGATATTTTTAAAACACCCTAAAATGAATAGTACATATAGTTTTGAAAACTTCATACAAGCTAACAAGTTGATTTGACATGTAGTTTTGAAAACCGGATCGGACCGGACCAACGTGTTCAACCGGGAACCGGTGTCGCCACCGGTTCGGCTAACCAATTAAAGCCATCCAAAAACGAACCAGAGAGGATCCGTTGAAACGATACAAACTGGTGAATCATGTCTTATCGAAATCTATTTCTGCGGTTAATCGTCACATGTTACCCGCCGCCAAAACGCGCTAGTACCCTGCTATATACTATATATAAAGGAAAAACAAAAATAAAGTGAAAAGTTGAAACTAAAAGGAAAACTAAAAGTTGGAAGACACATATTTTAAAAGAAACTATTTATACACATCAAAACCCGGTTGACCCTGGACGCTTCAAACCTGGAGGGTTGACCCGATTTATTTGACTTGTTTTCGACCCAACCTGCGGGTTGACCTCGGTAAATCGACTTATTTTTTTGACCGGAACGGTTCAACCGGTTGAGCCACCCGGTTCGAACCAGGTTTCAAATTTGACAAAATTATATGAGAAATGATGAAGTAGTTGTGGAACCCGTGACAAATTTGGAAAAATGATAAACCAAGTAATTGTAGTTTTTTGTTGTTTATTTTGTTTTGACACATGTACATTGTCTTTTGTATAATGTTATTTTGAAAAATGTTGGTCTTGCACCACTTAAGTGACTAGCATATATGGATCGTCTTTTTAAAGTTAATATATATTGTATAGCCCTTTGTCCGGTACATCAATAATGTTATGTAAGTTTATTAGAATCACAAAAATTAAATAGTATTGTTATCTTTAGCGATAATTATTTGTACCCCAAACAAATAACTTTGAACAATGCTTAATTATCTATGCAAATTGATAGTACAGGATAATCTTATTACGGTGATATTAAATTTGTAAGATTACAAGTTTAAAATCCACACACCAAATAATAAACGCTACACATGTAAAAAAATAGTTATCACTGCCTAAATTACTGACAAAACAAGAAAAGGCGGTCACACACGTTGGTTATATCTTTAAACTACAATATAATATTGTCAACTACATAATACCGTTGCTTTTTGTAATGCTTGAATCTATTATTACTAAAAGAGTAAACTACACCATTCATCCTTGTGGTATGCGTTGACCGACAAGTTTCGTCCTTTGACCAAAAAAAATGCACCGTCTATCCGTAACCGCGAAACGTTACGTATCGTTAGTCCCTCACTCTAACTGGCATGTCTAACGGTCATTATACCTCATCCACTTGAGGGCATTTAAGTCTTTTCCCATCCATAAGGACCAACGGTGTAATTTCAAAATTTTCCGAAAAAATTTATTTCGAAATTTTTTTTCCGAATATTTTTTTTCCAAATTTTTTTTTTTTGAAAAATTTCTTTTTCCGATAAATTTGTTTTCCAAAAAAAAAAATTTCCCAAAAATCGTCGTATGTGAAAAAAAATTCGTCACACGTGAAAAAAAATTTCGTCACATGTAAAAAAATTATTAAAAAATTTTGAAAACACAAAAATTCGGAAAAAAAATTCAAAAAATTTTTTTCGAACAAATTTTTCAAAATAAATTTTTTTCAAAAAAGTTTTTTCGAAAAAAAAATTGGAAAAAAAAATTCGAACTAAATTTTTTTGAAAAATTTCGAAATTACACCGTTGGTCCTTATGGGTGGGAAAAGATTGAAATACCCTCGAGTGGATGAGGTATAACGATCGTTATTCATGCCGGTTAGAGTGAGGGACTAACGATACACAACGTTTCGCAGTTAAGGATGGACAGTGCATTTTTTTCGGTCAAAGGACGAAACTTGTCGGTCAACGCATACCACAAGGACGAATGGTGTAGTTTACTCTTAGTAAAATCTTAATAACTTAAAAGTTAAAACAATCCTATTAGAAATATACTCTCACACTTAGATCGACTCCACATAATTTTATTGAAAACTGTATATTTCTGCTGCTATGCAACCACGCATCAGAATTATAGTTATTCGAAAATGATTCTCTGACGCTACAAATACAGTTTGTTGAAAGAAACTTATGGGTCGTCGGAACTTTACAGAAAACTAGGCGCGGGTACTCGTCTTGTATATATATACTAGTTGCTTAACCCGCCCCGATGGGCGGGCTACTTTCATAATATTCGTCAGTAAAAACAGTTTAGTGACATAGAGAGTTGTGAACACAAAAATTAAAACTTATAATTTATCTGCTTCATTTAGGCGAAGCTTCTTTCTTTGGTTCTACTTCGTCTGCAGCCGTTGGTGTTGTTTGCTCTTCAGCCATGATAACTGAAGCAAATATCTGCACCATAATCAGATGTTCAGATATTCATATCATAATGAATTTTCAAGCATGACGAATCTGCTGACAAAATCTTAAAGGTTATCATGAATTTTGTGTTACGTCTTGTACACTGCAGCGTATTCGTTTAGTGTTGTGTCTAAATGCAAAATGATAGCGATGGTAAGTGTGTATTCAACCCCTAAACCCCCCCCGAACCATCATAAGTGGATTCAAGATTGGCGCTTACAAAATAGAGAGTACGCTTCCCCACATTAGATTTTGTCTCTAAAATCCCGCATATAATCAATCTTGTTTTGCCAAAATATAGTTTTACACCTTGCCCGAGATGTTATCTTTTTTTCTTTTTTTTTTAGATAATGACTTTATAAAACATGCCTAAAACTCAACAAAAGTAAATCAAATTCAGTAGTGTTCAAGCAAACTATTAAGGCGACATCTAATTCATATAGAAATAGTACTTTGTCGCAAGCTTTTTTAGAAGTCAAATAGGTCTTTACCAAATGCTGATGATGTTTTACAGCTGCAGCCTTGTTTCCAACTTCAGGTTTCAGGGTCTTGTTGCCTTCATGGCCCCCTTTAGCTGATCGGGTTATTCCCTAAGGTTTTCTATCCTTTAACAGCCTCAAGTTCGACATATCGTTGTTGTATAACCTGGCCACACAAATGTTTTGTAAACATAATTCATTCGGGTATTTGCAAATAATGGAAAAAAAAGGTACAATTAGAATCAACATGTTTCACTTAGACATGTAAACCTCTTGCGCCCAAGTTAACCAATATATCTACAATCATCGTTTCCTCCATATAAATCAATTAATTAACTAAAATTATTATAAAAAAAAAGAAAAAATAGTTACAATGTGCACTCCCTTGGCATCCACTGTCCGTAAAAATGATTTCCCAGTAGATTTTTCAAATGAGCTCCATGACTACTAAAAAAATTTCAGTGAAAGAAACTATTTTTTTAGTATAATATACTTATAATTAGTGGTTTGTCTCATGAAATAGAAAATGGACTATCAAAAAAAGAATAAACAACAATCTGTTTCACTCAAATGATCATAAAGTAAGTAGCTTTTGTTTGTTTGCAGTTTTCACATGCGCTTCTATCCGTAGCATTGCATCAATAACACTTTAGAGCTTTCGAGTCATACCTGTTATTCCAAGTTAGAATCCGTTATCCATTTAACGCATTGATGTAGACCGTAAGCTCTCGTGAGGTTCAAGTGATAGCTTACTACTACGCACTATTTAAACAGAACTGCATAAAATACCCTTACCTTGCATTTATTTTGATAACAATAAAACTAATAAAACATCAACATCATTATAACTAATGAATAACACAGAAAGAAAAAGCGTACCTACATGCATAGTACCCATTTTCCCACTACTTTTTACACCATAATCGAACACCGTGCCTACGTTACCAAACTAATGTTAGCTGAAATAAAATGTGAATACTTATGTATTTAAACTTAATGTAGCTTTAACACACATCGTTTGTGCCTTCCATAACAGCTATAATAAAAGGTCCAGTAGCTACATCATACGCTTCCCGAGTCTCCGAATTAGCTGTGGGGTTGGTGAAATAGTAAGCAATAAAAATAACAATATATTTAAACTTAATGTAGCGTTAACACACACCGTTTATGCCTTCCATAACAGCTCTAGTAACAGGTCCAGTAGCTACATCATACGCTTATTGAGTCTTTGAATATTCTCCAAAACTTTATCTAAAATAAATTATTATCAATAGAGTAAAAAATGCATACGACGTGGCCGGAGTATACTCATTTCTTACCTGATAGGCTGACCCCGGGAACACATCCCATGAACACACCCAATGAACCACACATAATCGAACTTTAATATGTTGTGACCCGGACACTGAATCATTGAACCACACTGACATAGCTCACATTGTTACTTGATTTCTTGTCGTCATTTGTGTCTTACCGCCGCTTACATGGGGGCTGCAATATTGGAACCAAAAAAGTCTTATAATCAAGAGTCGGAAAACATACTGTCATTTCATGGGCGGTACAAAAGTAAGATACCCTTTTACTTTTCGAATGCTTTTAGAAAATATCATATTTGTATTCGTATTCAAGAGTTTAGGAAGTTTTAAGCATACCTGTGAGTGCATTCTCGATAATTTTGGGTTTTAGCTTAGCTGGTCTACCGAATATCCTTTTTGGAGCAACAATCACAGCTGCATGTATTTTCGTCATATTGCCTGCAAGTAGCTTCCCGGATGAATGAAAAAAAATTGGCCCGTCCATCTTACCACCTCTAATATGAAAAACTATAAATAAAGGTAAGAAAACTCACCAAGGATAGGATTATTTGCTGGAGATCGAGGCCTTTTATTCTTTTCTGTCATCGGTTGAACCAAGCTTGTTGGAACATGACTGATATATGCCTCAATCTCCCATAGAGAAACCCTTTTTGGTCTGACTATATATCTGGGATCATCCCACTGGACCTGAAACTAACGCCAGAAAAAAGTACATTATATTCAAGTCAAAGGATAAGTCTCACACTAACATAATTATAGATTTAACAGATGTCTTATGTCATATGTTTACCTTGTTGTTCTGTTTCTAAACACACTCACCTAAGAGCATGGAAGTTGCATATTTAACTTACCAAACATGCAAATAGTTGTAAGTAGCTAAAACCATAATAATTTTAATATACAATATTTATTATGAAAAAAAACTCAAGGCGTCTTTGTTTTTGAGCCAATCTGATTCATTTAATGCATGATACTACATACATATTCAGTTCACAAATTAGCAGTTTTTCATATACTATCACAAGTTTATAAATGCATATTTATGTTTTTTCCGAGGAGAGCTTACTTGTAGCTTTGAACGTAGGCTACATAGCGATGTTGCTTTTCCAAATTACAAAGTATTATGTATGCTCCAATAGTCGCGATCCATAAAGTAACTTATTATCTACCTATAACTGGTGTCTCTTTAAGCTTAATTTTTGGTTTATATATTACCCTCTTTCCACCCAGCCACTCTAAGTTTAATCAGATTCAGATAATAATGTGTGCATGTATGTATCAATCAACTATCAAAACATGCTAATCGAAGATAAGCATGACTTAAAGTCTCTATGTCACCTTTCATATCTAACCTTATCTTCCTATAGTTGCTTAGAATAAATGCGTCACATTTCTCGTGGAGTATCTCCTTCAACTTTGTTTCAATTCGCTTGTTATCAACAATCTGAAAAGAAGATATCAACTCATGGTTATAAGAAAAGTTGGACAATAAAATAACATAGATTAAAAATAAAGAAGTGCCTTTCTAAAGAGAACATACATCTCTTTCAAAATTACTCTCAGTTCAACAATGGCGTAAACTACAGAGGACCGCAAGAAGTGTGTGTAATCTTTGGGTTCAAGTAATGAGTTTACCGCTATTTTGGTATGGTGAAGGTGAAATACCTAAGCAAGACTTGATCCTTGGAACCTACTAACTGAACTAATGAGTCAAGTTCAGCCTGAGGGTCCGCATCATCTCCTCCTATTTTGCTACCGCTTTGCCTATTAGTAAAATAAAATACAATACGTAAACACAATCAAAACATACCTTTTAAGTAGCTAAAGTAGTCCTTCTTATCGCATTTTGAGCATGATAAGTGCCCATGAAACCGCAAGCATTAATTGTCAAATAAAACATAAAATTAACATATCTATAATAAGCCAACTATAATTTAAATCCAATAATTATAACATAACGCTATCAACTGCATAGGATAATATGGATTAGGATCCGTGGTCTCATCAAACTACATATTAATCTGGAAAAATGAAGTGAGACACACAAATAACATATTTAAGGGTTTTTGGGATTGCTAACCTCTCTCACAAAGTACTAAAAGAAAGCACACAACTATAGGCATGATCTTTCAGGAAATGACTTGACCATATGCACCAGCATATCTCATTCCTAAAGCTGTAACTACAAAAAAGGTCGTATAACCAAAATTAGTGCATACCAAAAATTGAATAACAAATCAAGATAAACATTATAAGGCAAAATTGGACTATGATATGAAAAAATAGATCTTACATGGTATTGATTTGGTGAATATGGTTTTTGAATTAGATGACGCGTTTTGATATTTGGATGGACTTGATTTTGGAAATGCACAGTGAAAAGGGGGAGGTTGAACATACTGTGGTACAAACTCTTCTTTCCAAACTCGTATTCTTTCTACATTTTAACTTGCTCCTTGGCCTTGCTTTGGCTGATTCTGCTGAGGAACTACAAAGTAAAAACAATGAGTGACTTAACAGCTAATTTTGATACGGAATAGTTTATGTTTGTTTGAGGACATCCACCATCTGTCCATGTTCCATCTTTGCACAAAAAGAGCATGTAACATAAAATACGTAAAATAATACACGATATAATACCTTTGGATGCAAAAATAAGGAATTTCCAGCCTAACCGACCTTACCTATTTTTCCTTACCTTTTCATCTATGTCATGTCTACTTTCATTGCTTTTTTTAGATACACTTTACATCATTCAAAGAACAAACTCCTAATCTCATAGTCATGTGTACTTGATAATATGGAAATCGAAAACATACATATAAAATATAAGTGACAAAAATCTGAAACGAAAAATAAGATTTCATAATTTAGAATCAATTTAACATATGAATCAATAATATATAAATTGGAACCCTAAACGAAATTTAGGACTTTGTAATTTACTATCTGATTAACATATGAATTAATCATATATAAATTAAAAAATACACTTGCATAATGAATTAGTATAAGATAAAAAATTCAAACAAAAAAAGCTATAAAATTTACAAACAAACCTGAAAAATCGATTGTGTAGAAGCTTAGACATGGGATTCATGATTAAACGACCTAAAGTAAACATAAAAACACTAACACATTGAGAAATCGAATGGTATAAATTCAGAAATAATCATAAAAATGCTAAAATGAACTTTCCTTCAAACGTACGGTTGTTATACAAATCGAATGTTATAAAAGCTCCTTCAAACCTCGAATAAGTTTATACAAATCAAAAACAGTGAAATCCCCCTTTGTGTTCTTTCATCATAGTCAGAATCGTATTGATTGTTAGGTTGATTTGATATACTTCTCAACACTATAATGAAATCCCCCCTTTTTGCGTTCTTCAATTTGCGTTCTTCAATAAAAGATGCTAAAAAGCCTGTGCTCCTCACGATCTTCAATAAAAGATGATAAAAAGCCATCGTTATGTGAGAATAGATACAGTTGAATCCCTGATTTTTAGCAATACATGACTGTGCTCCTCACGTTTATGATAAAAAGCCATTTGGGGAATGTTTTCTGAGGGACCCATGTGGGGAATGTTTTCTGAGTTTGAATCCCTGATTTTTTGCAAGAGAATCCCTGATTTTTAGAGATATCAACAGCCTATTTTTGTATTAATGTGTGTTTCATGCTTATCAGATATGTTTTTAAGAATTTATGATAAAAATCCATTTGGCTCAGTGGTAATATGTGGGGAATGTTTTCTAAGTGACCCATGTTCGAACCTCGTGAAATGTAAAATTTTTTTAATGTAACCGAGATCGAACGCCTCGCCATTAATGACGTGGCAATAGTGACGTGGCAATGGTGAGTTGTCATGGTCTCCTCTATTATATAGTGTGGAGATATATATATATATATATATATATATATATATATATATATATATATATATATATATAGAAGGGATCACGGATTGAATTTTAAATGAGGATGGTGCGGATATCTCTACTAAATAAAAAGGAAAAATGGTCAACTATTGAATTGTTGAATGTTGAAATTTTTATGAGTCAAACCTTCAAATGAAGCATAAGCCATGCATTTGAAAATTTAACTTAGGCGTGCATTAACTTGTGAAAATTTAAAAGTGAATACCTTCCATCCATGACGTAGGCGTGTATTAACTTATTAAATGAGCATTTAGCTTAGGCGTGTAGTAACCAAAATTGTCAAACTTGACATTTTGTCAAACTAACAAAAATTATTCACTTAAATAACCATGCATGTAACCATATTAGTCAAACTTTAATACTCTCTCCGTCTCATTTTTATTGACAATTTTGACTTTGATCAGTCTTTCTTATTCAACTTTGACCATTAATATATTTATTTGTGTTATATAATACTTCATGAAAATTATACCAATGAAAATACATTTAAAACCCAATACATTCATATATTTTTCATCAAGTATTATAAAACACAAACAAAAATAATTATTGTCAAGTTGAAGAAAAAGACTAAAAAAGTCAATAGGGGACAATAATTTTAAGACGGAGGGCGTATTTGTCAAACTAATCATCCACGTAAATAACTCGCATAAATGTTTGCACAATTTTCGTTTATCTCAAATCTTTTTTTATCCTATGCGATCTTTTATTGAATTTAGATAATTAATCATTTAAAACATAGATATCTTAAATACACATGGAGGTTTTAAAAGTAAGACAAAAGAATTCTTGCCTGATATACTTATAATGTATAGTTGTCAAGTTAACTATAGCAATGGTTAAACCAGTCAAAAAGTTTTTTCAAGCAGGATTCTATACCTCAAGTGTCGTGTATCAAGAAGTTTTACGCGATGAGTAATGTGTGTTGTTAGTTAATATTTCATAATTGATGTAATGTTTTCTTTTTTAGTCTCACTAAATATTTTTATATGTCGTTTGATACATGTTAAGAATTTAGTTAGAGTTGAATTATCGGATGTTACAACCGTTTGCAATTACATTATCTTTTTCACGTTCTGATTTTGAATCTTAAACGAAACATTTGCCATGATATCGCATGTCGTTAATTTTCTACCGCCAGGAATCGCTGCCGCCAGGCGCGGGTACTCGACTATAATAGAAAAACGGTCAAAGGTGAAAAGTTGAATTGTTGAAATTAGTCAAATAAGAGAGAAATGCATAGTGTAATTAATACTCGTATTAAAACACCCCATTACATAAAAGTACAATAATTTATTCACATTATACAACTAATTAAAAGCAAATCTACCAAATTAAAACAATCAATTAAAACACCCTTTACTAAAAAGTATTATAAAATTTTCATAACGTACAATTTAAAGAAGCTACAACATAATCCAAAATATAAAATAATTAAATATAGTAATTAATGATATTTTTAAAACACCCTAAAATGAAAATTACATATAGTTTTGAAAACTTCATACAAGCTAACAAGTTGATGTTACATATAGTTTTGAAAACCGGATCGGACCGGACCAACCTGTTCAACCGGGAACCGGTGTCGCCATCGGTTCGGCTAACCAATTAAAGCCATCCAAAAACGAACCAGAGATGATCCGTTGAAACGATACAAACTGGTGAATCAGGTTTCATCGAAATCTATTTCTGCGGTTAATCATCACATGTTACCCGCCGCCAAAACGCGCGAGTACCCTGCTATATACTATATATAAAGGAAAATTCAAAAAGTAAAAAGTGAAAATTTGAAACTAAAAGTGGAAATGTTGAAGACATATATTTCAAAAGGAAACTATTTATACACATCGAAAACCTGGTTGACCCGGGACGCTTCAAACCTGGCGGGTTGACCCGATTTAATTTGACTTGTTTTCGACCCAACCTGTCGGGTTGACTCGGTTTAAATCGAATTATTTTTTTGACTGAAACGGTTCACCCGGTTCGAACCAGGTTTCCAATTTGACAAAATTATATGAGAAATGATGAATTAGTTGTGGAACCCGTGACAAATTTGGAAAAATGATACACCAAGAATCAGTAGCTATATTTATTTTGTTTTGACACATGTACGTTGTCTTTTGTATAATGTTATTTTGAAAAATGTTTGTCTTGCACCACTTAAGTGACTAACATATATGGATAGTCTTTTAAAAGTTAATATATATTGTATAGCCCTTTGTCCGGTACATCAATAATGTTATGTAAGTTTATTAGAATCACAAAAATTAAATAGTATTGTTATCTTTAGCGATAATTATTTGTACCCCAAACAAATAACTTTGAACAATGCTTAAATATCTATGCAAATTGATTATACAAGATAATCTTATTATGGTGATATTAAATTTGTAAGATTACAAGTTTAAAATCCACACACCAAATAATTAACGCTACACATGTAAAAAAATAGTTATCACAGCCTAAATTAGTGACAAAACAAGAAATGGCGGTCACACACGTTGGTTATATCTCTAAACTACAATATAATATTGTCAACTACATAATACCGTTGTTTTTTGTAATGTTTGAATCTATTATTATTAAAGAGTACACCATTGTGGTATGCGATTGAACGACAGTTTCGCCCTGACCCAATAAATGCACCGCCATCCGTATCGCTGAACGTTATGTATCGTTAGTACCTCACTCTAACTGGCATGACTAACGGTCGTTATACCTCATCCACTTGAGGGTATTTAAGTCTTTTCCCACCCATAAGGACCAACGGTGTAATTTCGAAATTTTCAGAAAAATTTTATTTTGAAATTTTTTTTCCGTAATTTTTTTTTTGCAATATTTCTTTTTCCGATAAAATTTTTTCCAAAATTTTTTTTTCCCAAAAATCGTCCTATGTGAAAAAAAAATTCGTCACACGTGAAAAAAAATTTCGTCACATGTGAAAAAATTATTAAAAAATTTTGAAAACACAAAAATTAAAAAATTTCAAAAATTTTTTTTCGAACAAATTTTTCTAAATAAAATTTTTTCAAAAAATTTTTTTTGAAAAAAAATTTTCAAACAATTTTTTTTCGAAAAAAAATTTCAATTTTTTTTTTCGAATTTGAAAAAAAAAATCGAATTTTTTTTTTCTAAATTTTTGTGTTTTTTGATTTTTTCTTTTTGATTTTTTTTCGAATTTTTTTTTCGACACATGTGAAATTTTTTGTAAATTCTTTCCGTCACATGTGAATTTTTTTTCACATTTGACGAAAATTTCACATTTTTCTTCATACGTGAAAAAATTACGAAAAAAGAATTTCTAATAATTTTTTCACATGTGACGAAATTGTTTTTCACATGCTACGATTTTTGAGGAAACAAAATTTCAAAAAAAAAATTGGGAAAAATAAATTTTTGGAAAAAAAAATTTGGAAAAAACTTTTTAGGAAAAAAAAATTGGAAAAAAACTTTTCGAAAAAAAATTTCGGAAAAAAAATTTCGAAATAAAATTTTTCGGAAATTTTCGAAATTACACCGTTGGTCCTTATTGATGGGAAAAGACTGGAATACCCTCGAGTGGATGAGGTATAACGATCGTTAGTCATGCCGGTTAGAGTGAGGGACTAACGATACATAACGCTTCGCTAGCTAAGGATGGATTGCATTTTTTTGGTCAAAGGACAAAACTTGTCATTTGGCCAACGCGATACCACAAGGACTAATGGTGTAGTTTACTCTTACTAAAATCTTAATAACTTAAAAGTTAAAACAATCCTATTAGAAATATACTCACGCTTAGATCAACTCCACATAATTTTATGAAAATCAGATATTTCGCGCTATGCAACCACGATCACAATTATAGTTATTCGAAAATGATTCTCTGACGCTACAAATACAGTTTGTTGAAAGAAACTTATGGGTCGTCGGAACTTTACAGAAAACTAGACACCGTTGCCGCTAGGCGCGGGTACTCGTCTAGTGTATATATATATATAAGGAAGGGATCGGGTGCGGATTGAATTTTAAGTGAGGATGGTGCGGATAATATCACAGTAACTATTTTTTTTTTAATTCAAGAAAATCTGAAAATATTAAAAAAATAAAGAGGATGATAAATTATTAAAAATCGCTGAAAAAAATTTCAAAAAAAATCGTTTTCATGATTAAAGGTATTGTGATATTTAGGTCGATTTTGACTTTTGTAAAAAAGTCAATATCTGATCTTAATATCACATAAACTTTTTTTTAATACAAATTGTTAATATCACACTAACTTTTTTTTGATATCACATTACTCTTTTAATAAAAAAAATGTTAATATCACGGTTCTTTTTTACTATCACAAGAATTTTTTTCTCTTTTTTTAATATAATTGTTAATATCACCGTAACTATCATGTGTTTTTTTTAATAAAATTGTTAATATCATAGTAACTATCATATGTTTCTTAATATCAAGGTTCATTTTTACATGTAAAAAAACTTAATATCACAGTTGGTTTTATAATATCATCATTTTATAATATCACAGTTTCATAATATCACACTAGGACTCATAATATCGTTATATCACTGTGAGGACTCATAATCAAAAAACAAAAGTGCCTAGAAAAATCTGGAAAAATAAAAAATGAAAGAAGATAACAATAGTAAGGATCCCTCAAAAGGAAAAAAAATTAAAAAATCGTACATGATCAATTGTATTCCGTGAAAGTATATAGATCTGACTTTTTACAAAAAGTCAAGATCAAATCTAGAATGGGCGTCCAGATCTATCTCGCACATCCGCACGAATTAAAAAATCAAGACTGATCCTCAATATGTATATATATATATATATATATATATATATATATATATATATATATATATATATATATATATATATATATACATTATATATAAGAAGAGGCAGGCATGCCACGTCATAATGCCACTTGACATCCCATAATTCCATGTCATCATTATATTTATGTGGCATTTTTTTAAAAATAAAATTTAATTTTAGTGTTTATATATATATATATATATAGGGAAGGGATCCTATAAAAGAAAAAAAACTAAAATGGAAGAATAAGAAGAATTTCTAAGCCACACATTTCAAATAAGGGAGAGATTTTCATATATATATATATATATATATATATATATATATATATATATATATATATATATATATATATATATATATATATATATGGTAGGGTTAAAATGAAAAGTTTTTATAATGAAGAATGCATGATGTGAGGTGACATGTACTGTCACCTTGCCACATCACCACGCCATGTCATGACATGTGTCACCCCCACCCCCCCGCAAAAAAAATTTTTCCCGCCAAAAAAAAATTTTTTTTGGGCAAAAAAAAAAAATTCCCACCAAAATTTATTACTGCATCACAATTATAATTGTGATGCAGTAATTTATTAACTTAATGCACTAAAATCATGATTATGATGCAAAGAAATTTATAACCGGATGCAAAGAACTTATAACCTTAATGCACTAATAAGTTTTGGTGCATCTTTATTATAAGTTAATAGTTCAATGCATCAACTATGATGCACTAAAATCAAGGTTATAACCTTAAATGCACTAACATCAAGATTGTGATGCAATAACTTTATAATCGTGATGCGGTCATTTATAACCTTAATGCACTAAAATCATAATTGTGACGCAAAGAACTTATAACCTTAATGCACTAATAAGTCTTGGTGCATCTTTATTATAAGTTACCGTGCGATCATAGTTAATAGTTAAATGCATCAACTATGATGCACTAAAATCAATGTTATAACATTAATGCACTAAAATCATGATTGTGATGCAGAACTTTATAATTGCATGCAAGAACTTTATAACTGTGATGCAGTAACTTTATAACCTTAATGCACTAAAATTATGATTTGTGATGCAAGAACTTTATAACTGTGATGCAAGAAAAAATTTGGCGGGAAATTTTATGGCGGAAAAAAAAATTTTGCCCAAAAAAATTTTTTGGTCGGAAAAAAAATTTTCAGGGGGGTATGGTGATGTGGCATGATGATGTGGAAAAGGTGACACATGTCACCTCCACATGCCTTCTCATTCTTTTCATTATAAGAAACTTTTCATAATAACCCAAACCTATATATATATATATATATATATATATATATATATATATATATATATATATATATATATATATATATATATATATATATATATATATATACACATTATATATAGAGAGAGGCATGCCAATAAAATGCCACTTGGTATCCCATAATGCCAAGTCATATTTCCATGTCATCATTATATTTATGTGGCATTTTTTTTATTTTTTTAAATGACATGTGGCATTTTAATTAATATATGTACATTTTTTTTAATAAATTGTAAAATTCGTTTTTTTTATATTTATGTTCAATTTTAATTTTTTTTATTTTAAAATTCGGTTAGTATTTTTATTTGTGGATTTTAAATTTTAATTATGTTTAATTAAAAAGAAGACATATATTGGATTTGAACTTGGGTCATTCATAAGTTATCTAAACAATTTACCACTAGACTAAATTGTTTTTTGATTTATATGTTGCAAATCAATAAAAATAAGGACATGCTAAAAATTCTCAGTAGCTTTGTATTTTAGGAATCTATATTTTGAAGATAAGAATTTATAAAAAAGTTGATATATATTACCTAACAAGATAATTATACCTTATATATTTTTAACCTATTTTAACTTCGTATATCACGCTTCTTAGGAATCAAATATTCAATTTAGTTTTTATGTGTTTCAGCTTATATAAGTTTTGCTTTGTTTCTTTTACTATTCAAACATATGAACCTTTTGTTAAGCATGTGCCGTATTAATAATAACATCCTCATTTGATTTATACAATTTGAGTTTGTGCGAAAACCCGGCTTCAACAATGGAGGTCATCACTTAATGAGACAAAATTAGAGTCCGATGAAAGAGTCAAGGCAAGCAAAACAAGCAAGCCATTAGTGGCTTGGATATTCGCTTGAAGTTGTTGAAGAACTTTTACACGCAGCTAAGAAATAAGCAAAAGAAACAAATGAGATGGTTGTAATTTTTTTCTTATTTTTATTTGACATAAGTATATATAATGCCTATGACTTTTGTAGATTAACGAGCTTTGCAGTAGTATGCCCGATTCCATTCTGTTCAAGGAAGCACTTGGTAGTTTGGCCACAAACTCTGAACTCCATCCTTTAGTTCCTTACTTTACATTGTTTGTTGAAGATGAGGTAATCCCATCCTTTGGCTTTTTTGATTCGTTCCTTTTAAATTTGTAGCTGCAGTGAAGCAGTTTCTAAGGTTGCTTTTTCATTTGATATCATGTCCACTTTAGGCCATTTGTTGAATTAATAATATACTTTTTGTCAAAAACCCTAATATCACGTTTTCTCATATCTATCCACCTTGTTCTCCATTCTTCATCTATACCTAATAATAATGTTATAAACTTTATCGATTTTGTGTTTGTTCTCTGATTTGTGCAGGTTTACAAGATTTTGTCAAGTTGTGAAGGTATTTAGTACGTAAGAGAAGCCAAAGATATCTCGACCGGGATCAAGGTTGCTATGAAAAAACTTGTTCGTCAAACAATCAATGATTCTGATTGGGAAAGAGGTATTCTGATTAATTTATATTGCATGATGTGCCTCATATATCTCTTTTTTGAGTAATCTCAATAATAGCAACTACTTATGGCTTTAAAAGGGCATATAACTTCCTAAAACTCAAGTATAAAAACATTCAGTCACATCGACTTTTATAGGTTTTTTTGAAACTACTCATAACAAAAAAGTTTGAAAAGTATGATACTAAAAATCCAATGACCAGATATAATACTGTATATATCAATTAACCATGTTTCTTGATGTTCCAAATTCTTTCTTATATATGAACTCAGTTGATGATATTCTTTATTTTTTTGTGATCGCTGCTTAGTGAGGTGATAGAGAGGCTTCTTTCACATCCTCACATTGTTCGGCTTTATGAGGTGATAGAGACTCGGTCAACCATATACGTGATCATGGAGTATATGAACTCAGGTGAACTTTTTTATTATATTATCACTAATGGGCGAATTTGAGGAGAATGAGGCTCGCCATTACTTTCAACATGTATCAATCATTATTTTTCTTGCACACCGACATCCAAGTTTGTTATGTCACATATGATCCCAAGATTCTAAATTAAGAGTTTACTTATTCAATACATAAGCTAATAAATTCCGTAATTTCGTACTAAATTTATTAATACAAAGAAACCGATATGGTATGGTTACTCCATGTAGATCATTTCGTGTATAGAGAGTTGCCACCTTCATAAGGTCGTTCACCGAGATCTTAAGCCGAAAACCTACTTTTGACAAAAAGGCAATGTCAAAATTGATGACTTTGGACTAGCCAATGTTATGCGAGATGGCCATTTATTAAAAAGAAGCTGTGGAAACCCAAGTTACGCTGCTCCAGAGGTTTGATATAGTCAAGCACGCTTGAACACTATATTTTACAACACGTTTTATTGGTGATGATAGGAATATGATTATTTCATATTATATTTTGATGTAGATACTCCGACGCCTTTATGCCGGGTCCCCAAGTCGATGTTTGAGTTGTGGGTTATATTATATGCTCTTCTCACCGCAATACTTCCTTTTGATGATGAGAATATGTCCGCCTTATCAAAGAAAAATAAAGGATTGTGAGGTACATTTTTGTTCTTAGTTTTAATAAAAGATTATGCTAACTTGAAATTACTTGGTGTCAGAGTGGAATATACACAATCCCAAATTACTGGTCTCTTGGAGCACGTGACTTAATTTCACGGATGCTTATTGTAGATCCAGTTAACCGTATAACTATTCCTGAAATATACAAGCATCCATGGTTTCAAAAAAATCTTCCAAAGTACATTGCAGACAACTCGATTGATACTGCATGGAATACAACAAAAAGGTATTATAGTAATTGAGCTCAAAATTATCATTGCCTCATTTGATTATACTTAGCTTTCAGTGATTGCGTGCATCTTGTGACTAAAGAGATCAATGGGAAAATACCCATTTGACTGTTGTTTCCTTTTTGCTAATGTCGTTTTATTTGAACCAAGGTTGATGTTCGAGTTTTAAAAGAGATGGATGCCTTAGGATTTAATGTTCAAGAAGTTATTGGGTCGTTGAATAACTTTTCACAAAATCAGGTGCTAAAACTCTCTCTACTGTTGATTCTGATACATATTTAAACTGTAAAAGTAACATCCCTTTTTTATTTTCCTCTCAGGAAACAGTTTCATATTCTATGCTATATCATAGGCGCTTGAATAACCATAATTACGACTGTGACAATCTTCTAGGAGCCTTGGTATTTTAGTTTGTCTCTTTTATTACAAGTTTTAGAAGGTCTTTTGATATATGTTTTGGTAATGATTAAATCAGTTATTACTGTATGTGCTTCTGATGTCTGATATGTATATATGTTCTTGTTGTTTTTTTGTTCATATCCTATGAAGAGTTAAACTGAGGCTTTTTTTGTAGATGCCGATATTGGAATTGGTATTCATAAGTTATGTTATGTTTTAACGTTTATGTATTATGTGAAAAGAATGTTGATTGGTTGTGTTTGCTCACAATGACCTGCTTATGTAATGCAACTTACAATTAAATTCATTAATTAGGATTCTGCATGCAGTTAGTTGTCCATAATGAGGAATCCCATGATCAACAAGAAAATCAGGGTGACTACTAAAGGTACTTGGCTGAGTTCAAGACCGGATCCGACAGAAGGAAGTTGCTGAGAGCACTTTGTTGACGTACAAATCTGCTCAGGTGGGTAATCCTTATTTTTTTATATTCTGTGATTTAACTATGCATTTCGTAAATGAAAGTGACAGCTTTTAAGATGGAAAACTGAAACTAATAACTGATAGATACATATTAGCAGGGTATCCTCAATGTTATTATGTCCCAAGTTCATATTAGCCTTTAACCATTTTTATTTGAAGAAGCATACTAGGTTTGTTGTAATAATCAACTACAACAATCACAAAACAAAAATAATAATTTTCTTTTTCAACGATCCTGGCTGTAACAAAAGACCTCATAACACAAGATTTCCCTTTTTTTTGTCATTATTCAAATGCACCCTTATATGTCACTAACCAAACAGCTTCTGTAATTTTTCGGCCCATGCATAAAATTGCATTTATTTTGGAACAAAATTAACATCAATAACAAAATTAAAATTAGACTATATTAATTAACATGTTACATAAAAATCTTTATATACAAAAAAATACTAACCTGTTCCGATTAAATAAAATGTCAAACTATTTATTAAAAAACAAGAAAAATGTCGCCTAAAGAAGGGAAGCAATGCATAGCGATTATGCCAACAACCATTACTACATAAAATTATGCATGTGAATTGGTTGAATCTTAGCCAAATGAACAACCTGACAATTTCAATCTACAATTCAATCATTTCTAACCAGCAAATATAAGAAAAAAGATCCAACGCTTTCTCCTAATACAAGGACATTACCTATTACTACAGAAAAGTAATTCAAATAATCTATGAAGTCAACTCCTGATAGATTAAGACTGGAGATGAAATTGTTTTATTTGTGGACACATTAGATGACTTTTGAACAGTTTGACCCAATTTCAAAGAAATAAACCAGATTTGACCCATATACAAACAAATGAGTTAATATTGTCACAAAGTAGTGCAGAGATTAAAAAAAAGATGGAATACAAAGATTGTGCATTTGAAAAAGATGGAATACAAAGATCGTACATTTGAAGGACGCAATGTTGTATCTTTACCTGTTACTGGATCTAAAATAGCAACATAGTTCTTCACAACTAGACCACCCTCCTCAGTAAGAACAGCAGCAGCACGTGCTTTCTGTGGCTCCCACTTACCCAATGAGGTTTGGACTTGCACTTAACTTCTCAATGTTTTATAATGAGATCCTTAACTGACCGTGATTGCAACCTTGGGAAGCAGGTAATTTGTTATCTTTGAGTCACATGTAAGTGGAATTTCTTCAGTTTTGGTGACCCCTTTGCTGGTTTTGGGGGTATGCATATCCTTTTTGTAGGACGGGATCCATTTGATAATCCTTTGTTTAGACGCCAATTAGCATCAAGCCTATTTGGTCAAAGACCAAATCCTTTCATGGATGAACATGCATATAGAATCCATGAAAGCAGACCTTTGTTGCCAAATAATCAAGGAGCCCGATAATTGAAGAACTCACATATGACGCTGACGCTGAAAATGAGTAACCAGACTCTGAAGACAGTCGGAAAGAGAATTCCAAAAAGCAACCATATGTTGAGCATCGTGATGATGAATTTGAAGGTAAAGTTTGTTTTACTAATTGCATGTATGCTTTAATGTAGTTATTATATCAATAGTAACTCATAAATAAGTAAATCATCAAGTTAATTGAGAAAAGAAAAATCTTCTAACAGAAATGGATACCTTCAGGTTTAAGTGTATTCTTTCTTTAGGCTTCTCAAGTGGGTTTCTCATATGCCCGTCTTTGCTTAGCTGGCACATGTCGACTAATTGCAATAGTCTTTTATCGTAATTTTCTCTGAACGCTTTGATATTGTTCCACGCGGCCATGAACTTGTCCACCTAAATGCATTAAGGCGAACATTACTGGTAAGATCAAGAAATGCTAATCAAATGCACGCAAGATCCTTCTATATGATAGTCTTAAAAAAGAAATCAACTGATCATATGTGACAAAAAGCTGAATATAAAAATAGACCATATCTTCAGGTAAATATCAATGGCTCATAAGTTTGTTATTTCTTTACTTATGGATGTAAAGAAACTCTATAGGTGATTATTGCCTCCTCATTTGTTACTATTTATTTTGTTATTTGTTTACAGATAGATGTAAAGAAACTCGAAGACAAAAGGGGAGGTTCTCAAAGATTTTCAATAGCTAACTACGAAAGCTAATAAACTGATGGATGCAAATAAAGTTGAAGACAACAAACAATGTCTAGATTGAGTTCTATAATTTCAAATTAGTAACTTGCAGCTACTAGCCTACTACAATCACTTAACCAAATATCCAAAATAAGGTACAACCTTGAAGTCCATGTAAATATCTCTATTTACCTACGTTTTTAGTATATTGAAATGTTTAATTTCTATTCATGCTTGATTCTGTTTTTACTTTTCAGATCGGATAATAAATCACATAGTGGCTTGAAGAAAACTATTATGCGAAATAAGGAAGCTTAAGTTGCACATGAAACCCACAATCTGTATAAAACCGTTGAGTATCAAAGCTACTGCGATACTTAAGTAGCATTTATAACACATCCCAAAAATAATGGCACAAGAGGATTTCAGGTTCATTTATAGGCTTTTGTACAAGGTTTGGATTTTTTTTTAAATGTAAAATTAGTTTAAAGGTTACACGTACCGGTGTCTAATATATTAATTTTAGTGTAATCCATTTGGTGTGAAGGACAGAATATATATTCCCTAAGAGTATCAGAGCCTTTATTCAGCTTGTCGCCTTGACCCGTATGGAAAAGTATGCCCGTTTACCTCGCCCTGGGCTTACCTCCGTGTGTCTTGACTATTTTTTATGTGGCATATGGGCCTGCAGAAAATCTCTATGGCATGTTAATCATTTAATAGTTTAATCATTTTTTACTGAAGCAAGATGGACATCTAACTGATAACAAACTATTGGATCACACATGTTCGAGGCTTTGGCGATAATAATGTTAATATTATGACTATTGTGTTCCTCAACTCTATTTCTTTTTTCACTTCCGATTATGATTATTGGTTCTGGCCAGGCCTATGTATGGATAGAATGGTTGCATAAAATCGACGGTTACATGCAAGTGGTTACATATAACTTTTTCTTAAGCTAACGCATCGTTAATTGTAACTTTTTTTTCTCTATTTGAATAGTTCGGCTGCTTTCAATTTCGTTCTTATGATCCAGTTAGAACTGTTATTGTTATAGGTGCTAAACGACAAAGAATGACGACCGCGTGCATGGCCGCTACACGAGATAAGACAACTGCTCATTTGTGACCTTCTATGGATAACAGTTGCGAGGCTTCAACTTACTGCTATGCCCTTTTAAATTTAACATTCGATTTGGAAGATCTTATACAAAATCGATGATATTATTTGTTGTTACATGCCCGAATGACATGCAGCAACCTGCTCCAGCACAGAGCAAAATAACAACCTCAGTCGTTCAATCGCAAATGGGTATGCAAATGCCAATTTGTTAACATGTTATGGCAGATATATATTTATTCACCACTATATTTCCATGCAAGTTCCAATGCCAAGGGTATAAATAAACTGAAATATGCAGTGGAGAATGCGCCCTACCCATTTCGTGTTTCAAATAATTTGAGAATACATGAACCAAATTCTACCAATACGGGGACCAATCGCCATGGTAATCAATCTATATGAAATACTTTACCGTTGATAAACGAAAAGAAAGGTGGTTGATATTGATAAAGTTTTTGTCGATGATCCGCCTTTCTATTACCGCTGGCGCTTGGTTATGTTGCTTGCAATGCATGATTAACGGAAGCTAAGCCGGGAACAAAGCCGGAATGGATATGGAATGCTACAAAAGTTATAATGGGTCCAATCGACCATCATCTTTCACAAGGAGAGTCAGCGAAAAACACGATTCATGATCAGTGGTTGTCTATCACGGCCCAAGAGTGAGACAAATAACTTGACCAAACAAGGCTCTCCTGTGAGGTAAACAATTATATTTTAAGATCATGGTGTTTGTTTTCTTTTTTTCAATATGCTATCTATACCACAAACTTAAGTTGCGGTGTGTTTTGGCTTTCTGTTTTGATTTCACTTAACTCACAGTAACCAATTTTTTTATTTTTTATTTATTTATTTATTTATTTATTTATTTATTTATTTATTTATTCATATAATGAATCTGATTTGGACATGTTGAGTTTTCGATATGCGAAAGAGAAAATGATTTTAATTCTATGATTACTTTAGGAATTTTTTACCGAACTCAGATCTATTTATAGCTACGATGCACATATAAGAAGTTGTTGGTACTTGAGTAGGGTACGTGTTTAAGACTGCATATCGTGGTAAGATGAAATTGTCTATCGGATAACCAGTTTGAGATTGTTGTGGCCAGTTTTAGAATGGGTAGAAATGGCCAATTTTTAAATGCTTTGAACTGTTTTTAGTTTGTAATATATTCTGGCTATTTTTTCACTAAATGCTTTTCTTGTCTACTATTATTGTCAAACATTAATATTGTTTGGTCACACTTCTCTTTGACAGGATATTGAAGCTACAATTCATTGTGCAGAGTGGCTTTCGATGGTGGGTGGATCTAGCACGGGTGAGCTGCGTAAAAGGCTATGGTGGGTGGATCTTATAATGGTTTTAGCTCAGACCGAAACTGTTTTCTGAGCAGGTATATTCACTCATTTCTTGCATTTGAGAATTCATGGCCTCTATTCTTTTTAATTTATAATGAATTGACGTGATATCGCTTTTATCCGCCTTATACGCCCCTCTTAAGCTTAATGACGAAACTTGGTGTTATGTTATTTTCAATAGGAGTGGAACACAAACTCCGGCCATATCTACCTTATATGGCTTACCATTAATATTTTGTAAAGACCCAAATGAAACAGCAATATCGATCACATTTGGTCAAGGAGGCTCCTTGGTAGCTCTACTATGAGAGATTGGAACATATAAAGAAGTTCTTCCATCGCAGGTAAGTTTTATCAGTAGAATATTTGTTCTCATCTCAGGTAAGTTTTATCAGTAGAATATTATTTGCTTGTACGCATTCACATACTACTCATTTTGACCTGAACCTGTTTGACCCATTACCTGACCCGTCGATTTTACCAACTGTGAATATATTAAACTAGGAGAAGTGGTCTTTTGGAACTTAGATATAATGTCAGATAAAATCCTGGAGGTCTATTAGTTCGACAACCGATCGGCTGTAGAAAAAGGAAATCATGCTTTGTTTCTATAATCTGTTATAGGCACGTCCATTGTTGGAAGAAGGCGCCATTGATGAAATTGTAAATTGTTATAATCATTGTAAGTTGTTATAATCTGTTATAGGCATTAATTGAGAAGCTCTCAAATAATGATAAGAACATCTGCTTTTAAAAATAAGATGATAAGAACATGGGCTGGTGTATTTATAAAACATGGCATGCGTGTTACACACGTTTTATTTATGGTTGTTCAAGTATGAGATTCCACTAATGGTCCCCTATGAATATTTTATAAGCGTTAAGAAATTACGGCTTCTTTTCACTACATAGATAACATTTTTGGAAACTAAAACATACTAGAGATCATCGTAGCATTGTAAAAGTGAAGACTACGTCGAATGATTAAAATTGTTTCTATAATCTGTTATAGGCACGTCCGCTGTTATAACTGCTATAGGCACGCCCATTGTAAATTGTCACTTTTTATTTAAGATGCACTCGATTTATTTGACTTTTTCATCTTTACCCACTATCCGACCGCTAATTTCACAACAATTTTATGTTAGTCGCTAGATACTTATGAAAAATCGATTTTCGTGGATATTTTCTATTGAGATTAGTACTTAATTATAAAGTCTATTAACCTCTTTAAAGCCGTGGACTTTAATAATATTGCTTGTATTGGTTACCGTGTTCAAGTTGTGGTCGTCCATGCAACAAATAACTACTTTGTTATCGCTTCTCACGTACCATGGTGCTTTATGACCTATCATCCGCACATGCCTTGCACGTGTTTCTTCTTTACCTATCATGTATGTTGATCTTTAAATTTGTTTTTTTCGTTAATGGAGAATCACAACCAGATAACTATGGGATTACTTAATTGCATGCAGAATGGTGTTTGGTATGCGCGTATCCAGCCTATGAGTGTTTCAAATCGCTGGAAAAGAATAAACCGATATCGAGGAACTTTGCTTTGGTGCCAATATCGGTACTATACCCGTATCCATGTAAAGATAAGTTTATATCAGGGTTAGATCTAAATCAGTATCATGATGTTTTCGTGGATCTTAGTTGCTGGACTGACCGCTTGTGAGCGTATTGGTGACACATTTGTTTCATGGTAAGACCATAACCTATACGTTGGAAATCTATGGCAGCTTCTTAAATGCCGTAGTATATTTTGCTCTTTTCCGAAGTTATTATCGCTTTACTTTTGAAGGCTCCCATGTAAGGAAGCAAAGTTGGCATTTTATATATACTTGTGGTTCCCTAAAACAAAGGTAATATTTCTCTGCGATCAAATGAATTTTGTAGTTCCAAAAGAAAGTTTCATTCTTCATAGAAGTGGTAAATTGGAGGGTGGAGTAACGGGTCAAAACATGTAATTTTTGGTATGGGTCAAAGCAGTGGGTCAACTTTTCAAGTATTTATAAATCTCTTATAAACAATTACGTGAATAAGAAATTTAAAAATATACCATTTTAAAAATAATCTAACTACAAAAATACTTTGGGCTTAATTTTATGCTTTTCTTTTATAAGCTATCTTTTACCTTTTTGAACTTTGACGCTGCTTAGTGCTAAACGTTACCGAATTGACCCATTCGTAAATAAGTGGGTCGTAATTGTGACCCTACTTCATGATCTTCTGAAAACAATATATATCTTATTTGTTTTGCTCAATCTTTTCAGGGAACAACTTATGTTTACGATTCCTTCTTCGCACCCTACATTTCAAAGCATGAACCGTACATTGATCGTAACATAATGGAACCGAGGACTAGGGTCGGTGATATGTTTATTTTATAATGGCAAAGAGTGCGAAAGTTATGGTCAAAGAAGAATATTTGATGTTCTCAGTAAGATGTTGCTTCACAGTCAACACCCAAACCTCGACCACCTCAGGTATGACTCGTTGGGTTTTCCTGCTTCTCTTATTCAGTCTTGATTATTAAAGTTATCATGGAGTTGATGATTGTTGTACGGGAATGATGCCTTAAGTTCTCTATGACTAGATAGTAATGCTATATAATATTAATAAATTTTGTTACTTGGTCTTTCAAGGGTTGGGCTGGGTACATCTGTTGAGTGTTAGAGGTTTATGAAATGATTGTTGTTGAGTTTCATGCAAATTTTACCTTCTTTTTTGCACTCTGTGTTGACTAACGGCATGTGCTTTGTAGCAGTCAATGTTAGATTTTTTTAGTGTTGTGTTTGTTCTTTTCGAAAAGCAAACTTTATTAACAAACAAAAATTAAGTTACGATAGGAACGCACACTATAACCATCTTTGCAAGGTTTAGAAGCAGAAGGGTTTAGGCACACACCCAAATGAACCATAGATAACCCCACTAAAAACACTATAAAGTGACTTTTACAATTTATGCAGATTTATCTAATATTTTCTCCAGGAAATTAGGTACTGCTGGTGCAGAACAATGTGTCTTGAGTAATGAACCGATTTGATCGCAGAAGAGATAGAAGGGCAAACCAAAAGCATCATGTATTGTTGTTACCAAACACAATGGTTTATCTCTTGGTTTCGTTTGTATATATAAATTGCTATAATCCTATTTTTTACTATGATATTGGTGTAGACCGAGAGGTGGCGTAATGAGTCGGCCGACTAAGATGTCAAAAACATGTTTTTTTTGTATGGGTCAAAACGGACCGGGTTGACCCAAAGCCCTTGTCCAAAGAAATAATTTCATGCTGTCTCATTATGTTATGTAGAGCTGATTAATTATATTGGCTCATCATGATGTTTTTCACAATTGTTGACATGGAGGTCTTTTTAACAACCATGGACCGTTATATTTTAGTACCATGAAAGCTTATTTCTCAAAAATGGGATTGACATGTCATAATGCAAAGATTCATAGTGAGGTAATATCTCTATTATGATTATGATTATTATTATCGAAAGTTTGTTGAAAGTTAGTGGTTTTGAAGTTGTATGATTAACATGAAACATTTTAGGCTTGAAAAGAATGCTAGAGAAATAAAGGAGTACATTGAAGAGTTCCATTGGGGTTCCAAGAAGCGTGTTTTTCTTCTTGGCCATAGTAAAGGGGAATAGATGCAGCTTTGTCGTTGCTATCAATGTATTGGCCGGATTTAAAAGATAAAGTTGCCGGTTTGGCTTTGGCGCAGAGCCCATATGGTGGTAGCCCCATTGCTTCGATATCATGAGAAGGCGACAGATTGGAATCAATGTTGGCAAACTTATGGAAATTTTGATCAAGAAGTTATAAAGGTACCATTTTACTTGCTTATGCATTGTCTGTTGTCTCCATTGTCAGTGGGCTACTACTTTACGCCTTTACCTACAGATATCGTTATATGATGATTGATAATATTGATTTCGGTCAACCAGATTTTCTTACTTTACTTTAGTATTATATCTTCATAAATTGAAAAAATCAGTAATACACACAAAAAAAAAAAAAAAAAAAAAAAAAAAAAAAAAAAAAAAAAAGCTTAGAAGCTTATGCTGCATTTTTTTGTTCGATTTGATATTAGTATATCTGCTGCAGTGAAATGGAATGTATGACCGTCCAAGGAAGCTTAAAGAAAGTATGTGATCAATTCACAAACCAATTTAGAAGCCATGATCGTCCAAATATAGTCTTGTGGGTGAACTTATGAAAGGTATCTGCCACTTCCATGTTAACCTATATATATTGAGTATGAGCTCACAATATTTTAGCCAGATGCTTGAGCTACTACATACGCACCATATCTCCCTTTCTACTCAAGCATGTCAGTACAGTTTGGGTTAATTAGTGTATTCATTTAGAAAGTCGAAAAATATTGACTAAATATGTTTGATAAAGTCATAGTTTTCATTATGGTGTCAAGGTCTAATCAGCCCTTCTAAAACTACAGGGAAAACGAAATCGGTAGCCTATATTTGTTTTTCTTTCTATGAACATTGTATGCCTTCTTCGTACAATACAATCTTTTTTCTCCTATATATGTGAAGTATATAACGTCGAAATCATACCATATTTTCTTAATTCTTTACTTTGTGTTAAGAGCGGTTGGTTATATATGCTATGGCAATTTCAACCCATTTACTTTCTCAAAGGACTGATTCGGGTTGTGCTCTTCATTCGTTGGGTTAGATATGAAAAAATATTTTTTTCCAATCACAGCTACGTTCTTAATCATTTACAAAGGTATTTTATATATTATAATGAAAATGATAAGTAGATGTATCATAATTGTTTGGGGTATGCGGTTCACAAGATAGCCATAAAAGCTGATTCAGATCCTTTATGTGTGTTTTTTCATGTGTGCAGGTACAAAGCTCAAATGAAAGAGTAAGTTGATCTTAGAGAACTTTGTGTATGAAACTGTGAAAAGTTAAGATTATCTCCATTCTTCAGGCTAGAGTTGTATCCGGAATACAACAGGCATCTATAGAAGTTCATATCAACAGTTGAGAAATCACCGTCACATAGGCACAACAGTTCAAGAACGAGCACATACGACCATTTTGAACATCCAACAAGGAGTACCGATGTATTTTATTCAACAAGAAATAGCACAGATAGAACATAGAAACAACGGAAATGCAGCTGCCGATGCATTTGCAGCCTGTTGCTGCTCTTAGCTTTAAAGTTTTCTATTGTTTTTTTTTTCATCTGTTTTTATCTAAAAGTCATTAAATATAACAAATTTAGTCATTTTATCAAAAGATTTTGATTATTATTTTTCCCTCAAAATACGATTTATGCTAAATAGCTTCACTGGTACTATTAGATTATATTTGAGATTGCTTATTGAAACCATTCTTAGTGGCTGTATGGGATTGCTTATTGAAAATCCTTATAAGCTAATTCTACATGTCCCTCAATATTATAATATAGTGGTTATCACTTGCTAATTTGATTTAGAATTTAGGACCTGTCAAATATGTGAACTAAGTTTTGTGTAGTGTGATTTTTTGTCGGATATACAAGTCAATAAAAGTGTGCATTTTTTGTTGCATTGCATTGAGTATAATTATGTTATTGTTTTGGGTGTTGCTATACTACTACTACATAGGGTTAAGATGCATGAATTTTGACTATTTTTGTTTGTGTCAACTCAAGATCTAGAAAACTTAATGAAAAACCATTGCTCTATTTGTTACGAGGTACATATTATAATTGTATATGATTTCATATACATGTAATTGTGACACGCTCTAAAACTTATGCTTCCATGGTAGCTATTTTGTGTCGTGTCTCAATGAATGCCCATGGTAATTCCTCACAATGCATAGCTGATGTGAACAGTTTTTTACCCATTGGGTCATTTTCTGGGATTAGTTTTTTTCTTCTTCTGCACTTATATTGATGTTTGTTATGTTGCACGATCATTGATATGTCATGGGAAGGAAAGGAAGGTAGGTAATCCAAAAGGCAAACATAAGGTGATAATTTTGTTATAGCCCTGAACAGCTATTGATTATCATTTTTATAGTATATAGTTTGATATTTTGTGATAATTTTAATGTTGCAATATTCTGTTCTCATTTTGTATGAAGAACCCGTATAGCAAAAGCTTATATTACTTTAAAAAATGTCATCATTATATAAAGAAAATAAACAAATGGCTAGCCCGTCCGTTGGATACAAACTTTGTATATCAAAAGGCTTTATTTCATATTTGAGTTTATTTGGTTGTATACTTTGTTCTTGCGAACCACTTTGTAATTTTTTTTCCTCATATTTGATAAACGCTTGCTTTTTTCGCTCTTAACGTAATCAATAAATAATTTGGTATGTTTATAACTTATTTATGTTAACTTGAGTTTTTTTAACGATATTCATAAAGCTTGCTGCCCATCTAGGGCGGGCTATGCTTTGATACTTTATTCTTTAAGCTACCACTTTGAAATTTTTTTCCTACTCATATTCGATAACCGTTGATTTATTTTCATTCTTAATGCATTCATTTAAAATTTTGGTATATTTATAGCGTATTTTTCGTTAACTTAATTTTTTTAACGATACTCATATAGGCTTGCTCGCCATCGGCGGACTATGCTTTAACACTTTGTTCTTGCGTACCACTTTGAAACTTTTATTTTCTCTCATATTCGATAACCGTTTATTTCTTTTCGTTCTTAATGCATTCAATAAAAAAATTGATATGTTTATAACTTATTTTTTCAACGATATCCATAAGTCTATCCCTCTTATAAATAATTTTTATTTCGAATTATAATTTAAATAATATTCTATCTTCTAAACAATAAATTAAAATCTTTTGACAGTTCAGTAATTGTTGATCCTCAACTATTTCCTTATATATTTTTTCCCGATAACTAATACATTCCAACAATAACTATAAGTCATGCCCGCCATCCTTAAATATTATTTTCTGTTAACTAATATATATATGATGGTAACATCAATTATAGTTGTAAATTCTTTAATTTAATTTTTAATTACTTTTTAGTATATATTTGTTCTACTAAAACCTAAAAATAAAAATCACAAGTCATACCCGTCCATCGGATGGGTTTTGACACTAGTATATATATATATATATATATATATATATATATGCGCGTTCATGTGGTGACCAAGATTAAAATAAAAACAATAGGAACCAATAGAATCATGACACATGTATATTAAGTGATTAAATTAAATCAAACATTAAAATAAAATTAAAAGGGCATTATTGACAATTTTTTATCTTTCCATCTTCCAAAAATCTGATCTTTCATAGAATTAAAACTTTTGTTATATTATTTCTTTATCTCTCTTCTTAAATTTACTCACAAGCTCTTAATCAAAAGCTAAGAAATCCCATTCAGATCCATTTATTAAAACCTAACAAACAACACCACGATAACAAAATTCAGTTTTCAGACGTCAAATCAAGACCTTTTTAAACTTCCCGCGAGGGGTTTATGGCCAACGGCTTTTACAACGCTTTTCTGGTCGACAGCTTGGCTTTTAATGACGACTCTCAACGAAACCGCATTAGTCTCCGTCGTGTGTATTAGAAAAAGGCAACCGTGTCGGATCTGACTCGATTTTTGGTTGAATTAGTTCGTGTTGGTGACTACCAAAACGACCTCGGTTTCCGACGACCACCATAATTGGTTGAATCTTAAAGACATTGCAACCCACGACGGTAACCTAAACGAGCTACGCACAATGTGTCTTGTCGGATATTATTAGGCTGAAGTCTTTTTTTCTAAGATCTCAGATTGCGTATCAAAAATCTAATTTTTTTTTGGGTTTGTTCGTTCTTGAAGACAACAAGAATGAAGCCTTGATTAATTGTTTTTAAATCTGTCAAATGCCAACTAATGTTGGTGGTTATTAAATCTTACCAGTTTTATTTTTTTCTAGTTCTTATTAGTAAATCAAAAATGGTGACTTGCCTTTTGAACGTTTTAATTTGGGTGTTTTACGAATCTTAGTTTTTGTTTCAAGATGAAAGGGTGATTTGGTTGTTGTTTGTGATGGGTTGCTGAAGTTGGATTAGACATGAAAGTCAAGAAAAACTTAAAATGCTGTTAAAAAAGTTAATGTGTCATTTGCAATGTATTTTGAAATTAAGTGTGTTAAAAAAATCAAAATGTGACTTTGCATCAATAAATTAAATGTGTCACTAAAAATGTATTATAAAACTAAATGTGTCAAAGGAACTTAGGGTGTCATTTCAAATATATCAATAAATTAAATGTGTCATTTAAAATGTATCGTGAAATTAATTGTGTTGAAAAATCTAATTTGTCACTTGAAATGTATCAAAAAACAATGTGTGTCAAAAAATTATAATATAACAATTAAGTGAGTCACTTTATATGTGTTAAAAATTTAACATATCACTAGAAATGCATCAACGCATTACAAAATGAAGTGTGCCAAAACATAGTCGGTCATTAAAAATGTATCATTAAACTATGTCTCACTAAAAATGTGTCAAAAAATTAGTGTGTCACCGCAATTGTGTTAATTAAAAATGTAAAATGTACAATGTGTCACCGCACTTGTGTTAATTAAAAATGTAAAAACATAGTGGGTCATTAGAAATACATTATGAAATTACATGTCACTAAAAATATGTCAAAAATATTAGTGCATCACTTCATAATTTGGTCTACCCGTATCATCAAAAAGTTACCTATGCAAAAGTCAAATAAGTGTAATTAAAAAAGAAATTATGATGCGTTAGTATTAAAATTAAATAAAACTACATAATAAATAGTAGGGGTGGCAATTTCTGACCCGACACGAAACCCGACCTAAAACCGACACGAAAATTAACAGGTTTGGGTTGTGCTAAATAGATTCCGGGTCAGGTTTGGGTCGACCTATCTAACCCGTTTATTAAACAGGTCAGGTTCGGGTTAGGAATAAAATAAGTGGGTCGACCCGCCAACCCGTTTAATATTTTTTTCATAAACTCAAAATTATTCATATTTTATTATGTGGGTTAGTGTTAAACGGGTCGACCCGACAACCTGTTTAACCTATTTAACTCGTGTAATGTGCCAAATTTTGTATATAAAAAGGGTTAAATGTGTCAACCTGAAACCCGCTTAATCGATTCGACCCGTTTAACATATTCAACCCATGTAACTTATTTAACCCGCCAACCCAAGTATATATACGGGTTAAATGGGTTAGGTTCGAGTTGTGTCTAAAGAGGTTAGGGTTGACATAGTTGACCCGATGATTTAATGGGTCAGGTTTGGGTTGAGATTTTCTAACCCGCCAACCCGAACCCGACCCAAATTGTGATTTGCACACTCTGCAAAATGATTTGCACACTCAAATTTATTGTGTTTAGACATTTATACCCTTACAAATATCTTTACATTTTAACTCTGTGAGGCTATAATTGTCCAAACACAATAAATTTGAGTGTACCAATAATTTTATAGAGTGTACAAATCATCTCCCCTAATAAATAGGAGCATATTTCGTTGAACAAAAAGAGTCGGTTGAAAAAGTAGCAACGTATCAATCAAATTTCATCCTAAAATACCAATAATATATGCATTATTTACAAAACTGCCATTAGTCATTTATTTCCTAAATTTTCTCTAAAATGACACTTGGCACAATACTATTAGTTCCTATTGTTTTTATTTTAAAGTGGTCACTACAATAACGTCATATATATATATATATATATATAATCTAGATCAAATAAGATCAAGCTTAAAGTTGTTAAAATGAGATCCAACTAAAATTTGACAAGCAACACTCTCCTAACAACAAAAATAAATTTCTTATTAACTACAACTAAAATTGTTATAGTTTTGATAGATTTCTTTTTCAAATTTACGAAATCTAGGTGATACACTTTGATTAGAAGTGTAATATGTATCAGGTTATTGTATATGTATCAGATTTTGGAATACTTATTAGTGTAATGTGTATCAAGTGTATCACTAATCCAAACTCATGTATCATTAAGTTATTAGTTGCTAAAATGTTATTTTGTATTAAAATATTATTTTTATGAGTATTATTGCTAAAATTGTTATTTATAAATGTTTTAGTGGTTTTTAGACTTGATCTTATTTTTACAACTTTAAGCTGATCTCACGCTAACTCTCCCCTATATATATATATATATATATATATATATATATATATATATATATATATATATATATATATATATATATATATATATATATATATATATATATATATATATATATATATATATATATATACACTAGCAGAGGTATCCGGCCAAGCAGCTAGCAGTTGGCTCTAGCTTGACAATATTTCAACGGCCAATAATTGTTTGTTTTCGTATATGTATCGTTCGGAAATAATTTTCGAATAACTATTTTTCTAATGTCATGGTTTATTCTTTTTCTAATAGAGTCGATCCGTGTTTGAGTGTGTCTTTTCTATAGAAATGTCATTACTAAGTTTTGAACGTGTATAGAAAGCTTTAGGGAGTCCAAAAAGCTTTTTGTATGGTATGTTTGGCACGAAGCGGTGTGAAATTTTTTTAGTCGCTAAGCGGTGAGCAATGAAACTTTTGAATTTGAGTAATCGTTTGGCAAAAGAGCGGTGAGCTTCGGCTAATTTTTAAAAAGGCTAATTTTACAATGTTTTTAAAAGCGTGAACTGCTTCATCGCCACAAATTAAAAGCTATCGCTCACATGTTGAATAACAATTCTTTGACTATATTGTATATTCATTCCACCAACAACTTTAGCTTCTCGTAAATGAATTTTCAAGTTCAAAGTTAAATGACTTTATGATACAAACTTGATTTGCCTATCAGTTTAGCTTCTTGTAAACAAATTTTCAAGTTCAAAGTTAAATGACTTTAATACAAACTTGATATGCCTATCAGTTCATTTGGCTTAAAGTTCTTGATGTACTATGTACCCTTTTTGCAGGCACCTAAAAAGGTGAGATCTTTATATTACCGGTCAATATTAGCTACTCAATCCCATTGTATTCCCGTGCAATCCTTTTCCTTTCGTTTTTACTTTTCAATGTTGTTTTCAGAATCCTAACATAATCAGAAACACAAATTTTATTTATTTTTTATAGGAATTTGAGACATTTATATATTTTTTGGACTTTTTTAGTTTGACTAAAACTGAGTTCTCATTTTCTACTTTATACTTTTCTGACATTATGTAGTTTTTCTCCAAGAATTATGTTTAAAGTAGGGTCCTCCTATGGAGGCACCCCATATAGTGTTGCAGATTTTGCTTTCATATTCCGTGCCAATCACGCAGAATGATTAATTCTCGATTTCTCGTTCCAAGTCTTTTTACAACTTATTATTTATCACTTATAACACTTATTTTACAAGTTTTTTAAGTGCTTTTTGTACATGTGTTTCTTTTACAAGTGTTGTTTTGTTTTACATTTCAACAAGTTGGTTTTACAACTTATTTTTGTTTCGGTTTTACGCTTCTACGGTTTTACTAAGTTTTATTCAGCTTTAAAAGTTTTCAAAAATCGTAGTTGAAAAATATTTGAGGCTCGAAAGTTTTATTCAAATTTGGCCCATTCTGGTCCATTCGGTTTTCATCATCGCCGAAAGTTTTAGGCTCAAACCCGAAGGTTGCAAAGTGAGATTTGATCTCACTTTACCGCCCATTCGGTCCATTATCATCATCGCTCTGAAAAGTTTTTAAAGTTTTTAGGCTCAAACCCGAAGGTTGCAAAGTGAGATTTGATCTCACTTTACCGCCCATTCGGTTTTATCATCATCGCCGAAAAGTTTTAAAGTTTTAGGCTCAAAATACATCATCGCTCGAAAAGTTTTAGTCACAAATCGCACAAAGTCACAGCTCACATGAACCGCACAAAATCTGCACTCACAAAACCGCATTGTGCCTCACAAATCGCATGTGCCTCACAAATCTGCACAAGCCTCACAAAATCGCACAAGCCTCACAAATCAAGACAAGCACAAGACTCACCAGGGCTTGTGTTTCACAAGATACACAAGTTACACGCTTTGAACAAGGTTCACAAGTTACCACCGCAAAGTTCACATTCAAGCACTAAGATTCTCAAAAGTTCACAAGTACTAAGATTCTCACAAGTTACCCATATTAAAGCAACAACACCAACAACAATCCCATATGAAAGCAACAACACCAACAACACCAACAACAATCCTGTGATAGCAAACACAAACAACAATACCAAGGGTCCAAACAACACAAACAACAATCCCAGGTGAAAGCAACAACAACAATCAAGTGGTCCAGATCAACAACTAGTGGTCCAGATCAACAACAACAATCAACCACCATGTCTAATTCACCATTTAACACACAAAAGGTAAACAACTTATGAAAGGCTCAGATTATTATCTTTATAGCTCATGTTGGCCAAATTCAGCTTTTGCTCAAAACTCTCTTTAATTTTTTTAAAAAATCATCATTGCCTTTTTTATTTCATTAAAGTTGCAAAATGACCTTGAATGGTCACTTTACCATCCAAGAATGAATTTTTTATATAAAACAAAGTTTTTTCATTACATTGCAAAGTGAATCACTTTACCATCAGTAATGCCAAGGAAAATGCGGGTGCTCGCTATATAACATGGGCTTTGCCCACAAAAAAGTCGCCCCACGCAGTGCAAACCCGCAAAAACCCAACAAACAATAAGCAATGATGATTTTTTTAAAAACTTAAAAATTAGTTTTTTAACAACGAAGAAAAAAGAAAACCTTTTTTACAAAGGTTTAGATCTAAAATTTTAGATCTAAAAAAGTTTTAGATCTAAACACTTAACAACATACAAACGAAACCACCACAAACTTTCTCAAAAGTACCCCCACGAAACCACCACAGCTCACAAGTACCACCACGAAAACCACCACATGCCTCACCAACATCTAATTATTTTTAAGAAAACGAAAACCTTTTTTTTTACAAATCTTTAGATCTAAAAAAAAATTTAGATCTAAAAAAAGTTTTAGATCTAAACACTTAACAACGTAAACCACCACAAAATTTCAAAAGTACCACCACGTGAAACCACCATAGTCTCACAAGTACCACCACGTAAACCACCACAAAATTTCAACAACATCTAATTATTTTAAGAAAACAACGAAAACCTTTTTTATTAAAGGTTTAGATCTAAAAAATGTTTTAGATCTAAAAATTTTAGATCTAAAAGTTTTAGATCTAAACACTTAACAACGCATAAACGAAACCACCACAAATTTCAAAAGTACCCCCCACGTAAACCACCGTAGTCTCACAAGTACCACCACGTAAACCACCACAGCCTCACCAACATCTAATTATTTTTAAGAAAACAACTAAAACCTTTTTTACAAAGGTTTATATCTAAAAATGTTTTAGATCTAAAAATTTTAGATCTAAAAAAGTTTTAGATCTAAACACTTAACAACGCATAAACGTAAACCATCACAAATTTCAAAAGTACCAAAAAATTAGTTTTTTTACAACTAAGCACACAAAATTAGTTTTTTTTAACAAACCTCATGATCTTTTCAAGAAAATCACAAAACTTAACAACGCATAAACGCGAACCACCACGCCTAACAAGTACCACCACGTATATCGCTTTAGATCTAAAAAAGTTTTAGATCTAAAAACTTAACAACGCATAAACTTAACCACCACGGTCTCACAATTTTCCAGCGTAGAAATTTTAGATCTAAAACTTTAGATCTAAAACTTTTGAGAGAAGTGAGAGAGAGAGTTTACGTTTGGAGAATGGTAGAGGAGACATGATAACTATGCGAAAGCATGGGATGAAAGGGTATACAAAGAACACGTAATGCGCTCGAGAACCACACACGCTAACCCACACACAATATCCCGCTTAATAACGCTGCTTAATAAACTTTTTTATATAACGCTTTTAATAACGCTTTTAAAACGTAAATTATTAACAAAACGCTTTTTAATAAACTTTTTTAAAAGTAAAAGTTTTACAAGTAAAAGTTTGTATTTACAAAAAATTATTAAAAGTATTTTTAAATATTTTCACAAAAAGAATTTATAAAAGTCTTTATAAAAAGTTTTATAAGAAAACGATTTTATAAAGTTTTAAGAAAATGTATTAATAAAAAGTTGTTGTGTTTTTATATTGTATAGGTTTTCGTACTAAAAAGTCTCGTATAAATAAAGAATCATGAGACACGCTCTTTATGTGGAGAGCCTTCTAACATCCCGCACTTAAACGAAGGACCTAACGAAGGACCTAGCGAGGGCGACTTAAGACACCACTTGTACGCTCCGCATCACTTTAGCTTAATATTGTATGACCGAAATTCCACCTATTTTCCGGACTGATCCTAGGGATTTTTAACGGGAGGGTGATGGAAATTGTGGCTATCGAGTCATGCCGCTCTAGGTCTTGGCCATCGCAAGAAGAAATGTGGCCCACAATTCGAGCTCTTGCCGGAAGAGGTAGACAATCAATGCGAAGCCATTGTAAATGTGGGTGAAACTTTACATCTACACGTAACTCGATGAATTGGTATAACTGCAAAGACCCCGACGTATTGGATGAGTATGCCGTAAATGGGAGTGGTTATTGCTACCTATTAACCGCCCTATTGTATGTATAACCAATAGACAATCTCTTTTGTTACTTCCGCTTAGAGGTTCTCCGATTCAGCCCCGATTCAAAGACTTGACTCGGTTGTTATTCTTCGTGTAGGGGAACGAGGAAGGTGCTCACCGCTCTTCTTGCGGTTCTGACGTAAGACTCACCACTCCCGTATAATCACCCACAATGGAGTTATCAGAGATGCCGTGGGTCACAAGAATGGGAACATGTGTTTACTCAACGACAGAGGATGTTTAGATATACGTAGAAAACGATTATTTATTTATATTGTAAATAACAAAACATGTATAGACGATTAGTGATCTATATTGTAAATGACACAACATGTATAGACGACATCGATTTATAGCAAAACGACTCGTCATCTTTTGTTACGATTTCGCCTCCCGCCCGGTTCTTCCTCATGTTTTGTTACAGAATCGGATGACATTCTGCTGAGGACATTCATTGTGTCAACCACACACCCGCCGGTTGAGAGTCCAGATTATGTGCTTTCTTCACAATCTTATGTGCCTCCCTCCAGCAAATATATCTCCAAATGCATATGAGGACAATTTTATACACCGCCCTCCCTTCTTCCTCATCTATCGATACGTACCGCCTCGCGTTGATGTGTACGAGCGAGAGATTGACTGGATTAAGGAGACGATTTGAGTTGAGTCTCGTGTGGGACAGATGGCAAGATTATTGAGCGAATACTACGATCGCGCTGCGGATTGATCTTAGTTTTTAGTTATATTGTAATTTTGTGAACCATGTATCAACTATTAATCTATAACAAGATTGGTTATTTATGTATTCGAAGCTTCTAATTTTGTGAACCATCATATTACTAATTTATGTTGTGAATAATTATACAAATTCTTTTGGCCAGATGCAACAACAAAATCATTACTTGTGCCGCCATCAACGGGATTAATAATTGAAAGAGCATCCCACCCATACTTGTGTGCAAGTATTATGCATGTCCTTTCTCAAAGGTAAATAATTAAACATTTGCTTATTTGCGTAAATATATCAATAACTTGTTTGTTTAGAATACATTTCTTATAATTGTTTCACATGTAATGCCTGGACTAAAGACTATGGGTGTCGAGCATACTTCATGTAAGGAAATATTTCAACAAAAGTACTTTGGTGAAGCTCTTCTTCTTCAACGCAGTTGCTCAAATCAAGCTAAACTAAAGATACAACGATCAACATGCTATTGGTCGAAAAGACTTTGTTGCGCAAAAATAAAGGCGTTGGAAGCATCACTGAACTCAAGTAAGTAACCAGCATCACGATGTCGAAAGGAATACTCTATGAGCTTAAAGATGACATTAATAATCTTCATGTGGAGTAGACGTTGTAATATTGAAAACATTGTTGTTTTACTTGTTTAATGTTTTATTGTTATTGTTTAATTAAATGGAAACAGACACACAATTAAAAAGCATAACGTAAAATAAATATTATATAAAAACACTACACAATTAAATACACTATACATATAAAAACACTACACAAATTAAATACATTATACAACTAAACACACTACACACACAAATTAAAAACAACTAAACACACTACAAAAAAAAAAAAAAAAAATAGATCAGAGTACGGACAGGGGACCCACCTACAAGAGGTAATTCACGGAGGAAATGTGGGGGTCGCAGAGCCAACCCTTAAAGTATACGCTCCTGACATGAAAGCTCACTTTCCAAATATTCACACGCTTTGGTTCAAAACGGGAATGGAAAGAGAAAAGCGAATGAGAATCAAATGAATGGAATGAAGATTATCATTATCTTTGATAAGGCTTGGCTTAAAAAAAATACATTAACCTCTAAAGTGATGGTGGTGGCTGGTGGTGATGGTGGTGGCTGATAGTGGTGGTGGTGGTGGTGGTTAGTGGTGGTGGTGGTGGTGGTGGCTGGTGGTGGTGGTGGCTGCTAGTGGTGGTGGTATGGTGGTGGCGGGTGGTAGATGCCGGTGTGGTGGTGGTCAGCTGTGATGGTGGTGGTGGCCGGGGTGGTGGTGGCGGCCGTGGTGGTTCCGCAAGTTGGTGGTGGTAGTGGTGGTCGCTAATGGTGGTGGTGGTAGGTGGTGGCCGTAATGGTGGTGGGTGGTGGTGGTGGTGGTGGACCGTGGTGGTGGTTGTGATGGCTGGTGGTGGAAGTGGTGGCGGGCTACGGTGATGGTGGCGTCACCGCTTGTTGTGGCCGCTGATGGTCATTACTTATACCTCACAATTTCTCGGTAATTTAATTACCAATACTAAACAATGATCAGATTTTAGTTTTAGTCTGCGATGTTTAATCATTACCTTTGCCATTCCCCACCCCCATTACCCCCAACCAAGCACCCCCTCAAAGTAGTTCATCATTATCGACATATCATTCCCCACGAATGAAAATAAGTGTTCCAATGCTACCAAATACTCCTCAATACACATCAAAAATAAGATTTCAAAATTACAATAAAGCTAGCCTTATATCCAAAAAATTATGTAGACAGTAACGTCCAAATTGTAACGATTTAAGAAGTATATGCAAGTGTAGTAACAATTTACATAACCAATAATATTCGAAGTAGTTCGTCATTATCGACATATCAACACACTCGGAAATTTTCATATTCTACCATACGCAAAAATAACAAAATAATAAAACAAAAAATACCAACAAAAATCAGAAACAAATTTACAAACTAATTTGAAAATGAAATATACATTTCCGGCATCGGTGCAACGCGTATTCAACGAAAGCGGCATCGGCAACAACATCTATTAAATAAAAATCATCAAATATATTATGAAATTGAGATCTGCAACAACATGTATTAAGTAAACGGGTATATGGATTTAATAAAAAAGAACCTTCGAAACTAAATATTACAAAGATCTATAAACAAAACTCAAGAAAAACCCGCAAAACCTGGGAAAAAAAAAAACTTTCAGTGGTATCGGCTATCGGTAGTGGCTTCTCAGCAGGTGTAGTAGGCGGTGGCCACCTGAAAACATGTAAAAAAAGAGATTTTCAAAACCATTATAAACCTATAGATCTGTAATAAAAAAAAGCATATAAATCTATGAAAAAAAATCAAAACTTGAAATAAATATAGATCTAAGAAAAAACACCATAAAAGCCTAAAAAAAACCTCAAACAAAGGCTGGCAGTTTCGTTTATGGTGGTTGGCTCGTGGGTGGTAGTTGGCTGGTGGTTTGCGTCTCGTTGGCTGGTGTGAGTGGGGGTGGTCGGCTGGTGTGAGTGGTTGTGGCGGTGGTATTTTGAGGAAGATAAGTGGAACTGTGGAAGTAAAAGTGAATGTATGGTGTTATTTTTTAGAGTAAAAGTGAATGTATGGTGGGAGGGGTGCAGGTGAGTGTTTTGTGAGGGTATTTGTTTGTTTGTTATTGTGTATTTGGTGAGTTTAATTTGTATTTGTTGGTTCGGGAATTTTTAGGTTTTGATTTTGGTTTGCCATGTAAATTTAGGCCATGTAGGCTTGCGGATGAATCTTAAATGTAGATTGGGCCGGGATAATGGTGCTTTATATGCTTTTAAGATATATATCTATACTACTTATAAAGCATGAATATCCCCAACCAAAACCCAACCCTTCATCTTTAAGATTCAGCCACCTATACCTATATCCAAGCCTGAATTTACACATAATAAACCAACATCCAATCCTAAAAATCTATTACCCCTTTATAAAGCATGCATATCCCTAACTTAAAACCAAACCCCTCTCCGAACCTAAAATTAAGATTCAGCCTCCGAACCTTATACCATATATAAACAATCACAAACACACAATCTTCATTTTATCTCCCTTCCGCCTCTCTCACATCCACAAAAATGAACACACATAAGCATCATCAGCAGATGATTTCGCTGCTGCTACACAACGGCACCTTAAAATACACACGCATAACTATCGGATCTTGCTAAAGACGCGCAAACCCTCTCTCAATTGCCATTGAAACTGCCGCTACTATAACAGTGGCTTGGTGGTTTCGGTAGGTGGTTTTGATTGTTGGTTTTGGTGTTTAAGTGAAGGTTTTTTTTATGATTAGTTTTGGTGTGTTTATTTTCGCTTTCAGTTCAGATCTGGTCGGATCTGTTGAGGTCTAGCCATCCGGTGTTGATTTTTTTTATGAAGTTTTAGTGGTGTTTTGTTGGCTTTATTTGGTTGTCCGTTTTTAATTGTCGAGTGGTTGTGTAGATCTTTCAACCTGTTGATTTTTTTGGCTTGTGGTTGTGTAGATCTTTATTTGGTTGTCCGTTTTGTTGGCTTTATTTGGTTGTCCGTTTTTAGTGATTTTTTTTTATGAAATAACCTGTTGATATGAACACCATTAAATGAAAGGTCTAGGCAGCCGGTGTTATTTCAATGAAATAATTTTAGATCCATCCAATGAAAGGTTTTAAATGTGATTGTGTTACATGATATTTTTTTTTTTGTTATTTATACAATAAGATCTTGTGAAGTAGTTTGTTATGATTCTGATTAGCTTCAAAGGATAAGAAATTTATAGATCCATTTTTGTAAAATGGGATGTATTATTGTCTTGCTGGAAAATATATCCTATATATATATTTGATTTTTTTTGTTTCAACTTTTTATCTTATAAAAAAGGCCATTTATAAGTAGAACTAACTTTAAAGCAGTTCTAATGCATATATTCATATGTTTTTTTTTTTTTTTGTTACAACTTAATATCTTATTAAAAAAGCCTTTTGAATTTTAAGATCTTTAAGTTGATGCCAATAATATTACCCTAATAGGTAGCTTGGGAACCGTATTAGAGAAGGTCTTTGTAATTTTATGCATTGGATTACACTGAAATTTCGTACCTCGAGCTTTTCAACTAATAAAAAATAAAAAAGCAGATTCTTTGATTTTGGATGCTAAAATATTTGTTACTCTTTGTTGGATGGTGTTAGCGTTTATGATGATCCGGTTAACCCGATGAGTCGTAATTTTGGAAAGAAAAATGGGATTGTATATATCATTTCTCGGTAAGTCGTAATCATTTCTCGGTAAGTCGTAAATTGTCATTGGGAATACACTTCGTCTCAAAAGTTGTTCGTATATGGTAACTATTTCATTAAAGATGAGTATGTCATTGCAATATGTTATTTTCAAAATTTAGAGTACCCATACTTGAGTAGCTTTTACATTAACATATTTAACCTATTTTATATAAAAGTGAAAATGTATATATATATATATATATATATATATATATATATTAAATACATTTTAAACTTGAAAGTTAATTGAATGGCCCGAACTTAAAATTGTATGATTGTTATTATGACATGTAACTTTTTATAAATATATATTTTTTTTACATATAGGAAAAAAATGGCTCTTAATTTACATATTATTAATAAAATTTTTAAAAGTTGAACATCTTCATTTTTAAGCTTATCCATCTTATTCTTTTTTTGGTATCACTATAAAAGAAGCCTTGAAACAATGTATCGAAGGCAAAAGGGAGAATTGCATATATACCCACTAAAACTTAAAAACTTGCATATTTCCCCAAAATACAAGTTTTCAATGCATGATGTATAATACCAGTTAAGCATGCTTTGGGTATATATGCAAATATGCAAGTTTTAGTGGGTATATATGCAATTGCCCCCCTGCTAAATTGATTCTAACAAAATTTATTAGCCGCTAGCGTTATGCGCATAATATACAATGTCAAAACAGAGGATACAATAGAAAACACACACAAATATCAACGCAAACGTAATTTTGTCTTTAATAACTAAACGCTACCACGTGATCACGAAAAAACATTTTCCGAGCAAGATTATGTAACCTTACAAATACCGTTTGTCGAAGTAAAATTATTCGCATCTTAAAACTATTGTCGAAAACTAGACATTGTTGTTGCGATTGCCAGCATTGCCCATTTAGCTACGCTGGTCTTCTCGCTTTAGATGACTATTAATAAAGCTCCGGGCCCCACAATATCGTATATAGTTAATTGTCTGCCGCTAGAAATAGATCGCATGGCAAAGACGTATTTTCTAAGATATATATATATATATATATATATATATATATATATATATATATATATATATATATATATATATATATATATATATATATATATATATATATATATATATATATATATGATAAAGATCAAATAAAAAGACAAATATCCGTTAAAAGATAAAAAGAATGTTTTTCTAAAAACGTTCTTGAAAAATTCCAAAACAATTCCACAAGATCGGGTATGTTAGTGCATAAAAAGGTTTTGAAGGAAGTTTTTATAAAAATGAATAGCTTTGCCAAAACAAATTATGAAAAAAAACGTTTGTGCAATAAATCGCTTTTTTGAACATAAATTTTTTTTGGACCCAACTTCTTTTGACTTTTTGTATCAAAATAACATTGCGCATCAAACTAAAACAAGTTGAAAATTTTGTGCATCAACATTTTTTTGCGCATCAAAGTTTGCTTTTTGTGCCTTTAAAAAAAGTATAAAAGCTTAAAAGTTTTATGCACCAATATATCCTATCTTGTGGAATGTTTTTGGAATTTTTCGAGAACTTTTTAAAAAATATAATTTTATTCTTTTTATAGATATTTATCTTTTTATTCTAACTTTACCAATATATATATATATATATATATATATATATATATATATATATATATATATATATATATATATATATATATATATATATATATATATATATATATATATATATATATATATATAATCTAGATCAAATAAGATCATACTTAAAGTTGTTAAAATGAGATCGAACTAAAATTTGACAAAATATACTCTCCTTACAATAAAAATAATTTTTTTATCTACTACAACTAAAATTGTTAAAGTTTCGATAGATTTCTTTTTAAAATTTACAAAACCTAGGTGATACACTTTGATTAGAAGTTTAATGTGTATCAGGTTTTGTATGTGTATCGAGTTTTGGAATATTTATTAGTATAATGTGTATCGGGTGTATCACTAATCCAAACTCATGTATCATTTGGTTATTAGTTGCTAAAATGTTAATTTGTATTAAAATATTTTTTTTTTGTATATGATTGCTAAAATTGTTATTTATAAATGTTTTAGTGGTTTTTTAGATTTGATCTTATTTTTACAACTTTAAGCTTGATCTCACATTAACCCTCCCTATATATATATATATATATATATATATATATATATATATATATATATATATATTTGAAATCAAATTAGATCAATGCTAAAATTGTTAAAATAAGACCCACTCAAGAACCAATAGAAGGAGGGCATGTGGCAATACATTTAAATCACTAAAAAAGAAAAAAGAAAATTAAAAAAAATTATTGTGTATAGCTTAGAGGCCATTTTAGTAAACTTAGCATAAATCATAACACACCGCATCTTTATTTTTCCAGTTACACACCCTTTCTCCCTCACCCCTCTTTCTCCCTCATATCATCTCCATTTTCATCTCTCATCATAAAAATCAATACCACTGTTCATTTTTATTTTTATTTTCGTACACCATCACAATCAAAAAGCCGCAACCTTTTCCATGGTGGATATTGCAGCCATGGTGTATTTGTGACCACAACCCGAAACCCTTCGTGGATCTGTAACCACAGCCCTAGCAGGTGATATCTAGTGAACCAGATCTGTGACCAAAACAACCCTCATCGCTAACATCTTATCATCGCCGGAATCTCTCCCCTTCCCATCTTATTTTCCGGTGACTAAAACAGCCCTCATCGCTGACATGCTCATGACTGCAGATATGAATCACCGAAAACCATAGTTGTGTTTCGATATGAATCACCAAAAACCAACCCTCTTCATTAACGTTTGTGTTTTTTTCTGATAGGATCTTGATACATAGATTTTTATATGTATCATATTTGTATACATGATGGTGGAAATGTAAGGATTTCATACACAGATTTGCATATGTATCTTCTAGGAAAAACGCAGATTCCGATGTACCGGAATCAGCTGATGTTCGATTTTGATAGGTTTTTTGATACGCATATGTGTTTATGTACCGGGATTGTATTATGAGATGGGATTTTGTTTAGATTAAATATTTGTTGTAGTAATGTATGTTTTTTAGAGAAGTCTGAATCAGATTGTTTAGAAAAGTCAAAATCAGATAGGTTTATGATTTTTGTGTACTCGCTGTATCAGTTGTGTTGGTCCGTAAAACTTGAGTAAAACATGAATCATTAATAAAAGAAATCATAACTACTATTGATAAATGAAGAACAATAATTACAAGGTTACTCAAGAACCTTTTTGACGGCTAATAACATTTGTTATAGGGAAAGTTGCGGAATATTATCCCTGTAGCTTGACTAGAATGAGAGGAGGACCCTATCAAAATAACACTGTATTATTTTGTTGACTATAATCACTATTTATCACTTCTGCCATCCTCTTTTTATATACTAGGGAGATACACTGTTAGTAGTTTGAGATTCTAAAATAGAAGCAAACTAGAAGTTTGATGCAGGTGCCTTTGTATGGCTTAGGTTTAATTATTGTTGCTAACAATTTTTGAGTATGCATTATATGCAAGTGGTTTTCCATTCTCTCAACGCATCCTTATCTTCCCAAGGTTTTCCCGGTTTGCTTATCTTTAATTAATCCCGCCCTAGTGTACCTGAGAACTTCAGCCAGATCCTTCTTCATGTTTTAGCAAAATATCTTTCAGAAGAGTTATGTATTTCGTTAAGTGTTTGATCAGTGTATAAACTGGTCAGGCTGTATGGTTTCTTCAAGATAGTACAGTTTGATAAGACTTTTAGAGTCTTGAAGGCATTTGTCAGTCCTCCAAGTGTTTGGTAACTTCTTGTACTTTGATAGCTTACTCCGCATCAGGTAGCAAAGTATTTCATTCAGTCTTGTCTTCAACATTTTGGAAGCTTGACTTGCTACCAAGAAGTATACATCATATCTAAGTCATAATGCTCTAATATGTAAAGACCTTCTAGTGAGTTCTTTTAGTCAGACCCTCTAAATGATATTAGGTGGTCTGAATTTAACTCTTCTAGGGCTTCCAATAGCTAATTATAATCAGGTATGCTGATCCTTTGTCATGGAGTAAGCTTGCTCATAGTTTACATTTTGACTATCAAAGAGTGGACTAGTTCTCTGATTCATATCAACTAGTGACTTAGGCTGATTTTATGTTTCAAATACTTGAAATAGATAAATTGGTCAAATTTAGACTTAAAAATATCCCCCTATTTGAACATAAATTTAGCCTACGTTTATCAGAACTAAGTGAGCATAAGGGCTTCTTATATTTTGATTTACAATCAATAATGAAAAAAACATAGACAGCTGCACTAGATTTGTCAGATGTAATTGAGCATAATGGTTTCTTTTTACTATCTAACTTACAATCAAGTATCTCTATATATAATTCTAAAAGGCCTAATTTTATCATGGTGATAAGGATTTAAAAGGTACACTTTTGAGGGGTAATTTAAGCCCTTAATCGACCAATTTTATATCTGTTACTGCTTAATTTCGTTCCTTTTCACTTTTTAAGTCTCTTGAAGGCAAAATGCTGGAATGATGCTTATTTAGACGAAAAAGCGTGAATATGTGAAGAAAATGGCTAAAGTCATAAGTCAAGACACTAAGCCGCTGGGAAGTGCACCGGCGCGTCACAAATAAAAAATGACGCTTGTCCCTCTAATTGCACGACCGAGTGAAATTGCTATTTTGTACTGATGGCGTCGGGCTTTAAAGAGTAGGGCATCACAACTCGACGGCCTAGATCCAGATTCGTGACGGGCGTCGAAGATGAAGCCGACGCGCACAACCACAACGTGACACCGCCACAAAGTTGACTTGGTCAAGACAGAACCTAATGGCGGTGATCCGGCGTCGCCACAATTAAAGAGTGACGTCGTCGCAGTTGTAACTCTATATATTTAATTCGAATTTTCAGACTTTTAGAGAGGTAGAATTGTGGAGTAAAACCCTAAAACGATTTTGGTTTGTCTTTGGCAGTATCTTAGGGTTCTCATACCCTATTTCAGACTTTTAGAGAGGTAGAATTGTGGAGTAAAACCTAGCTATTGAATATTAATTGGTTGTCTCTTATCTTAATTGTAATTGGCTTAGGATTGCAATAGGCCATCGTTGTGTTTTTAATGCTTGAGTAATATTTGTGAACATTAGTTTATAATCGCCTAGAGTTATTGTAGGCTAAAAATCCAAAGATAACCTTAGAGTTAGTTTATGAATCCTAGAGATTTTGTAGGCAATAACCTTAAGGTATTCTCAAAGAGTTAGGGAAAAAAGCATACCCTACGACCTTAGAAGACACAACACGTTAAGAATAAGGACGTGACAATTCAACCATCAATAAAAGATAACTATGGAGTAATAGTATCTAGGTAAACACATTTTTAATTATCATACGAGCACACATCAATTAGATATAGACTACCCTTTAGCTTAGTTAATTAGATAATTAGAATAGTAGAGTAATTGGTAGAAGTACCACCCCCCCAAAATCCAAATACCCCGAGATCGTACTTTCAATTTTCTAAAAAATATAAAAAAGATAAAAATAATCTTCCTCAACCCCAACCTTAGCGTAGTAATTTCTCACTAGCATTCCTATTCCCTAGAGAACGATATCAATCCCGAGGCTTACCCTAATACTACACTACAACGATTAGGTTCCTCGCTAGGTGGTTGAAAAACTTGCTTCGAAGAAAAGGAAGTTTCCTTTGACCCCGATGATGTACCCTCCAGTAGCTCGAAGGACACTCCTCAAACGCGTCGAAGCCCTTCCATTCGAGCGCCAAGTTAGGATTCCTCGAATATCCATAGGCGTCAAACCATTCGTTATCACGGGTTACCTGGGAATTCTCCATTCGAAGCCCTAAGCTCTTCTGGTATGGCTGACGAAGAAGCACTCGGATAGGGAACCTCGACTTGGTCAAACCCACGATCTCCCTCTCTCTCTGGCTTCCCGTCAAGTCCGAGAACGTGGGTGACTAAACCCTAGCGGTTACCCACAATCATGGGACGCCCCCATGATCTCCGACATTCATGCATAAGTGCTCTCAACCCTATTTCATCCACTACAAATAGGTTGGATGAGCAATGGATTATGGTATGCTCATTTCACACTCATCTCTTTACTTACACACACTTATACAACCATAACTCATACTTACTCTCACCGAGGGAGGTGGTTCGAGGTCATACCCCTCGGAATCACTTAACGTAGTGTTTCGTATTTTATTCTCGGTGAAAGGCAAGTCTTGGATGGAACATACACCCTCATACCTTTGATCATCATCGAAGCACGGTAGTGTAATCTATTGTACAATCAACCATCCGGTGGGACCACTACTATTAGTCCCATAATCACCCAATCCTAAAACCCTAACCAACTACACTACTTTTCCGACATGGAACCAGTAAGAGAAGATACACCTCCACCGTGTTTCTACCCTAGTCCCTCTCAACACAACTAACACCGATAATCTCAAGCCCATAACGGCCTCAACCTTTACCACACGATCTCGTTTGGAAACTACTCCCGTACATCATGCCTCAACATCCGCTAACCCTATTCCAGATATTAGTCCCGCCTTCGTTGAGGCAAACTTTGAAGCCTTAGATTCCTTACTAAGAGCTCATAAGAGGTGTTCGCAACACTAAAATGCGAAGAGTTGGAATACTCCGGTGAGGAGTATGGCGAAGAGATTGAAATAGAGGAGAGGCCTCGACACGTGCTAGCATAGCCGAAACCGACCTCTTAAATGGTTCTCCTCCCATTAGAAGGCCAAATGTGTAACACCCCCAAAGATGACTCAGCGGAAGCATACAAGTATTGGGGTGCTACTAAATTGGTATGACAACATAAGCATAGAACAATTGGTTTTTCATAAATAAACTTTTATTCATTCTTAAAAACAATGTTTACATTATTGATTAGTGCGGAAAATGACCCATTATAAGCGAGTGGTCCCAATACATAAATCAGAGTCGTCTATGACCATGACATGCCTTTGCCTTGCGCCTCCAAAGATAAGCTATCACCTCAAAACCTGAAGATACATGCTAAAGGGGTCAAAACTGCTTATTTGGCGAGTTCATAGGTTTATTTAAAAAGGGATTTCAATACACAGTTTCAAATTTGGTTTTTGATGATCATTATGTCTTGCATAATGTCATAAAGTTTATGGTTTCAATTCATAAAAGGATTTCATAAAAGAGATTTCATTAGTGGACCATAAGTAGGGTATATGTACATTACAATGAATATAATGTCATATATTGAATCTATTACGCTAGCACTAAGTTCATGCAACCGAAGCTACGACAGGTTATGTATGCACAAGGAAGTCATACAAATAAGGAGCCCATGGCGAGTGTTTATCCAATACACTCGGTCCCGACATGTTATATGTTTCGCCTTGACCCAAGCGGGGTCAACCGAACAGGGAAGTCACTCCCAATAGATCTATTTATACATTAGCTTCCAGGGAATTGAATTGACGGTTCATGACAAGGGCAATTTGGGATCTAAAGTCTTAGGCTAAGCTGCGTAATATTCTAGGTCAAAGGTTTTGGTGTGGTCCTTAAAGCATCTAGGTATGATGTATCTTAAAACATATCAATCAAAGGGCATAGTATGGATAGAATGCATAATTTTAGTAATTAAATCATTTAATTAAAAATGAGCATGTATCTTCCCCAAAACATTATAAAACACGTAAAAGTAGGGGCTATGAAACTCACCTTGGCAATTTACAATATGAAGTCTAAAGGGAATTAAATCAAGGAGTGATAGTGCACTGCTCCGACACGAACCTAATTAAATACGGCATATTTAGTCTTTATGTTTAAGACTTGATAAAGTTTAACCAACTTTATAAGTTTTAAATGTTTTTGTTGTTGTTGTTGTTGTTGTTGCTTGTGTGGCATTGGTTAAGTTTAGAATATTTTTCTAAATGTTTGTAGTATTGGCTCTTGGAAGGGTATACTGTAAGTATATCAAGGAAGAACAAGGCTTCGGTTTGATGATAACGAATGAGGTTGTATGAAAGGTATGTACATTCATTAGGACATTATCGGATTGAAGGTGACATCATGAATGAAGGAAGTATATATATATATATATATATATATATATATATATATATAATGTTAGACGTTAACGGGTGATGTAATGTATTTGACTAATTGTACATATGTGTATATATCTCCATATGAACGTATTCAAAAGTTTAAATAATAGCTTTATTTAATACTATTGAATGAGAGATGTAGGTGATGTATGAAAACTCCTTATTGTTGGTTATTATTAAATATAATAAGCTAAATATGTATATTGACGAAAATCGGGCATGACTCTTGTATACACGTTGGTTCCTCGTGGTAACTAATAGTTATAAAAATATATGTTTAAACAAAAGGCGCTTTATAATTTTATAAAACTTAAGTATGTTTTTACATCACCAACTTGAGAGTATATAAGTTTAAATTTAATAAGCATGTTTAAGATTTACAAGTCTCGTATTGATTTGATTTTTAAAGGTTGTAATTGTATAAAAAGTCTGGTTGTTAAGTATATAGATCTCGCTTACATCATATGTTAGCATAACTCATGGTGATTTATATTGTGAGCTTGTGGTCGAGTGAAATGAGGCGAGACGGGAATGAATTAGTGGAATAACTTCGAGACGTTACAAAATGAACCGAAGCGTCCACTTGTGGGCGTTAAACGACAAAACAAACACCAGCGGGCGCTTTATCGGCACAAAACAAAAGCAAACCAAACGCACCTATTGGTGCAGAAATTTAGTAACCCAAACGCACCATTTAGTGCAGAAAATTCAGCAAACCAAACACACCATTTGGAGCTGGAAATCAGTGGCAACGTGACCTCATTTGGAGTGGAAATCGCAGGGACAAACACACCTTTTGGTGAAAATCAGGGACCAACGCACCCCTTTGGAGCTGGAAAAGCAGCCTCAAGGGACTGAAATGAGCAGGTCCAGATGCACCATTTAGGGGATGAATACAAAGCCTATAAGGGCTGTAACGAGCAAGTCCAGACGCACCCTCTAGGGGCTTGATACAGCTACAAACACAAGACTCTTGTGAGCCTATACGCACACCGAACCAAGGCAACAAAAACACTAGGATTCTTACTCGACCGATGACCAGTGAAGTCGGGTACTACCTGATATGAGCACATGACAACGTAACATACTCGTGGTTATTATTTGGAACTGAGGTCAGATATATAGAATAAGCAAAAATAGATTTTATCATTAGCAACTACGACTAATCTGAGACCAAGTAAAGTGACAAGCAAATTCGAATCACAACCGTGACTCGACCTGTATATGGGTTACTTTGAAACCAAGGACGATAAACAAAAACAAAACACACTCTAGTCGGGTGCCTCTCATTGACTTAATGGCAACGACACAACACACCCTTGTGGTTGTGTTTCGCTTGAATGAAGACAACTTGACCCAAACGAACTCTCGCTGCCCCGTTTGTTGACGAGACCAAATGTAACCAAGCTAAGCTAAACGAGATTATCGAAATAAATGAATCCAATACGAAATTCAAAAATCAATCGAGCCAACACTTAATCTTTAGATTTCTTTTTTAATATATTAGTTGCCACACAAAGTCAACAACAATTTCCAATCAACCTAATAACTAGGCATATGGATTGATTTGTAAAATTCGAGCAAGATCACATTTTGTAAAAACCAAAGAAATACAAAAATCCTTAATACAGTAAATTACAAATAAAAGGAAATTAAGATAACCTTAATGATAGAATCGTACATGGGTTGATTGGATGGGAAACCAGACACAAATAACTTTGATTGGAACGATTGAAGATGAACCGGAGCACATTGAGACTTGAGCTACCATCCTCCTACCTTGAATTACCAGACCCCAAACTTAATTTTGAGAAGCCCCATGATTGGAGGAACCCTAATTTTTGATTGATTGAGTCTGATGAGTGATGAAGCTGGAATAAATTGCGTGGCTATAAATAGATGAAAATAAGGGACATTTGGACTATCACTTTCTTGATCTTGAATGAAGATGAGCTATTCTTGGCTCCTGTAGTCCTTCTACAGAGCAGCGCCCAACACCTCACATGATGTCTAACCAGGTAGGTTTCCATTTGGGGAGGATGGAAGAGATGTTTTCAGGTTTGACTATCAAAGAGAAGAGTAGTTTCCATTTTTGTGTTTATGTTCAGTGTTTATCGACCAGAGGAAAAGAGAGAGGGACAATAGGTTGGGCTAGAAAGATGGAGTGTGAGTATTAATATTATTTCTTTTGTTTTATTATACGGAACAGTATAATCGGTACCTCGTGTTTTGTCGAATCCTCAAGTAAACGCACCTTCCCGGTACACGGAAAATATAGAAATTATATTTTTGGAAACGATTTCTTATACGTAATAATATGACATTCTTGTTACGTGGAAATTTGATTATAATTGTTTGCCGTTATTTAATCTGGTGTCGGTAAGCGTGTGGTGCCGTGACTTCCTAAATTCACAAGATAACCTCTCTTTTTTCGTAAATTATTAGTGATTGATGAAAAGTGTATTTTCTCTTATCTCGGTATTTATTTTAGTCTTGTATGCTACTGCCTTTGCAGATACGGAATAATTTTTCGGAACAATGGATTAAGCTTATGTATAGTTAAATTTTAACTGGGACAATAATAAATTTCCCATAGATACTCAGTGGATAAGTATCGTGTGTGCGGTGTCGGGTATTTAAGGAAACGAATGACTTCTCGTTTTTAGACTTGAATATTGATAATTGTCAGAAAATAATTGATTTAAATTTTCTGACGTCTTGAGTATTATTATAATAATCCGAAATTTTACGGGTTGTTATAGTCTACCCACCTTACAGGAGATCCATCCCGGATCTCAGTTTACGTTATCCGATAGGGTGTCGGGAACGAGGTGATGGCATTTGGAACAAGTTTTGAATTGTCCCTAGGTTGTTTCTAGGGTTTCCTCTTTGGGTATGGTTACCTAGGTGTCGTGCCAGGAGCACATCCTCTATATGAGGAGTTATGATTTTTCTGGGGTAGGTTCATTGGGTGAAAGTTCTAATTCTTGATGTTATGAGGTTTCATTATTTTGTTAATGTGAGAGTCTCTAACTTCTCACGGTAAAACGTACCCATTTATGATATTTAATGATTTTAAAGTATAGTGGTTAATTCTTAAGGTTTGCTACGGGTTTGTGTACTTTCTTCTTTAAAGGGTGAAGAAACATTTGTTTTCGAATTTCTCTAAATGTTTGTACAAGTTTGACTAAGACCAGTTTTCAAAATCGATAAGATGTAAAAATGACACATTTTCAAAAGATTGTAAAACTGGTTCTTAATTATGGTATGTATAGGGAAGTTTTGTGAAACTTTTAATATTTCAGCATTTTGTCTCATTTTAACGAGGGATTTGGAAAGTATTATTGTTGGATTTTAAAGGGGAATTCTCAAAGTTTAGAACTACATTGTAGCAAGGATGTGTAGCAGGATATAACATTTACCCATAGCCACGGGTAGGGTTTAGTTGTCTAAGTTGGGTAGGATTGGAGGTTTAATAGTTGATGAACCTCATGGTTATCTATGGTTTTAGGCAGAGGTGTAGGATACATCCTAAGGTCAGGCTTAGCTATCAAGGAGGACATTGACCATTTCTGTTTATGGGGTATTAACTTAAACCACATTTCGAGGAAATAAGTAACCAATAGAGCGGTTCTGGAATAACTTCGTATTAAGGAACACTTTATATTGGTAAGGTATGGGTAGAATTGTAGTTTATTTTATGGTGAAATGGTAAGGTGGTAATTTGATTTGTAGAATGATTCATGAAGTGATTCATGAAGTATTTTGATTATAATGGTTTGAGGGATAATCGGAAATAGTTTGTATAGCCACTCTTTTGTTTGTAGGAGGGTAACAAGGTAGGCACGGTTATTCTTAGGAGGTGGATGGAGCTTCTAGGTATTTAATTCTCAAGGTAGGGCATAAAGTTTTCAAGTTTCTGTGGGATTATAGGTCCTTTATCATGCCCTTCTAGAACTTGCCAAAGGTTTATTGTATTTTTCTCATAGGTGCTATTAAAAGGTTGCTCCTAGAATGGTTTGATTTGTCCATGGAGTGTAAGGTTTGGGGTAGGAGTGACTATAACATAACCCGATTGTGATATAGAATTATAAAGTTTATGATTAAGAAGTAGGATGACGCTAGTGAGTGGCTTGTGATTTAGGAATGTCAGTGAGTGACTTTTGGTTTAGGAATGTCAGTGAGTGACTTGTGGTTTAGGAATGTCAGTGAGTGACTTGTGGTTTAGGAATGTCAATGAGTGACTTGTAATTAAAGAATGCAGGTGAGTGGTTTGTGATTAGGGAATGCCAGTGAGTGGCTTGTGATTAGGGTATGCCAGTGAGTGGCTTGTGATTAGGGTATGCCAGTGAGTGGCTTGTGATTAGGGAATGCCAGTGAGTGGCTTGTGATTAGGGAATGCCAGTGAGTGGCTTGTGATTAGGGTATGCTAGTGAGTGGCTTGTGATTAGGGTATGCCAGTGAGTGGCTTGTGATTAGGGTATGCCAGTGAGTGGCTTGTGATTAAGGAATAGTGTGACGCCAGTGTGTGGCTTTAGTGTAACCGTCAATGTGTGGTTTATTGAAATGTTACATGTTTATCAAAATATTATCATTTTTTCACTTGACATAAGGCTATTATAACTATCCTAAGTACTGCAAAATTCACCTCTGAGTCGGACATAGGTGATCGGCTATGTCCCACTCGTCCCTGGTTGAATATAGGTGATTAGTCTATATTCACCCGAGGTTCAATGAATTTTGAAATAATTAGCTTAGTTACGCTAGTAATATGTCACTATACTTTTAAAGGTTGTCTTGAAGGATTAGAACAATTATTCTCTTTATGTGAGGGAAATGTGTAGTGCTGTGATACGTAAGTATACGCATAGGGAAAATAATTTTAACCTACAATGAAATTAGGTGAGCAGTGATAAAACATGTATCTTATCAAGTATGATCTCAGTAGGATCATAAGTGAGGCATCAGCTCGGCAGGCAGGCACGTGTCGGTCATAGGGTTAAGTTTTTGTAAAAGTGGTTATAGTCTAGGTTTTAAAAAGAATACCCAGTTCTCTATAACCTAGGATCTGATGCCAATCTGTAACACCCCAAAATGACTCGCGAAGCATACAAGTATCAGGATGCTACTAAATTGGTATCACAACATAAGCATAGAACAATTGGTTTTCATAAATAAACTTTTATTCATTCTTAAAAACAATGTTTACATTATTGATTAGTGTGGAAAATGGCCCATTATAAGCGAGTGGTCCCAATACATAAATCAGAGTCGTCTATGACCATGCCATGCCTTTGCCTTGCGCCTCCAAAGATAAGCTATCACCTCAAAACCGAAGATACATGCTAAAGGGGTCACTACGGGTGAGTTCATAGGTTTATTTAAAAGGGATTTCATACACTGTTTCAAATTTGGTTTTTGATGATCATTATGTCTTGCATAATGTCATAAAGTTTATGGTTTCAATTCATAAAAGGATTTCATAAAAGAGATTTCATTAGTGGACCATAAGTAGGGTATATGTACATTACAACGAATATAATGTCATATATTGAATCTATTACGCTAGCACTAAGTTCATGCAACCGAAGCTACGATAGTTTATGTATGCACAAGGAAGTCATACAAATAAGGAGCCCATGGCGAGTGTTTATCCCAATACACTCGGTCCCGACATGTTATATGTTTCGCCTTGACCCAAGCGGGGTCAACCGAACAGGGAAGTCACTCCCAATAGATCTATTTATAACATTCGCGCTTCCCAGCAGGAATTGACGGTTCATGAAGAGGGCAATTTGGGATCTAAAGTCTTAGGCTAAGCTGCGTAATATTCTAGGTCAAAGGTTTTGGTGTGGTCCTTAAAGCATCTAGGTATGATGTATCTTAAAACATATCAATCAAAGGGCATAGTATGGATAGAATGCAGAATTTTAGTAATTAAATCATTTAATTAAAAATGAGCATGTATCTTCCCCCAAAACAGTTATAAAACACGTAAAAGTAGGGGCTATGAAACTCACCTTGGCAATGTACAATATGAAGTCTAAAGGGAATTAAATCAAGGAGTGATAGTGCACGGCTCCGACACGCAACCTAATTAAATACGGCATATTTAGTCTTTAAGTTTAAGACTCGATAAAGTTTAACCAACTTTATAAGTTTTAAATGTTTTTGTTGTTGTTGTTGCTTGTGTGGCATTGGTTAAGTTTAGAACATTTTTCTAAATGGTTGTAGTATTGGCTCTTGGAAGGGTATACGCAGAAGTATATCAAGGAAGAACAAGGCTTCGGTTTGATGATAACCGAATGAGGATGTATGAAAGGTATGTACATTCATTAGGACATTATCGGATTGAAGGGGACATCATGAATGAAGGAAGTATATATATATATATATATATATATATATATATATATATATATATATATATATATATATATATATATATAATGTTAGACGTTAACGGGTGATGTAATGTATTTGACTAATTGTACATATGTGTATATATCTCCATATGAACGTATTCAAAAGTTTAAATAATAGCTTTATTTAATACTATTGTATGAGAGATGTAGGTGATGTATGAAAACTCCTTATTGTTGGTTATTATTAAATATAATAAGCTAAATATGTATATTGACGAAAATCAGGCATGACTCTTGTATACACGTTGGTTCCTCGTGGTAACTAATAGTTATAAAAATATATGTTTAAGCAAAAGGCGCTTTATAATTTTATAAAACTTAAGTATGTTTTTACATCACCAACTTGAGAGTATATAAGTTTAAATTTAATAAGCATGTTTAAGATTTACAAGTCTCGTATTGATTTGATTTTTAAAGGTTGTAATTGTATAAAAAGTCTGGTTGTGTTTCGCTTGAACGAAGACAACTTGACCCAAACGAACTCTCGCTGCCCCGTTTGTTGACGAGACCAAATGTAACCAAGCTAAGCTAAACGAGATTATGGAAATAAATGAATCCAATACGAAATTCTAAAATCAATCGAGCCAACACTTAATCTTTAGATTTCTTTTTGTAGTATATTAGTTGCCACACAAAGTCAACAACAATTTCCAATCAACCTAATAACTAGGTATATGGATTGATTTGTACAATTCGAGCAAGATCACATTTTGTAAAAACCAAAGAAATACAAAAATCCTTAATACAGTAAATTACAAATAAAAGGAAATTAAGATAACCTTAATGACAGAATCGTACATGGGTTGATTGGATGGGAAACCAGACACAAATAACTTTGATTGGAACGATTGAAGATGAACCGGAGCACATTGAGACTTGAGCTACCATCCTCCTACCTTGAATTACCACACCCCAAACTTAATTTTGAGAAGCCCCTTGATTGGAGGAACCCTAATTTTCGATTGATTGAGTCTGATGAGTGATGAAGCTTAAATAGATGAAAATAAGGGACATTTGGACTATCACTTTCTTGATCTTGAATGAAGATGAGCTATTCTTGGCTCCTGTAGTCCTTCTGTAGCCGCGCCCCAACACCTCACATGATGTCTAACCAGGTAGGTTTCCATTTGGGGAGGATGGAAGAGATGTTTTCAGGTTTGACTATCAAAGAGAAGAGTAGTTTCCATTTTTGTGTTTATGTTCAGTGTTTATCGACCAGAGGAAAAGAGAGAGGGACAATAGGTTGGGCTAGAAAGATGGAGTGTGAGTATTAATATTATTTCTTTTGTTTTATTATACGGAACAGTATAATTGGTACCTCGTGTTTTGTCGAATCCTCAACTAAACGCACCTTCCCGGTACCCGGAAAATATAGAAATTATATTTTTGGAAACGATTTCTTATACGTAATAATATGACATTCTTGTTACGTGGAAATTTGATTATAATTGTTTGCCGTTATTTAATCTGGTGTCGGTAAGCGTGTGGTGCCGTGACTTCCTAAATTCACAAGATAACCTCTCGTTTTCTTTCGTAAATTATTAGTGATTGATGAAAAGTGTATTTTTCTCTTATCTCAGTATTTATTTTTAGTCTTGTATGCTACTGCACTGCAGTATATGGAATAATTTTTTGGAACAATGGATTAAGCTTATGTATAGTTAAATTTTAACTGGGACAATAATAAATTTCCCATAGATACTCAGTGGATAAGTATCGTGTGTGCGGTGTCGGGTATTTAAGGAAACGAATGACTTCTCGTTTTTAGACTTGAATATCGATAATTGTCAGAAAATAATTGATTTAAATTTTCTGACGTCTTGAGTATTATTATAATAATCCAAAATTTTACGGGTTGTTATAAAATGGAAGGACAGTGGGTTTTGAAGAAGGACCCGGAGGAGATCCGGGAAGAAGGGAAAGAATGCAAGGTGAAAGAAGGAGCGAGAATTCCAACGGAGGAAGCAACCAGGTAGGGAACAGAGGGGTAAACCTACCCTCTATTCTAACTGCCCATTTAGGAAGAGAAGGGATGGGGGCTCCAGTACCCCCCTCGTATGTTTCGAGTGTCGGAGGCCCTCCTCCATACTCAGGCATGAATCAGTTACCCCCTCCGGGAATAAACCCCTACCTACCTGCTCAAACCTACAACACTTACCCTCTGAGTGGTTCACTCCCCAACCAGAGTTACCAGCAAATGCCCTATGGACACGTTCCTACGCAATCGATGGTTGTAAACCCTTCGTACCAACCTTCTATTGTTTACCCTGCCTACGCACAGCCATTTCCTAACCCATATAACCCTACACCTGTTTATCCACCTCCGTACAACCCGTACTACACCGAAGCCTTTGGAGCTTGCACGTCTTTCGTGAAGTGGTTCGAAGACTACCCCCTACCCGAAGGTGTAAAGATGCCTACTCACATAGGCACCTACGATGGAAAAGGCGATCCTGATAACTTCCTCCACTTGTTCGAAGGCGCTATCAAGATGCAAAAGTGGGTCATGCCCGTAGCATGCCACATGTTCACTTACACGCCCGAGACTCGCGAAATATGGTGGAATGGACAGAAGTTGGGAAGCATTGTAAGTCTAGACGACCTTAAGGCTAAGTTCTGATCACACTTTAGCCAACAGAAGAAGTACACAAAGACCCATCTAGCCGTGCACACCATCAAGCAAAGGGACAACGAAAGCACAAGGGCCTTCGTTACGAAGTACACCGATGAAACTTTGCAAATTCTGGGTTTGCACGAAGATCAGAGGATCTCAGGGTTTGTACATGGCCTTCGGACGCGAAGCTTGGTGGAATTCCTATCCACCGATCTTCCCACTACTTACAAGGCACTAATGGAGAAGACTTACACTTGGATTGAGTCCAAAGAGGTAGCAGCAAACGGGGCTCCGATAGAGCAAAAGGAAGCTTCTGACAAATTCTCTCGAGGGTCCTCCTTGGAAGGATCCAAGAATAAGAAGAAGAACAGAGACCAATTTACTCCATACAACAAAGGTTCGAACCATGGACTCTTGGCGAACTTGGTCAAATCTCCCAGGGAGATTCTAGCTACCGAGAAAGCATCAAAGTCCTTCGATCCACCACCTCGGATGACACAGAAGCAAAGCCAGAGACATGTCCAAATCTGCCATTTCCATGAAGACCATGGATACGACACGAATAACTGCAGAGAACTAAAGAAGCAGATCGAAGAGGAGGTACGGTCCGGACAATTAGCACATCTGGTTAAAGGCATCAAAAAGGGAAAGGACAAGTTCTCCGACACCCAACTGGGTGAATAGAAGGGGAACAAAAAGGAGGCTACCCCTACAGAGGCTCCGATACTAATGGTGCACAGCACGCGATCCAACCTTGAAACGGAAGGAAGCGGACGGGAGCGGGAAGCGTAGGAGAAATAACCTTCCCTTACATCTTGGGCGACACCTTCGACCGATCCTGTGGTCATCAAGGTACGAATCTCAAACAGGAGGTAAATCGAAATATATGGATTGTGGAAGCTTCTGCGAGATCATTTATGAGCATTGTTTCCTAAAGCTCAAGTCATCCATACGCCACGAAGGGTGGACTCAAAACACCACTGGTAGGGTTCTCCCGAACACTCATGGCCCCTGGGGAGAAGTACCGTTGGAAATCACCATAGGCGAAGGCCCTTATCCCCAGAAACACTCACCTTCGTTATAGTCGTCGATTCTCCTTATAATTTGTTAATAGGGAGAACAGCTATGCAAAAAATGGGCATTGTTGTTTCCACCATACATGCTGCTATTAAGTTCCAAACCCCCTTCGGAGTAGGAACTGTTCACTCTAATTATGGGGCGGATAAGGGTGTATATGGTGTCAAAAAGATCAAAGAAGAATCGGAGGAGCCTCCGATAGTAATTCTAAGCTGCACATATGTGGAGGAGCGAGTTGTAGTTAACCCTAGCTACCACCAACAAAGCGGTGGTAATAGGAAAGCAACTCCCGGCGAATTTCAAGGCGAAGCTCATGGAACTGTTGCGGACTAACCTTGATGTTTTTGCTTGGAAATATTCGACATGACGGGTACCAAGAACATTGCTGATAGACGGACAGTCCTTCGGAACAGAGCATAAACTCAATGAGTACAAACACATTGAGCCGATAAAAGAAAAAGGAGGAGCCTAGCCCCCAAAAGAAACACTGCAGCCTGCAAAGAAGTTGACGAACTCACACAGCGAGGCATCCTAAAGGAAGTTAAGTACCAAACTTGGGTAGCCAACCCAGTAATGGTCAAAAAGAGGCCGGAGGGTGGCGCATGTTCGTTGACTTCACTGACATCAATAAAGCATGCCCGAAGGATTGCTACCCCTCAGTGGTGGAAGGTAGAATCCTTGGCAGGATTCCGGTTAAAATGCTTCTTAGATGCCTACAAAGGGTATCATCAGATCCAGATGGTAAAGGAGGACGAATAAAAGACAGCCTTCTACACAAGCAAAGGTGTCTCTTTGTACAGAAATATGCCCGCCGGTTTGAAGAACGCAGGGGCAACTTACCAACGTCTCGTAGATAAAGCCTTCAACAAGAAAATAGGCAGAAATCTCGAAGCATACGTTGACGACATGGTTATCAAAAGCAAGACGGAGGAGGACCTACTCCTCGATGTACAGAAACCTATGACCGCAGGCGATTAACGAAGCTGAACCCTAAGAAATGCTCATTCGGTGTCGAAGAGGGGAAATTCTTAGGGCATTTGATTACTAAGCGAGGATAAAGGCTAATCCCTCCAAGGTCAAGGAGATTACAGATCTCCAAGCCCCTAAGTGTCTAAAAGGCGTCAGAGCTAATGGGAAGGCTGGCACTTTAAGCGATTTTTGTCGAAGGGGGGTGAGGTCCCTACCATTCTTCAAAACACTCAAGGGATGCGTGGATAAGAAAACTTTTTAGTGGAGTCAGGATGCAGAAGCCGCCTTTCAAAAGATGAAAGAGTTCATCGAAATCCTTCCAACACTTACAGCCCCAATCAAAGGCGAAGTGTTGTTTATATACTTGGCATCCTCAATGGAGAGTATTAGCGCAGTCCTTATGGCAGAACGAGACAAACGACAGATCCCCATCTACTTTGTCAGCAGGGTCCTGCAGGGGGCGGAGATCAACTATCCAACATTGGAGAAGTTAATACTCGCCCTTATCTACGCAGCAAGGAGGCTTCGATGCTATTTCCAGGCCCATCCAATCACAGTCTTAACCGACAAGCCACTCAAACAGATCTTGTCGAAACTTGAAAAGTCTGGGAGTTCAAGGGACGAAATAGAGTTCAAGGGATGAAACACTATTAAAGGACAAATTCTCGCAGACTTCTTGGCAGAAACACCTTCCGAGCCTGACGTAGAAAAGGAAGAGCCCAAAACTAAACTCACTCAAGTGCAGGATGACTGGAAACTTTATACTGATGAAGCATCCAGCTCCGATGGTTCTGGAGCAGGTCTAATCTTTGGTCAGCCCTGAGGGGAAGGAGCATATGTATGCTCTTCGTTTTGAGTTCGAAGCCACAAACAATGAAGCGGAGTATAAAGCGTTGCTAGCAGGCCTCCGATTGGCTAAAGATATGGAAGTCAAAGCTCTCGCTGTTTTCGTAGACTCCCAATTGGTAGCAAACCAAGTGACAGGCTCCTATGAAGCAAGGCAACCCGTCATCAAACAATACTTGGAAAAACAAAGGAGATCTTTGGAGAGCTTCGACTTCTACACCATTCAACATGTTCGTAGGAATCAGAACAAGAAGGAAGATGCACTAAGCAAGCTAGCTTCCATGGCCTTCGCTCATCTCACCAAAGAAGTACTTGTCGAAGTCTTACCTGAAAGATCCATCGTTCGCAAGGAGGTTGCAGATGTGGTTCACGAGGAAGGAGAGACATGGATGACTCCTATCAGGGAATACTTGATAAGCGGTCTTCTCCCTGAAGATCCCAAGCTAGCAAGGAAGATTCGGGTTAAGTCCCCGCAATACCGGCTAATAGGGGAAACCCTATATAGAAGGTCATTTTTATCACCTTGGTTAAGATGTGTGGGACCCAAGCGGCTGAGCATTATCTCACGAAGTCCACGAAGGATCCTGCGGCTTCCATGCAGGACCCCGCTCAGTTGTCTCGAAAATAATGAAGTTGGGCTATTATTGGCCTTCGATGCACAGGGATGCGGCATAAATCATTCTCAAATGTGAAGCTTGTCAGATACACTCAAGCGTTCCAAAGATGCGGCGAGGACATGACAAGTGTGACATCCGCATGGCCCTTCTCTCAGTGAGGCATCGATATCGTAGGACCTATGCCTATAGCTCCCGGAGGAGTCAAATTCTTGTTGGTGGCAATCGATTACTTTACTAAGTGGGTGGAAGCTAAACCCTTAGCCTCCGTCACGGAGACAGTCGAGAAGTTTGTGTGGGAACACATTGTGTGTAGATTAGTGCCCCACATAATCATATCGACAACGGGAAGCAATTACGCGAAGGAGTCTTCTACGACTTGTCAAGGGCTCAACATAAAGCAATCTTGGACATCCGTCTACCATCCACAAGGTAACGGACAGGTGGAGGTTACAAACAGAGACATTGTCAAAGGGATCGAGAAAAGGCTGAGACGAACTCACCATGGATGGGTAGATGAACTCCCTCAAGTACTATGGGCCCATCGAACACACCCTAAGTCAAGCAATGGAGAAACCCCCTTCAGCCTAACATACGAAACAGAAGCGGTCATCCCTTTGGAGCTAAGTGTACACACGGAGGGTGTGGCAACGTATGATGCCTCCCAAAATGACGAAAGGATCAGGGAAAACCTTGATCTGCTAGAAGAAAGAAGAGAAATAGCCTTCATTCGAGAAGCAATACACAAACATAAGATCGAAGGCTACTATAACAAAAGGGTCAGACCTTCCACTTTCAAGCCTGGGAATATGTGCTACGCCTCAACAGTGTAAGCAAAGCCGAATACCAGGGAAAGCTAGGACCAACTTGGGAAGGACCTTACATGGTAGCTGAGGCCTACGGCAACGGAGCCTACAAACTGGCCACTCTTCTCGGAGAACCCATCGACATGACATGGAATGGTACGAACCTTCGAAAGTTCTATGTTTAAGAAGTACTTTTACTTTTTTCTTGTAATTAGAAGCTTCTCAAGGGAAAGCAAACATTATTGGTAGTTGTTTTAGTTTTCATTTCAAGAATGATGTAATCCTCCCTACCAATTCAATGATAAGTAAGACATTTCTCACAAATCTCTTGCTTCGTTTCTTAAACACAAAGATTTGTTCAGCCAAGTCGTTAATGAGTTTTAATGTCGAATAAAATGGCTCAAGGTGTAATACACGCCTTATCATTTAAGCCAACTTTAACATTCACATTAACTCTCCTAGTAGTTTTTGGCGCTTGTAAAAATAAATACAAAGTCATACTACTTAAAGGATTTGAGATAGAGTGGGTCGCGACCCTCTGTCAATGATCAAATTTGGTCATTATATTCTTGGTGTTGCAATTTACACGCAATGAGGTTGTTTAACCTTAGGTTGTAAAACTTAAGCATAGGAAAAATGGCGTACGAGAAGTTAACAAAGACAAACACAAATAATAACTAAGTGTGTAGAGGTATTCCCCCACACTTTACCATTCAAATTAAAGGCTAATGCCCTTACACCTGCCTAAGGGACCGAAGCCCCAGTTACGTTGTCTTTGGCCCAAGGCCATACATCACATCACAAATATTTAAATTATTTAAGAAAAGCGTTGTTTAAGAACACAAATTGTTTTAAAGGGTAAATGCCACCCTTGAAACCAAATTACTGCCGACATGGCAGCCTTCATTCCTGCTTTTTTGGAGATGGAGTAGGGGATGGTTGAACTGAGACAGGCTTGGTAGATATAGTCTTCTTGGTGGGAGTGGTAGGCTTCAGCTTTCGAGGTTTCTTGGAAAGGAGGTCTTCGAGGGGTGCCATAGGATCTTTGGTAGCCTCAGCAAAGAAGGAGTACTCTGCGGTTGCTTGAACGCATTTCTGCCTCATCATACTCAGCCTTCGAAGTGGGATGGTAGCATTCAATCTTGGAAAGGTCCACGGGCCTACCTGTTTTGGCAGCCTCCTCCAACGCCAAGCACCATCCATGAAAAATGGCTGATTTGATGACCTTCCACATCTGAGCTCCCAATTCATCACTGTGGTAGAGCTCCATGGCTATGTAAGGCACCACCTTTGAAACGACCTCCACACGATCCTTTTGCAGCATCTTATACCTCATCTGCAAGCAATCGAATTCCTCCCTCAACTTCACTTCTACCTCTCCGAGCCTAGCCCTCTCACTTTCCACCCAGCACATTTCGCCTCAAGAACAACATTCTGACCTGTTAGAGTGATGACCTTGGCTTCTTCCAACTTAAGATTGCCGAGTTCAACTGTCAACCGTGGGCTACCTTTCCTGAAGGTCTTGGGCGATGGGGTTCTTCTCAACGTTCCTCCTCAATCTCGTCACACTTAGCCTCGGCTTGGCCAGCGCTTATGAGCAACTCTCACGGTTATGGCATTTAAGTGATTATCCAATACCGCCATGACCCCATTGTCATGCATGTCACAAAACCTTTCAATGGACATATTTTCCAGCATACCTTTCCATTGAGAAGGGGTGACATGATCGACAATCCGGTGACAGGCCAAAGCATTGGGAAGCTCCTTCGTCTCTGGAAGGCTTGCGACCAATACAATGTATAAAGGCTAAGTTAGTTGTGACAATTATGACTTCACATATTTTATAAGAAGAAACTGCTTACCATGCACCTCCACTTATTCATCGGCAATTCAAGGTGACTTCACAAAATTTCGCCTTCAAGACTCTTCGCTTCACAATTCTACCTCCAGAGGCGGGTAGGGGATTTTTCCTCTTGTTGGTAGACTTAATAGCCTTGGCTGCTGTTCCTTTTTGGCTTTTCAATCAGCCGCACTATCACGGTGGAACCTACAACTGGACATCCTCTTCCGGGATCGTCCGAATCGGCAACATTCTCAAGAAGTTGGGAAGAGCCCTCCAGCGCTTGTGCGGTGCTTAGATGAAATAGGCTCCGTCTTCGGGGTATCCACCTCATTATTGACAGATGTAGACGGAGAGCCAACACCATACGACTCTTCGGCCTTATCAGCCAGCATAAAGCTTAAGTCTTCATCCAAATCTTGGTACATGAAGTTTCGAATGACATCTCGCAAAAAGAAGCAAAAGGAAATAAATATCAGTGCTACATTGGTCCTACTTTAACAGAAGTAGAGAAACATACTTTGTCCATAGTACATGATCACAGGCTTCTTGGGAGACCCTCCCGGCTCACGGGCAATCCCAGCCATGTATAAGATGGCCGGGGAACACTTGCACATCAACAGGTATCTAGCCAAACGATAGCGAGGGATCCCCAGCACCTCATATGGCAAGGGGTCATTGTACCGTTTTGCATCAAAAATATTTTCCTTATTCAGCAACTCGGATAATTAGGGGAACAATAGTGTCTTGCACATAGAAAAAGCTACCTTTCCAACCTGTTATATTGGTATACACCCTCCTAAACAGGTTTGGCACATCCGATTCAGGCCTTTTAGCTAAAGTTAACCAATTGCCCCTGGATACAAGTTTAGAAAACCTCTTAAAACCTTTAATGTTGGTTCATAGCCGTATGCTTTACACATCACTATGAATGTCGTCAGTTTGGCTAAACCAAAGGGGTTGAACCTAGAGATATGAACCTTGTAGTATTGCATAAACTCTAATATCAGTGGGTGCAGTGGAATCCTAAGGTTAGAATGGCTAAATGCATGAGTATATAGTCCTACGAAACCTTGAGGAGCATCAAAAATACCCTGATTAGACTTGGGTAACATCACTTTGTGCTCTGGTGGGATTGGGTAATCAACTTAGTGATCATGTAAATCTTTTGTAGACAATGTACATTTTTGCTGTTTTATGATAAACTTGGAATCCATTTAAAAAAAAAAAACAAAAAAAAAACAAGCTACCAGTGAGAAGGAAGGTTTACCTTTTGATTTCGAAGTGGTGGCGATCAAGTTTTACTGCGTGAAAAATATGGCGGAGAGAGTGAAAATGTTTTAGGGTTTCAACAACCCCTCCTTAAATATTTTTTTTACCGCTTTCCTAGCCGCACACGTGTAACTAATACTTACCCTTATCCGGTTTAAATTGTTTTTTAATTTTGAAAAGAAGACTTTTAGTCTCCGGGTAAAATGGGGAAATGTGATTCCTGTAGCGGGCAGCCGAAAGGTTTAATTAGCATTAAATGCGCTTAGTTAGTTGTATAGTTATCTTCCAACTAATACGATTAACAGCAGGATGGTATTTTTTCGAAGCATAAAGTCGAAAGCAATGTCTCTTCGCTCATCTACATTACTTTCGACTGGGGGGCTTGATGATGTACCTCCGAGTAGCTCGAAGGACACTCCTCCGAAACGTGTCAAAGCCCTTCCATTCGAAGGCCCAAGTTAGGATTCCTGAATATCCTTAGGCGTCAAACCATTCGTTATCACAAAGGTTACCTCAGGGGAATTCTCCATTCTAAGCCCTAAGCCCTTCGGGGTATGGTGACGAAAGCACTGGATAGGGAAACCTCCTGACTTGGTCAAACCCACGATCTCCCTCTCTCTCTTGGCTTCCCGTCAAGTCTGAGAACGTGGGTCACTAAACCCTAGCGGTTATCCATAATCATGGGACGCCTCCATGATCTCCGACATTCATGCAGAAGTGCTCTCAACCCTATTTCATCCACTACAAATAGGTTGGACGGGCAATGGATTATGGTATGCTCATTTCACACTCATCTCTTTACTTACACACACTTATACAACCATAACTCATACTTACTCTCACGCGGAGGTGGTTCGCAGGTCATACCTGCGTAATCACTTAATTTAGTGTTTCGTATTTCTTATTCTCAGGTGAAAGGCAAGTCTTGGCTGGAACATACACCCCTCATACCTTTGATCATCATCGAAGCCTGGTAGTGCAATCTATTGTACAATCAACCCCGAATGCGTGTTGTACGCGTATCAAGTTTTTGGTACCGCTGTCGGGGAATAGAATAGCTAGCTAGATTTCCACCTCGTTTAGATTTCCTTGCTTGATTCCAATCAAGTAAGCTTTTTTCTCAATTTTTAGCTTCCTCGTAGTCTATCCCCCTTCTTCGTGACCTTTGTTCGTAATCCTATCACTTTTCATCATGGAAGGTGATAATCAACCACCACTCATCAACCCACCACCAAATGACCCGCCAAGAGGCCGCACTCTTGGTGAATACTCAAGACCAAGAAACCTAGGCTATAGGAACACCATTGAGCTCCCCGGTCAAGCTCAAACTATGGCCCTTCGATCCAACACCATCCGGTTGGTGTAAAACGGATATGCATTCCATGGACTTCGTTCTGAAGATCCTAATCAACATCTTAAGGATTTCCTTAAAATTGTCGATTCCATCGACCTTGATGCTACTACTCGGGAGACCACGCTCTTGCGTCTCTTCTAATTCTCTCTACGGGACCAAGCTAGTAATTGGCTTGAGCGACTTCCCGCCGGCTCCATCTCAAGTTGGGATGATCTCACCACTCGTTTCCTTGCCTAATTTTTCCCACCGGGGAGAACTACTAAGCTTAGGAATGAAATCTTGATGTTCCAACAACGTCAAGGTGAATCTCTCTACGAAGCATGGACTCGATTCAAGGACTTACTCCATAAAGTCCCTCATCACGGCATTGATCTTTGGCTCCAAGTCCAAATCTTCTATGATCATGCCAACTTCCCAACTAAGCAATCCATCGACCAAGCGGCCGGTGGTAAACTTAGTAATCTCACCGCGGAAGAATCGTGGGGTACAATAGAGGACCTTGCTCTCTATGACAACGAAAGTTGGAAAGACCCCCGTGAGTTGCCCAAAACCGTAAAGGCAATCTCCTTGCCTCCCATTGACTCACAACCTTCCGACCGTAGGATGCTCGAGCTTGAAGATCAAGTCAAATTCCTAATGAGCTCTTACAAAAATCCTAAGTCTTCGCATCAAGTAAACAAAATCACTCTACCTTGTGAGTTGTGTAGTGGTCCCCACGACACTCGTGATTGCACAAGACTCCCCGAATAAGCTTTTGCGGACTACGCCTCCACGCGTACCGATGGAGCGGGAGAGAAGTGGTATACTTTCAAGCCCAAACAAAACAACTTAGGAAACTACTACAACCCCTCATAGAGGAATCACCCTAACCTTAAGTGGAACCAAAATTCAAACCCACCCCAAAGATCATCTAGTCCACCTAATAGGTTCAACCCTCCAAACATCGGGAACTCCGCTAGTCTTGAGGCAATTATGTCTAGATTCATGTCATCTCAAGAAACTCGATTGACTAAGCTTAAAGCTGATATCAAGCAACGACAAGGCGAGATGACAAACAAGCTCGACGCCCTATTAAAAGCCTTCAATGACCGAGAAATTGGAGCACTACCAAGTGACACTATAAAGAACCCAAAAGTGAATTCGATTTCATCGACTTCATGTTCTTGCTCACCTTGGGAGAGTGCATATCCATGCCCTTCACACCCGAAAGTTCATCCGGTTAACGCCATCAACACGGGTTCCAAGCGATCCCTCATGAAGTACCAAGGACCCAATCCATTGGTCCAACCAACTCTTGAGAAACCCGTCAACCAAGAATCCAAACCTAATCTAGAGGAGGAGTACAAGGAACTTGTAGGATATTGGATTTCATAAACATACTAAACCATAACCAAGATAGGCGTATACTAAAGGTTTTAGAGAGAGAGAAAGAGTTAGAGGTTCGGGAACTTAGTGAGAGAAAATGAAAGTATTATTATGAGCTCCAACTCTCTACCTTGGGAGGTAGAGAGTATTTATAGTCCTTACATAAATCGCCACTTACGGGTTGTGGATCAGGCGTACAGTGGGTAAAGACCCGTCCGTCCTCCATGGTGTTACTTAACTAAATACTACTTAACATTAAACAATCTACGACTACGAGCTTTCTAACGATTACATATACTTGAGGTGACCGACTCTTTAATGACTGGATTTTCTAAATCCTAACAATCTCCCCTAAGGGAGGTCACCTCAAAAATACATTGAATGCAAACAGATATTACATTAAAATTGTTCTTGGATTCTTGTTAAAGTTCTTTGCTTTCGGGCTCGTAGTCATTGATTCATCATTTTGCATGTTTGGTTAATCCAAGTGGAGGTCTTTATCTGATCCACGTGATAATGAGTTTTGAGCCAATTTTGAGATCATCAGCTATCATAAATCTCTGACTCATCCTTTGTGGTGTTGGTATTATGTGATGTTGTGACATTTGGACCGACATGCTCACATTCGGATCATGATTTCTTCTCATCGAGTAGCGGAAGCTTTGTTGATTCATGATATTGGCGAGCGCGAAGCATGGAGTGAAATTATCAGAGTCATTGATGCACTTAATCATGATTTCTTTAGAAATGAATGTGTTGTTTGAGCATGCGGCTATGGATTGACCGCTTCATTACGATCGGTTGCAAACGTCGGGCGTGCACGCATAAAACAGTTAGAAATAAAGCACACGAAAGTGTCTTTGATCACTTTCGTTGAATTGAGGTACACGGCCCACGGTTCCCGTTGATCGATTACAAATCTTGCTGTGATCGAGGTATAATTCGAAGAATTTCCTTGACGGGTTTCGCAGCTACTCTAGCTGTTCTCAAACCGAACGTCTCAAAGAAGACAACACGGATGAGTGAACCGCAAATAATTGAGATTCAGCGATTGATAAAAGATATTTGAAAAAAAATCGTGTACCGCACAATAGAAATTGTTTTTGCAATACAACGAAGGTTTTAAAGAAAATTAATTATCAATCATAAACACCTTTTATTTTGAAATATGAGTACACAGTCGATGTGCTAAAGAAAAGAGTTTTTAAGCACAATGACCGGGTTTTCAAAGGTATCCGTCAATCCATAACTGAACGGGATTGATTCAAGAAATTGAATCTTCCCATTGTTTACATTCAGGTTGTCACATGGTTGTTCTTTTGGATAGATCTCACATGCCACCCACCAGGAGCTTGTTTGATGTTGGCTCGAGAAGGCTTTCCATCTTCATTGTGAATATGTTTGCATATCACTCGAGATGTTACGGCAATACCACTAGGATGATGCGTAGGACTCATAAGATAAAATCTCTCTTTCCACATTGTGTGAAACAGAGAGTCTTCAATGACAGTGTCCTAAAGAGATTTATTTAATGATCTCGTGGCTCTAGACTCAATAGTGCACATTTGGTTCCTATGTCGGAGACTAGGGAGAGGGTCTCCTTCTTCAATATCAACAAACTCTAAGAGAAAGTCGATAGATAATGTCGGTTCCCGTGAGAATGAAACAAGTCCTTTTAAGAGGAACTTGAGTAGCTTGGAAGTTGTAGTGCAAGGTCGTCCACTGGGTCCATGACGTCTTGTCTTCAATACCGATGTAACCTTGGTAACCACCAGTAGCATATGAATTGAACCGGTTTACGCCCTAAGGTTGAATTATTGGAGGGCTATTTCTTTTCACCCTTTTCACATTTCATTTCTTTTCATTCTTCAACCCCTTCATTGCTTACCAAGACTTCATAACTAGAACCTTGTTGGGTTTATTCCAGTACTAGCTCAGTCTCAGTCCGCACTCTTCCCATATCTAACTTTTCTCCTTTTTTTTTTCATTAAACCTAAGGACTTCTACACTATCTAGTGGATTGTCCCTGGGTAGATCCCTCTGGTTCTGGCGGATCATGGGAACAAATACCTAACCTTATCATCCTTATATAATCATACATAAAGTAAATTTTTTCGGCCTATTTGGTATAGTTCATCTGCCATTGGAACCAATCGAAAACCATTTGAAAATCAATCCAGATACTTGTGATATAATATCAAAGCATTTTTTACCAGAATTGTTTTTGATAATTTTAGAAACAGAGCTCCCCCTCAACATGTGCCTCATGTATTTGAAATCATTTTGGCTCACGGAGGCAAGAGGAAGAATTAACTTCTTTGATTACCATTTTCAAAAAAATATCAACATCACTTCCCAAGTCAAATCCAGTAGATAAAGCATCTTAGGGAAGGATGAGGTTTTCACAAATTTTCTCCCCCTCAATATGTGCCTCAAGGTTTGAAAGATTTTTGCACATATTAGAAGGAACCTGCACTTAGATACACATCAATCACGTTTCAATTCTTTGTGGTTTAAAATGGATGCTCCCCCTCAACATGTGCATGAAAAATTTGAAATCGTTTGGCACATGTGGGGAGGAAAGCTTGCTAAACACTTACAAAGCCATTTATCAAATTATCAGTTTAAATCCAATTTAAATCATAAATTCTCCCCCGATCACAATTTTCAAATCATTTGAGATTTGTGATCTCTGTAGATTTAAATTGATTTTGAAAGCTTTTGAGGAGAATTGTGACTTGATTATGAAAACCTTTTAACTAATAAGGATCGGATTTTGAAACTTTACACTCCATTGATTAAACATGCATGATTATCTTTTTGAAAACAATTGTATGTCGAACAACCTTTTGATTTAATTGAAATCATTCTCCCTCTCAATCAATGACATAAGTTGTTGATTGAGAGATAGATATTTTGACAAACGTTAAGTCCAGATGATTTTCAAAAATAGAGTTCGAGTTATTTAACAAAGTAATTAGTTTTCATTAGATGATAAGTAATTGTTTTAAAGAATCAGAGCATGAGTTTTGAAAAGCAAGATAAAGCATGGCTCTGTTCTTTCTTTGAAAAACGGGTTACTGCCTGAAATGACAATAAACCATAGTTTCACTTTCTCCAATTTTTTATTTATTATTATTTTATTTTTTATTTAAAAAAAAAAACATTCGAACAATATCTAAAGACCCGTGTCATTCTTTGAATGACAACACAAAGACTGTAGATATTTTCGAATTGAGAAAATCATGACAAAATGATTTTTTTTTCAAGATTTTTCAGATTTTTATTGATTTTTGAAGGTTTTATATTTTTCTATTTGCTTTTTTAATAACTATTTAAAAGATATGGATGAAGAAAGACATTTTACTCCTCTTCTTCCTCTTGAAGACGTTTAAGTGTTTCCGGTTGAAGACTCTTTAGACCAAGTCGTGGGAGGATAAACTCAAAGCGTTCTCTAGGAAGAGCTTTGGTGAAGATGTCTGCTAACTGGTAGTCAGTCCTCACAAAATAAAGTTCCACCACACCGTTTTCTACTTGCTCCCTGATGAAATGATGTCGAATGTCGATGTGTTTTGCTCTTGAGTGTTGAACGTTGTTGCATGAGATAGCAATAGCACTTTTATTATCACAGTACATAGGGATTTTGTTGAATTCAAAGCCATAGTCAGATAATTGAGATCTCATCCATATGATTTGAGCACAACAAGATGACATGGCTATGTATTCAGCCTCTGTAGAGGAAATAAAAGTACTCATTTGCTTCTTTGAAGACCAGCTCATAAGCTTATCACCCAGCGAGCACCACCGGGCGTGCCGGCGTGTATCTTGACATCTGCATGATCAACATCGCATAGGCATTAGTGACATACGGTGTCTTTCGGGTACCAAAGTCCCATATTGATGGTACATTGGAGATACCGAAAGACCCGTTTAACCGCTTCAAGGTGCTTTTGGTAGGCTTAGCCGATATCTAGCACACATGCAAACAGCGAACAGATATGCGGTCTCTTGGTACGTGAGGTACATCGAGGATCAATCATACTACGATATTTCGTTTGGTCTACCATAATCCCTGAGTGGTCCTCATCCAGTTTAGTATGCTCTATCATGGGAGTGTCAACAGGGTCACTAGAATCAAATCCAAATTTCTTTAAAATCTCATTTGCATATTTAGATTGATTTATAAAAATACCTCAGGAACTTTGTGAAATTTGTAATCCCAAGAAAAATGACATTTGTCCCATCATGACATTTGAAATTTGGAACCCATTTCATTTGAAAAATGATCACATTCATTGGTGTCAGTCGAGGCAAAAATAATATCATCAACATATATTTGAACGTGAATTAAATGTTTTCCTGACTTTCTGGTGAACAATGTCGGATCAATGCTCCTTTCTTTGAATCCAGTAGATATAAGAAACTTTGATAGCGTATCATACCATGCCCTTGGAGCTTGCTTCAAACCGTAAAGAGCTTTCTTCAAATGATAGACGTGAGTAGGATGCTCTGGATTCACAAAGCCTTCAGGTTGGCTAACGTATACGACTTCTTTCAGATCTCCATTAAGAAAAGCCGTCTTTACATCCATCTGATAGACTACCATGTTCTTACTTACGGCATTAGCCAAAAGATTCGATTGCCTCGATCACGAGCAACATGAGCTAATGATTCTTCAAAGTCAATACCCTCCTCTTGACGGTATCCTTTTGCAACTAATCGAGCCTTATTCTTTAAAACATCACCATGCTCATCAAGTTTCACTTTGAAGATCCACTTTAGAGCAATGATCATAGCACAATCTGGGCAGTACTAATTCCCATACAACAAGTCGATCAAACTCATGAATTTCTTCTTGCATGGCATTGAACCAGCTATTTTCATTCATGGCGGTTTTAACATCTTTTGGTTTGACCTTAGAGAGTACGGAGTTGAAGAAGCACCATAAGGCATCGGTTGCAAGTTGTTTCCGTGTAGATCTTGGATGAGAAGGGTTTCAAATGATGTTGTCCAATGGATGATCATGTGTCCACTTTCTAATGTGTTCATGTGGTTGTTGTTGAGGCTGGCGTAGCGAGTCGATGTCTCGATGAGGATGGTTCGATGATGATTCAGGAGCAAATATGTTTTCAAATGGAGCATCTTCGGGAGAAGCAAAGGGATTAACTTCATCATGGGTGCCAGAAACAGTTCCATGATGTACATTCGATGATTGATGATTTGTTGATGAGACAGAGTGATCGGCAGAGCTTCTTGGCTTAATGATATTGAAGCGAAGGGTTGACTTCATTGGAGGGATAAGAGCGACCTCGATGATGGAATTGACAATTTATTAGCATTTGGCTCATAGTGTTCATCAAACATTGGATCAAACAATTTCTTTAAATCATCTTGTGATGGAGGTACATAAGGAGTTCTTTGGAGAGGATTTGAAACGAGAGTAGAACGATGGGACTACTTGATGAAAGTTGAGATGCGGGTCCATAACGGTTTGTCCGGAGCCATTGGATCGGTCGACTCATCAAACGTAATGTGAATTGTTTCCATTATACTTCGGGTCCTTTTGTTGTAGATTCGGTATCCTTTTTGGTTTGGTGCATATCCTACAAAACTCCAATGTCTGCTTTAGCTTTAAGTTTGCCTAAATCTTGGCCCTCATTAGTTGGATAACATAATGCACCAAACACACGAAGGAATGAGAGATTAGGTTTTCTATTGTGGACAAGTTCATATGGAGTTTTTCCATGAGCGGTGTGAATTAGGGATCGATTTTGAGTGTAGCATGCAGTGGCAATGGCTTCAGCCCGAAGAAACATTGGAACCTTTGAGTAAATCAACATTGTTCTTGCGGCTTCCACAAGAGTTCGATTTTGTCTTTCAAGTACACCGTTCTGTTGAGGAGTTCGTGGAACACTTCTTTGATGACTGATTCCAACACTTTCATAAAATTCACTAAGTTGTTTATTAACAAACTTCGGTTCCATTGTGCATTCGGATGATTCGACGGTTTTGTTAAGTCGAACTGCAATTTGTTTGATAAGTTTGATGATGATATCGGAGTTTCATCCTTTGTCCTTAAGAAATTAACCGGTGAATCGAGTAATCATCAACCACAACTAACACATATTTCTTCCCAAATATATTCTGCACTCTCATGGGTCCACATAAATCCATGTGAATTGTATGAAGAATTTCTGTAACTGAGTTTGTAGGTTTGGGTTTGTGGGCATACTTCTTGCTTTTTCCCAATTGGCATCTTTGAACAAAGATGATCCTTTTCATACTTTAGTCTAGGTAAACCTACAACTAAGTCCTTTCGGGAGAGATCATTGATGGTGCCGAAGTTCAAGTGATTGAGACGACGATGCCATAACCATGACTTTGTTTTGAAGCCTTTGACAACAAGCAAATTGGAGAAGACTTCATCATATCTTCGATAGAGATGGTGTATAGATTTGAACCACGTGTTCCTCTTAAAAGTTCTTTACCATCAAGTTCTCTAACGAAACAAGTATGTTTTCAGAAGGCCACTTCTAGATCGAATCACGAATTGACCGACGAAAATAAGTTATGACCAAGACCTTCTACGTAATATACCATGGAGATAACACTATCACCAACAACATAATCTCCATAACCCATAATTGCACTGAAATGATCGTTCCCGAATCTAACAGTCCTGATGAATTTACTCACGAAGTTCATGAGCATACCGGTCTCGGTCATATGCTTGGAGCGACACGAGTCCGGTACCCGCAGCGATTTGAACGATCTGCAGTTGAACACAAACAAGAATGGATAGCTGGATAATTGGGATCCCCATGCAAGAATGGGTTCCACTTGGTTAGTAACGATAATTGGAACACCCACATCAGAAGTAGAAACAATGGAATCATTAGAAATAGATCGTGCTAGTGTCCATATTTGACCTATTCAAAGTATGTTCACTTCTTGAAGGAATAGTTCTACCAGTAGGCATCAATTTTCTAGTGGGCATTGATTTAGCAACTTTAGGGCAAAGCTCATTAATCTTATGGCCAGTAGGTATCCATTGATAACCTATATTACTAAATTTCCTTCTTGTGGGTTTCCACTATTTTCTAACTTTCTTTCGCCTTTGCCTTTTAGCCTTCTTAGCTTGAATTTTAACATTAACATTTTATCGGGGCATTTGACAGCATTAGACAAAACATTCACACCACATTCATGATTAGTAACAAAAATCAAGCGATCATCATTACATGGTTTTGCGAATAGTAGCGAATTGAATTAATTACGATGCGCTTATAGCTAATACAAGAATCAACACGATTCATTTTATTCAACTCAAACTTAATATTCCTAGGGTGATCTTCTACTCTCTTCCAATGCACATTCTTAGCTTGCGAGGTCCTATCTTGCTTGGTATTGCACGGAGGCTTTGACCGCTTGCTTTAATGTCACGATTAATCTGTAGAGGAATTATGGGAACATTAGTTGGTTGATCTACATTTTGCATTCCTGAACTAGATGTGCAGGGATCTGAACTACTTGAAGGCGCATTAGCGTTCACTTTCTTAAAACTGGGCATAGAATGATTTGAATGCTTGGCACTAGGCATGGAACAAGGCATCACAGCTTTACCTTTCGCACCTAAAGATTTAGGACATGTTGCAATTACACATTCTAGCAGCTCTTAAGATCGTTTGGCCTGAATGCAAGCAAACCTAATTTCTCTATCAAGAGGTTTATTAATGAAATCCTCTTCTACAATCTCACGGACACATTCTAGACTATCCTTAAGGTGAGCACAATAGTCATGAAACACCGGTTCATTATTCCTAAAATGAGGAGGAATGTATTTAATTGATCCACAGTATATTTGCAGTCTGAGGATGACTTTGATGCAACATTCTTATTAAAAACAAGTGGCGGTTTCCTTTTTCACGACTTCTCGATTCTCAATTTCTTTTGGTAAAGACGTTATTTTTTCGTTGTTTTTGTCACGAGTGACTTTCATTGAATCATATAACTCTTTAAAGTGTCGTTTAACTTTTTCATTTTCTTCTAGAAAACTCTCGTTTTCCTTTTGTAAAGCATTAACTAAGTTTTGAAGATGAAAAGTTTGAGAATACTGAGAATCTAAAGGAGGAGGCATTTGGGATCGAGTCACATTGTTCTTTTCACCCTTTAATTGAGAGATTTGGGCTTTCAACTTTCGGATCGTGTTACAATGAGCTCGAATCTGTTCATCACGTTTGCTAATTTCAAAAGCTGCATCAAATTCAGGAGCATCCAAGGATGTCTTGATATTTGAGGTTTTAACATTTTCTTTAGATGTTGATATTTTAATTGCAAAGCAAGATGCTCAACTTCCAATTTAGAAAGCTGTTTCACCAAAGGTTATCATGATCATCTTGTTCAACTTTATCATGCAGTTTAGAGTTAGTTTTTCAAGCTCAATGACACGATCATGGGAGACTTTCAGAGCAACAGATAATTCATGAAATTGAGAAGCATTAATGAACAATTAAGTAGCGGTGTAAAATACATCTTGAGCAATACATTTAGAAATAAGATTCTCATTCAAGGTATGCAAGTTCTTCCTCTCAATTTCATTATATTTTAATTCTCGCTCATAGTCATTAACCTCTACTATCATTGCATCAAATTCCTTTTCCATTTCTTTAATATCTGAATCCATTCCCTTTTTAAGACTCTCAAATTGACCTTTTAGTTGTTTAAAGAAAGGCATGACCTCAGTTAAATAACATTCTTTAGTTTGCTCAAAACTCCTTTCCCCTTCAGTTATCCCAGTGGGTGTGATCCTTTTCTTGCAAGTTTTCTCAAAATCAACAAATAATTGAAAAATAACATATTGACTGATTAAGGTCTTGCTTTTAGTGGCAATAGTTCTAGGAACTAAATGCATTGGTGTATTCGGAGGATACAGAGTCACTGAAGGCATTTTCCTAAGAGGAGGGTTTGTTACAACAAATTTCTCTGCTTTTTGCTTATCTAAATCCTTTTTCCAGAACACTTGTTCGGGCGTTAACAATGTTTGAGGCTTAAACTTGTTCAAGGAAATCCAATTTTCCTTCTTGTAATCATGGGGTTTGATCGTTATTGTTAGCCTTAATAGTTTTTATTAGAAGTGATGGTCATTCACATTTAGGAACTTTGTAACGTGTGTTAGATATCGTGCTAGAATAGTCAAAGGGCTCATGGATTGGGCTAAGCTAAATGGTTAGACGTTTAGTTAAGCTAGCCTTGTATAAGTTCATGTAACCCAATCCATGTCCAAGCCCATATACGGCCCATGGCCAAGCCTTAGGGCATCCTTTGTCTTGTACTATATAAACCCCTCAAGTATGTCATTTGAGGGGGTGCTTGAAAGTGTATGTGTGTGTGTTTTCCTTTGAAGCAATATAACATCTTATTGTTTTCATCTTCTTTCCTTTAACTCTCTAAATACACATACGATTTATACATATCATTCAAGTCACCAAGTTCTTCTCTTAATCTTTCTTATACGCGTATGTGTTAGTGCTTAGTATTCTACGCATAACTGTTACGTGTTTGTGTTGGGTTTGCTTGTTATAGTGATAAGGTATACGTGATAAAAGGGGCTTTACAATTGGTATCAATCGCCTAACAATGGTTTAGGAGTGTTTGTGTTTGTTTTGAAGTTTTGGTAAGATACGCGTTAAGCTCACGTTTTACATCTTTGATACGCATAAAGCTTTAAATTTTGCACTTAAAAATTCAAGATTCTTGTGGTTTAAGGTATATTTGGTGCTAAAGTTTCAGTTTTTTGCAAAAAGTTTGAAGCTTTACGTGTTTTTCTTCATTTTTGAACACGTTTTGGTTCGTTGGTCATTTCTACTCGTAACTTTTCTAAGCACTTTGGGTGAAAAAGGTCAACATTTTTGGGTTATTCGAGTGTTTTTAAGGATATCTGTGCAAGAGACATCGTTTGAATCATTGGAAATTTCTTACGAGTAGAAGTCAAAAAGTCAAAACCCTAGTTTTCTACTCATAACTTTTTGGTGAAGAATCTTCGAGCTTCAAAGGTTACTCTGTGCTTCCCTCACTTGGATAAGTGTGTGGAACACTTCGACTTGTGGATATCCCTTACGCTGTGACAGTGTAAAGGATTTTTGGTTTTTAACCTAAGTTTACACATAAGCATAAACTCTTACGAGTAGAACTCTACGCATAACATCACACTTACGGGTAAGGTTTTACGACTAAGTTTTTTTGTCTACGCATAAGCCTGAGGTTACGCGTAAGATACTTTCTACGCATAAGAATCCTACGCCTAAGATCCTACGCATAAAGATCCTACGCATAAGATCCTACGCCTAAGGAATCCTACGCCTAAGATCCTACGCATAATATCCTACGCCTAAGCCATCCTACTCGTAACCATTTCCTACTCGTAACTTTCTGTTTCTACGCCTAAGCTCTTTCTACGCATAAAGGTTTAAAAAAAAAAAAAAAAAAAAGTTTTTTGGCGGGAAAACTTGAGTAACATTTAAATTTTTGAGGATACTAAATGTTCAATTTTTACGCGAAATTCAAATTTTTATTTAACTGTGAAAATTTTGGTCAAAAATTCAAATTTTTGGGCCTAAATTCATAATTTTCGGGTCAAATTTGGCGTCAAAATTGTCATAACTCAAAATTTTCATACGACATTAGAATTGATTTTTATAGTGAATTTCAAATTTTGGGAGAATTTTTTTTTAAGAAGAACCAAGGTTACGAGTACGACTTTCAGAAAAACCTCAACCGAGCTTAATCTTCATCAACCACAACTCCTTTATCGTTGAATCGATCCTACATCAACTTTATCATTACATACCTTCATCAATGGCAACTCAGGAATATCGTCTCATAACTGCTTTCTTAAAAGGATTCTTCAATGAAGTAAACATTAGTCCCACTACACCAAATAACAACAACCAATGGATTTCATCGTATAATCCGCAGTTTGCTCAACCGAGTATGCATATGGGTCAAGAAGGACAAATGGTTGATGTTATTGGGAATCAGAATGGATTTGCTATGGGTATACAAATGGGGAATCAGATGCAATATGCAGGGCAGTTTGTTGGACATCAAGGGGTCAGATTATGAATCAGAATATGGGATATCAACATGGAAATAAGCTGTTATATGACTTACGTTGAGAATGCTACCCCAGAACCTCAAAGCCAAAATTCAGGTTATTTTAGTTCAGAATCTAGTGTCAAACGACTGACGAAGCTTGAAAGGCTCCAGTACATGTTGATGTTAGCACAGAAAGAAGAGTCGGGAATTGAATTGACTGATGCGAGAATACGCATTCATGAATCCAAAACGGGCAGATAAAGCAAAGAATACTGCAACCTCCAGTCATAGAATCAATCCGCAGGACACAACATCAAGTGGTACTTTTGATACACCTCCATCTATGACACAGATTCACTCAATGAGGTACCAAATTATAGTAATGTTGCTAGTCAGTTTACTCATGATGAACAACATTCTGTGACATCAGCACCTACTTATGATACATACCTGGACAATCCGAGTTGTAGCAATACGAACTCTGAAACTCAGATGTGGATCCTAATGGAGGTGTGTGGCACAAAATCTGAGGCTGATGAGGAAACCGTGCTTATTTTGAAAAGTTAATTAATAATTGTGGTATTGAAATCGAGAAAGTTAGTAAGGTCAATCGCGAAGTTAAGGCCGCGAATGTTAAATTGACGTGAGCTTAAGAGTTACAAGGAGAATGCAAAAGCCTTTGAATTTCCGAAAAACAAAGAATCAGAATTAGAAATTGGTTATCGAAATTTGGTTTCTAAAGAAAAGAATTGCAAATCAAGTATAACACACTTGATGTGAATTCGAACTTGAAAATTAAATCTTTAAACAAGGAAATTTCAGATCTAAATGACCAACTTTCAAAACAAAAATCATTGTTTTCTGATCTTGAAAAAGAAAAGAAACAGATGATTACTGATTTTTCAAAACGAGAAGATTCTCTTCTTGATGAAATTCTTGACAAAAATGAGAAAATCAAATCTTTGGACAATTTGCTTCTTACAACGGGTCATTCAGATAAAACAAACAAAATGCTTTTTAACCAAGTAAATCAGCGTTTTCATACTTCACATAAAATGGCACTTGGTAACGACCCTTCTTCGTTCCTCAAGAAAGCTCAGAAAGAACGGAATGTGTTGAACAATGGAAAACCTTTACATGAACCCATTATTGTTCGTGATTCTCTTGAAACGTTAGAACTATCTAAGGAGAGCAGAGAAAGAATGAAACAAAAAGGTCCGGAAATCAAACCTATTGACTATAACAAATGGAACAAACTTTCTGGAATTACTTTTGTTAATCAAAAAGAAAAGTCAAAGTTTTCCATCACACCAAGTGTTTCAAACAAAGAGTCAACACCTGTTTCAAAATCTGTTTCAAAACCAGTCGTTGTCTCAAAATCTCTTTTGAACATTGAACAAATGTCTTCAAACAATCCTTTTAACACAAGTGATGCGAGAAGTATTTTAGACAATGTGAAAACTAGAATTGCGGATCTACAAGACACTGTTAAAACTAAAACCACTATTACTCCAAACAACTGGTTCTCTAGTTTTGACATCGAACAAAGAAAGTTTTTTGAAACTCAAATTGCCCCTCAGCTGACTGGCATCAGTGCGAGGGTAATTCATTTCGAACAAGCGTTTTTGAAAGAAACATCTGACTTTGTCAAGGACCATAAATCCCTGGTAAAGCAAGCTAATGAAAGTGTTGAACACATCAAAGTTTTGGAAAATTTGAATGATTCTCTCTTCGAAGATGTTCTGACTACTGATATCATGTCCATCATTTTGCAAACATATTACATTTGAAGATCATGAAAGACTCCAGTCTGAGACATCGAAATTGTTTCAAAATATGAAAAAGCTCTTGAAAAACTTGAAAAAGAAAACGTGTCCTATTTTAAACAACTTGATCGAAAATCTGAGGAATGCAAGTATGACAAACTGTCGTATGAGCGTGCCCACAAGGACATGAAAGAGCAAAATGATCTTTTGAGGGCTCAGCTGGAATGTCAAAAAGGAAAGCCTGTGGATACTAAGTTTGCAAAACCATTGACTGAGGAGATAACAAATGTTCCCAAACCGGTTTTCAAACCAAAAATGTCTATTTCTCAGCCTCCTCCAATAGTCAATGAGAAAAATGATTTGTCAAAAACAGTCACTCCACAGTCCCTGCCATTAAAAAGAGAATTATAAAAGTTTTTGAAAAAGAAAAAGCGGTTTTTGAAAAACCAAAAGTGATTACACCTGGCATTTCTAGGAATAGTACACGGAATGTGACCAAAAATCCAGTTAAAGAATCTGTCGGTTCTAACGACATGGTCAACAATCACTATCTAGAATTTTAGGTGCAACATCTAGGGTGATGAATTCTACAAGATTTCAAGGCACTGCTAGTAGTAGTAAACCATTACCTAGGAATTCTCAACACAAGACTAGGGATTGGCTTGCATCTAAGAGTAGTTGCGCAAAAGAAAATGCTATGCCCTTAGAAAACAACACTAGGAATTCTAAGTCTTTTTCGAACAAGAATCAATTTCCAAAAGACTGTAGTGACAAAGTTAAAGCTGCTGTGTTAAACAAGAACATTGAATTTGTCTGTACTACATGTAAAAAATGTGTCTTTTCAGCTAATCATGATGCATGTGTCTCCCAATATCTCAAGAAAGATAATTCTTGTGCCAAGGCACAATCCACTAAGACTCCAAATCGAAACAAACCCGTTGACAAGATGAACATCAAAAGGAAACCTAATAGGTGGATCTCTTCAGAACGTAGTTTTTCAAAAAATGAGTCTTCCGCTGCATCTGATAAGAAAACAACTCCTAGATCTTACCTTAGGTGGATTCCCACGGGCAAAGTTTTCAACAAAATAGGTCTTAGATGGATTCCCACAGGAAAGATTTTTGATACTTGCACCAACACAGATAATAGTGACAATCATCAGGATAAGGAAGTAGAAACCACTGCAACCGTTGATAGTGATCTCCCTCGCCGTGAGGAAACATATACTTCTAACACTGTTATTTGTGAAAATTCTTCTTCTGTGGATGCAGGTACTTGTAAAAGTGTTGAAGGTTCATATACCCCATGTGGTAAAGAAGAACTTTATGCCAATTTCGCATATGGAAATCCTTTTCTTATTCCACTCTTAACTCCACTTTTACTTGTCCCAACTTAATTTCTCTTTCTTCAAATCCTCTATGTAAATATTTTTGAAAAACAAAATACAAAATTTGAAAAACCAACAAAAGCAAAATATAAAAATATAAAACTTTCAAAAATACAAAAACATCATAAAATAAAAAATCCAAAAATATTCTTCTACGACATGTCTCTCGTATAATCGATATTCTGTACGTTTCTAGAAATGTCATTCAACAATGATACGGGCATGTACAGATGCTTGAGCGAGAGTTCTTTAAATGTTTTCTAAAACATGTCGTTTCTCAAAATTTCTTCAAATAATGGCTTTCGTATACTTCAGTACGAAACCCGGACTTCAACATAATGGCTTTCGTATACTTCAGTACGAAACCCGCGCTTCAAAGAAAGGAAAGTGCTTAACAAAATCAAAGGTTTTAAATATTTTTCAAGCACTATTCCTAAAAACAATGGCTTGTAAGTATTTAAGCTTGCAACCCGATCTTTAAAGAAAGGAAAGTGCTACGCAAAATCGATTTTCATAAATATCGAGCACTTATCCTAAAACAAATGAAGATAATTCTTCTCTAATTATCTTCAAAAGATTTTCAAAATCTTCATCATCTTGAGTACCATTGATTCGAAATTTTTTCAAAAAGATTTTTCAAAATCTCTCAAATTTGGTACCAAGATAACTCCCTCTAAACCCTTAATTGATTCTAAATTTTCTGTATGAAAAATATGCTTTCGTTAAGGGGGAGTATAAATAAAAAATTGTTCCAAAATTCATGCTAAATCAGTTTCTCTCCAAATGCTTTTCGAAAAACATATCTTTTAATCATTTTGTTTCAAAAACATCATGGATATGCTATTTTTGAGGGGGAGAAACGTGATTAAAATGTGATCAAAAAGTTTAATGATCGTTGTTTGAATCTCAAAATGAGCTCGATTCAGATGGAACCAATGAATTGACGGGAATAAAAGTCAGTAAATGTACCATCTCGAGAAACTTGTGATAGATATGCACCTTCACGGGTCTAACCTCCTTTTCAAGGAGTGTTTACAACTTCAAGTTAGTTATTAGAGCTAGTTCTCACCTAAAAACTGACAATGGAACTCTTTAACTAGGCAACGTAACCGTGTCTCGTGGGGAAGTGTCTATCATGAGCCGATCAATTCAAAAAGTGCAAACTCTACCCTCGATGTGCATATTTCTGTCAAAACTCATAAGCACATGTGAGGGGGGAGTGTTTCTGAAAATATAAAACTCTCGGAGTGTCTCAAACATGTTTTCTATCATAAACACTCTGTGAGATTTTCAAGTAAAATGGTTTTATGGCAACATGGGACAGTCATGGAGTTATAAGGTGACTAAGGATAGGAAATCCGTCCTATGATCCGCCAGAGCCGGAGGGATCTACACAAGGACATCACCAATAGTTTAGAACTAGAAGTCCTTAGGTATGATTGAAAAAAGGAGTAATGTGAGAAAGGAGAAAGAAGGGGTTGAAGAATTAAAAAGAAATGTAATGAAAAAGGGTGAAAAGAAATAGCCCTCCATATTCAACCATAGGGCAGAAACCGGGTTCAATTCATCTGCTACTGGTTGTCACTAAGTTGACACTGGTATTGAAGACAAAGACGTCATGGACCCAGTGACGCACTGCACTAAACCTTCTAGCCACTCAATTCCTCTTAAAAGGATTTGTTTCATTCTCACTGGGAACCCTACATAATCTATCGACTTTCTCTTAGAGATTGTTGATATTGAAGAAGGAGACCCTCTCCCTAGTCTCCGCTCAGGAAAACCAAAATGCACAATTGAGTCTAGAGCCACGAGATTCATCAAAAGATCTCATAGGAACACATGACATGACATCGCTTGTTGTTCATCATTAAGGGCACAAGTGATATATTCTAGAGTCCTACGCAGATCTTATCAATTTGCCAGAACATTTATGAGAAGTTTCACTTTTGTGATCTTCAGTGATTGAATGGAAACTCCTGCCAGGGTCAACATCAAACAGCCCTGACAGCAGGTCACTTCGGTAACTCCCCGTGGATTACGCTTAGTGTGTCTCAAGCGGTCTACTGATCGTGGGGTGATGCTTAGGTGTACCTCAGCGACTCATCTGAACTGTAGATGTACTTCGGTATATCGCGTTATCTCACTTGTGGGACTCCAGTTCAGAATGGCCCTTGTGAGAATTAGAGCGTGTTTTCACACTATCTTTGTTAACACCCTCGAAATTCAAACTTGTAAGTGCCGGAATCCGCTTATTACTAACTTGTTTTTATGTTTTCTTCTTATGGAAGCTCCAGAGCGGATGGATCGTGCAGACTCGCCACATGCTCATACTGTCACAATTCTCAATTTTTGGTCATTTCTTAAACTCTACATTCATCATATTAGCTCATGCATAGTTTTGCATTTCACATTAAACGCATAATTTCATATTAAATAAACGTTATCGCGTAAACATTATTTTGAACAATTGATACGATACTTCCAAAAATTAATCACAATATATTTTTATACTCATATTAAGTCTATAAAAATATTATTATTAGTTTACCCGGTGTTTTAAATTTATTTCGTATATAAATTGTTATGTTTATATAAATTACGACGGTTTTCTTAAATTCAACCCGATAAATATTTATTCACTCAAATCTTTCAAGAAATGTATTTTTATAATTTTTATGACTTAAATATATCTTATCTTGACCCGTGAAAATTTATTTTTATCTAATGCTACCTTAAATATTCAAATGGGTACACAATTTACCACAAGTCTTCAAGTAACTTACACTTAATAATACCTATACATTTTATTATCACAAGATACTACTTGATCTTCCTTTCTTTAATATATGTCGACCACTTATGGGTGACTCACACTCAATGTACAAAATATCCTAATATAAGTATATAGTATTATACTTGAAAGATTCCAAAAACACATTTCATTCATTTTGGCAAAGTAAAAGAGCAAAGATCATTTCTCCCTTTCTTTCTCTCTTCCAATTCGGCAGCCACAAGGAAGGAAGGATTATCTCAAGTTTTCAAAACAAGATTTTATACACACTAGTATCATTTGTTGCATAGGTTTTGTAATACAAACCTCAAGTGATTAGGAAAACCCTTTTGTCCTTAAACCTCATCAAGTATTCTTGTAAGCATCTCATGTTTATTTTTCATCTTTCATATTCATTTCATATTCATTTCATCATATTTGAGCAAAAACATGCAAGTCATATGATGTTGTACCACTTTTTCAATGATTTTCAAGAGTTATGAATATATATAAGTCATCCTATAATTATTCCTTGTTACATATTAGTTTTGGTGATGTCTAGGAACCCATGACACCCTAAGAAGGTGTATGGTAGGATTAGAATAGCTCCGGAGTTGTTTTGAATGGGTTAGAATAGGTTTGGCGTGAGAAAAACTCATTTCGACACATTTTAAATATGGACAGACCTTATTTGGAAGTTGAGCATCTTTGGACTAAAGTACAATACTTAACCAACATTTTTCTTTGTGATCGAGACCTCTAGGATGAAAACTTAAATACTAAAACTTTGAGATATTGATACAAGCTTCCCAAAACCGTTGAGATCGTTTCCTAACACTCGACGTGCACCATTTTACGACTAGCTTTTCAAGGCCATTTAGTCACTTTCATGAATTGTCAAATGACATTGTTTTACGACGAAAAGTTATAATTTCACAATAAATCATTAAACGACTATCGTAGGAGGTTGATTCAACGTATATACTTGTAAAGTATTTTATAACATGACGAGATGTCATAAACATATATTTCGACGATAAATTCTATTTTCAAAAGCGTACAAGTGGTATGGATATCATATGAGTTTGCATGCACGACATTGTTTCATGGCTTATATTAGAGCATATCATTCATATTAGGTTGCGGATAGAGATCGCACCTCATTTCAGTATATCTACTTTTGTCACCATAATCATTGCATCAGGTGAGTCATAGCCCCTACTCTTTTAATACTTGTTTTACAAACTCTTCGGGGGAGATACATGCTCAACTACTTGATTTTACTTTCACAAGTACTTTAAACTCTTACATATTACTGTGAGTTCATACCCGCTTTAACTCATTTAAATTCCTATAAGCTGAGATATATGCTTATTTATCCAAACATTTAAACTCTTTTGCCAAACAACATTACTTATACTTTACACTTGATTGCGTTATATACTTGACTGGGTTATACTTGATTTCATATGCATATTTGGAACAAACATACAAGAATTAGTGGCTCCAAATTAAGTTGTTGGAAGGCTATTAATTTACAAACATACAAGAATTAGTGGCTCCAAATTAAGTTGTTGGAAGGCTATTAATTTACAAACATACAAGAATTAGTGGCTCCAAATTAAGTTGTTGGAAGGCTATTAATTTACAAACATCCCAATATTTATATGTTGGAAGGCCATTTTTATGGATACATCCCAACACGAGTGTTGGAAGACCCTTGTGGTGACATTTATACTTTTAACTACTATGAGACATGCATACATGATTGACATACTATGTTTGGCAGTGGGTTGTAAACACACAGGTTGCAAGTTTTGTATGGGCGGAACTTGGAACTGAGTGGATTTACGATGCCTTTGCTTTGTGGACTATTCTATATGATCAAAAACTTTATCTTTGTTGCATGATACGCTTTTTAAAGGCTTTACAATTCAACCAAACTCTATGAACTCACTCAACCATTGTGTTGACACTTTTAGCATGTTTTATCTCAGGTATCTAAGGCATTCACTTCATGGCATGCATGTGGACATATCATAGAGTCGCGGAGACGACGCGTCACACTTGGGTTTTATAAACTTTAAAACATCATTTGGCTTGTAACAAACTTATTTTCCGCACAAGTTAATTTCATCTGGGACCTATTCTTTGTAAACTCTGATTATTTTATTAAATCAAACGATGTGTTTTCCAAACGACACTTTAGGTCGTTCAATATAACTGTGATTGTGATGCTATGACAGTCAATCCCCAGGAATTCCATTCCGCTGCAAAACAGGTAATTTGGGGGTGTGACACATACCAACAACACATGAAAGTTCTCATCAAAATCAAAGGCAACTCAAAGTTAAAGATGATTCTTCATCAATGTCAAAGAATCTACAAAGTGTAAAGGCTCGAGAACTTCATCATTGGAAAATCAAAGACAAATAGAAGTGTGAGCATGGTGGAGAAAGACGTGGAGACACCTAACCAATGAAGTTGACAACGGCAGACAACCACATTAACTGATCACAAAGCATGAAGGAACAAAGAATCAAGACTATTCTATATCTACACACAAAGTTTGAGCTCAAGAAAAGTAAAGACCTAATCAAGTGGAGCATCATTTGAATGACCACCCCTTAGGGGGATATTGTTAGCCTTAATAGTTTTTATTAGAAGTGATGGTCATTCACATTTAGGAACTTTGTAACGTGTGTTAGATATCGTGCTAGAATAGTCAAAGGGCTCATGGATTGGGCTAAGCTAAATGGTTAGACGTTTAGTTAAGCTAGCCTTGTATAAGTTCATGTAACCCAATCCATGTCCAAGCCCATATACGGCCCATGGCCAAGCCTTAGGGCATCCTTTGTCTTGTACTATATAAACCCCTCAAGTATGTCATTTGAGGGGTGTGCTTGAAAGTGTATGTGTGTGTGTTTTCCTTTGAAGCAATATAACATCTTATTGTTTTCATCTTCTTTCCTTTAACTCTCTAAATACACATACGATTTATACATATCATTCAAGTCACCAAGTTCTTCTCTTAATCTTTCTTATACGCGTATGTGTTAGTGCTTAGTATTCTACGCATAACTGTTACGTGTTTGTGTTGGGTTTGCTTGTTATAGTGATAAGGTATACGTGATAAAAGGGGCTTTACAGTTATGTTATTCTCTTTACATTCAGGATCTTCTAGCTTCTTATTCATTTTCTCCCTAGATGCATCATCTAATTTTCTATCTTCCTCAGTGCACTCAACGCAACTAGGTTTCTGTCTAGGTTTAAGAATCTCATTACCATAATAGATTACATTATGAGCAGCTCTAGCCTTTTTAACAACCTCTGGATTAGGTTCCACAACAAGGGGAATGCTATGCTTATCGCTTAAAACTCTATACTTAGTGATCAAGTGAGCAGTCTGAAACTCTGAATGGTATTCCCTTGTACGTACAACTTATTTTCGAGCTTGTTTTTCAAAGTTTTTAGATTGGAAAAATCATTCAAAAGTTTTGATTCCTTAGCATTGTATTCTTGCTTAAGCATCTTAACATTTTCTTGAAGTTCTTGTTTTTGCTTAGCAGTTTTAGAAAGCTTTTCTTGTAAAGAGTTTAACTCTTGTTTTAAGACTTCTTCTCTAAAGTTACTTTTTCTAATAACTGTACGCATTTGGTCATCCATTTCCTGCTCACGGGTGGTCAACTCAAACTTAGCACGTTGTTCATAAATAGCAACTTGTTCTTTATAGGCATTCAGTTCAGAGATAACAGTATCATCAGGGGCACATGCAGTGTATTCATAAAAAACATAATCATCATTGACTGCAGAAGATGCATTACTTAGTACAATATCACTTTCACTTTGCTTCACATATTGATCATATGGGACAATATTACTATTACCCACATCTTCAATATATGATTCATAAGTTTCAAGAGACTGTACTTTATTATGCATCTTTTGCACATCAACATCATCATACAGTTTTAATACCTCTGAAATGATTTTGTCTTTGGATGGACCAGCTTGTTGTGGTGAGGGGACCTTTGGAGAGACCATTGGAGAAATGCTAGCCATGAAAATTGTCTGTGCAGTAGGTTCATCATCGGCGTCAGAGTCGTATGCGTCACAGTCGGCGACTTGAAAGGCATTCTGATGATTATGACCTATCTCCTGAATTGGCTGCTCATCCACATCTGCATCATATGTCTTGGCATTGCCCTTAGCAAGAAACAACAACTCCTCTTCATCCAAAGCTGCACCATTATCCTGAGCTTGCACGAGCAACATCTTGTCTCTAAAGTATTCTGCATTCTGTGGACGTTTTGGAGATGTGCAGTTCCTAGCAATGTGTCCCTCACCACCACAGTTGTAGCATTTGACTGGCGTCGCTTGTCCTTGATTTTGATTCCTTCCACGATTCTGATTTGCTACATATCCTCTACCAACTCCACCTCTTCCCTGTTCATACTACCTTTCTTGAAGTGGTTGTCCCATAACCTTTCCATCTCTGACAACAGTATGATTGTGTAGATTGGATGCAGTTCTGATCTCATTGTTAGTGTGAAGACTGCTGGTATGTGGACTGAGGGTTAGGTTTTGTTTAACCATAAGAGCCAGTTGATTAATGAAGTGTCCCATGACTGCATCAGCATCAGCTTGCTTGAACCTCGGATCAGGAATGAGTTTGTGATTACCATTCTCCGTGGGTATGACTTGAGATGCTTTGGTAGTAATACCAACATTGGTGTAGAAGGCAGTTGAGTCATTTGACGAACTGGTTTCTCCCTGCTTAGATTTGAACTGCTCAAGAATCCTTTTTTCAAATATTGCATGTCTTTCATTCTGAAGAAGGAAGGCATATAGTTGCTCATAGTTTGTGTCCTTCAATCCTTTGGTTAGATTCACAGAGGTGACAAACTTGTGCCATTCGGGATTCATATTGTTCACAAACTTTGAGTTCAGCTGAATGTTTGGCATAGTCATTCTGATATTCCTCATGTCATTCACAAGCTTATGGAATCTCACGTAGTACTCATAGAAACTCTCATCTGGTTTCATCTTGAAGTGCTCAAACTCATCATACAGTTGTGATTCTCTGTATTCCTTGGTTAATTCAGAACCTGAGAGAAGCATCTTGACATTATCCCAAACCGCCTTGGCTTCAGTGTTGTGATTGATCAGCTTGTAGATGTCTTTTGGAAGACCACAAGTATGATGTTTGAAGCCCTGATATCAGCATCGAATCTCTTTTTCTCCTTATCACTGAGCTCATCATACATCTTTGGTCTGTCCATTCCAAAGATCATTGTTCCATCTGCTGCAGTGTCAATTATGTCTCTTGTAGTCTCAATCTGACATGGTCCTTCATCAATAGATTTGAGAATGTTGACCCCATTTTCCTTTCCAAGACAGTACAATATGATTCGTTGAGCCCAAGAGTCATAGTCAGTTCTGTCAAGCATGGGTGGGCGAGTATCAGAACCAGCTGCTTGAACATTCTCAGCAACAGTGGAGATGATTGTAGGTACGTTGGTAGACATGTTAACAGATTACACAGGATTTTATAACTCTATGATTAAACCGGGAAATAGATTCTTTCACGGGATTTTACTAAATCAAGAGAAAACCATATTACAAACAGAAATCAACCAAGTCGCTAAGAGTTATTGAACCAAGTCGCTAAGCCCAAGTCGCTAGATACAAGTCGCTAAAGCACAAAGTCGCTACGCAGTCAAGTCGCTAAAGAGCAACTCGCTAAGGTCCAAGTCGCTAGCACCAAGTCGCTAAGAATTATGACAGCAAGTAGCTAAGCACCAAGTTGCTATACACAGTTAAGTTGCTAAAGAACAACTCGCTAAGATCCAAGTCGCTAGTATCAAGTCGCTAACAATTTGCACTACAACTCGCTAACAATTCCTGAAGCAAGTCGCTACCCTCGCCAAGTCACTAGCCGTAGTGGAGAATCCACTAACTTGTACTATTTGTCGGCTTGTCTCAATAGACAAGTCGCTAGGCTCAAGTCGCTAACAACTAACACTGTAACTCGCTAACTTTTACTGAACCAAGTCGCTACGATGAAAATCACAACGAGAACCAATTCGCTAGCAAGAAAAAACTTCAAAAACACACTTTTCAATCCAAAACAAGCTCAACCACAGTGATTCAAGCTTACCAAATCAAAACCCAAGCACTTACAATGATTCTAAACACAAAAGTACATCTAAAATTCAAATTTTAACACTAGAAATGATTCAAATGATGCAAAAACCACTAAACTTTTTCAAACTCAAAAACCACCTAAAACCACTAGAAATCCAAGGATATGAAGAGAGATGATCAAAACTTGGCTCTTGATACCAATTGTAGGATATTGGATTTCATAAACATACTAAACCATAACCAAGATAGGCGTATACTAAAGGTTTTAGAGAGAGAAAGAGTTAGAGGTTTGGGAACTTAGTGAGAGAAAATGAAAGTATTATTATGAGCTCCAACTCTCTACCTTGGGAGGTAGAGAGTATTTATAGTCCTTACATAAATCGCCACCTACGGGCTGTGGATCAGGCATACAGTGGGTAAAGACCCGTCCGTCTTCCACGGTGTTACTTAACTAAATACTACTTAACATTAAACAATCTACGACTACGAGCTTTCTAACGATTACATATACTTGAGGGGACCGACTCTTTAATGACTGGATTTTCTAAATCCTAACAGAACTCCACCAAGAAAAACCGGTTCTTGAAGTCTTGACTCATGCACCTTACTTCAATGCTTTAAAAGAAAAATATGAGCGAGAACCAAAACTAGGAGAACGTGGGTCCGCATTTGTGCAAAATAAGTTACCTAAGAAGTTAGATGATCCCGGGCTATTCGTTCTTTTGTGTAGGCTTGGAAACTCCAAACCTTTCGACACTTTAGCCGACTTAGGATCGAGCATCAATCTTCTTCCGTTGTCACTCCATAGAAGCCTTAACCTAGGTAAGACAGAGCCAACGGAAACCATCTTAGATTTAGCGGACGGTAGTATTACATATCCGGTAGGGATAATAAAAGACATGGTAGTGCACGTAGGTAAATTGACTCTTTTGGCAGATTTTCATGTGCTAGACATGAATAAGGACCCGACATGCCCATTGTTAGTAGGAAGGGGATTCTTAGCTACCGCTAGTGCTTTATTGATTGTAAGATGTCTAAAATAGTGGTAGGAGAAAGGAGTGCTAGGTCAATTTACGATGTCAAGAAGCATATCTACTACAAAGAGGAAGGAATTCCCTACGAGATCATGTTAGATAGAACACCATCTAGATATGGGCCTTGGATTAATAAATATTTCATAGGTCCCCAATGACCTTTCTATCTAGAAGAGGCCTTTGTTAGTAATTCAACTTTGCGTGACCAAGAATTAGCTAGGGATATAGAAGTGAACCCGTTCGAGGACGCCTTCGTATTTAGGAATATGATCGAGTTCCTAGGAAGCTTGCCCGTTAATCTTGTCATGAATAAGTGGAAAGTTGAGAGTGAGAAGCCTAAGCACAAGTGGAATTGGGATAGACCACCTAGTGATGGTAATGGAGAATGGCACATTAGGATGACAATCTATGACCCCGATGGAGAAAAGTTTGAAAAGGCATACCGAACTAAGCGTACCACTAGGAACTTAAATGATAAGTTTGATCCTTACGACATTCTTGAGGATAAGCTTACTTACATAGGTACGTAGGGGCACAACTTCGAGTCTAGCTACAAGACTCATAAATAAAGAAAAGCGCTTCGTGGGAGGCAACCTATGCTTAATTGTTTGCTTGTTTATGTGTCATATATCTTTTCATTGATTGTTTATTCTCATGTTTGAATTTGTGAAAATGCTTTATTTTGTCTTTAACCTCTTCTTAATTACATATAAAGGTATTTTACAAAAAGGATAAGTGTAAGGGAAGATTACACACGTTTTCAAAAGAACGTGAACATGAGAATTACAATTATTGAAAAAGATATATATGTGTGTTTGTTAGAGTCAAATGCTTGTATCGAGTCATAATGGATGTTTTGCAGGAAATTTTCCAGATTCTAAAGATGTAATTTTTCCAGAATTTTTCCAGAAAAACGCAGCAGACCAGTTTCTGTTAGGATAACCTGACGGCGTCAGGATTGCAACCTGACGACGTCAGGAGGAGCAGAAACCTCTTATCTTAATTTCTCTCATTTTCTGTGCTCCTTATAAAATTTTGGAATTTCCCAGGTCTTAATTTTATAGAAAATCTGTAAACATCCATTCCACAAGCATTATATCCTAGTTTAGTAGAGTCATATATAGTTTTACCGCCGATTTTACGCGAAGGTTTCTTCTGTTTTCTTAAGTGTGCAGGTTTTATTTATCAAGAAGAAGATACATAAGATTGGATGGAGCTTTTCACGCATACATTCTTCTTGAAGAAGAATTTAACCACTACTTCACACGGATCCTACCGAGCTAATCAGGGGAGTATTAGTTTCTTTCACTTTTAATTACCTTCCATTATCATAACTTTGATACTTTCGGGGAACATTGGGGACAATGTTGAGTTTAAGTGTAGGGAGGGAAAATAAAACGGGAACTTTGAAACAATGCTTATCCTTGATTATTTGCCTTATCCAATTTCATTTGTGTAATAAACCATGAGAAATATCGGTTAGGGTAATTTTGGCACCAAATTTAAAATTTTTCATGACATGTAGGAGTGGGCCATTAGTCTTAATAAAGCGTCTCATGGATAGAAAGTTATATACCTAGCACAAAACCCTTTACCACTCAAATTCCACCCCAAAAATGTGAGGTTCGCCCCTAGATTTATAGGAATTAAAGCATTCATCTTTAATGCTTCGAGAGTGTACCGGTAGTATAATAGATTCTAGAACTTGTTTTGTGATGCATCCTGAGATCACTAGTGAGACTACACTTGTGTAGTTAGGAATAACTAAATGGTAAGAGGCATTAAGATAACCCTTGTTTGATACCCGTATTATAATTACTTCTTCCACATCGCTTGAGTGATTCCCCCACACTCTTGCGTTGTACTCATCTTTAGTACATGATACCCCTAGTTAACCTCTCAGAGCCTATCCTTTTCACGGTTCTCGTGATGTTTCGGTTTTCCGGAATATCAATGAAGAGCATTGTTTACAATCCACCCCCAAATGTACACCCAAATCGCCTTAGCCTACCTTGTATGCACTCACTTTTAGTGCATTATTGTTATCATACTAAACCCTTAGTTCAATTATCTAGTTACTTGCATAAGTTGCTAAGTCGAGTCATATCCTTTGTATACAGTTTTGGGACGATTGGGACTCATGGTAAAAGTTAAATTTTATGAAGTGACGGGAAAGAACGTTAAATTCAAATTCCCTTTATTTATGTAATAATGTACTCCAAGTGTTTTGATCTTTTCAATTCGGGTCAAATTAGTGTTAGAATAATAAAAAACTCAAGTGTAGAGATGTGCCTATAAATCCCTTATATTTTGATGTTATCGTAGAGGATGGTAGAGTAAAAGTGTATGAAAATAAAAATAAAATAAAATAAAATAAAATTAAAAAAAATTGAAAAAAAAATAGTTTTGAAAAAAAAATGAAAAAAATGAAAAAAATATACGGGCTACCATCCTACATCTATCTTTATATTTATGTTTGTTTGTTTCAAAGTTATCTAGAGTTTAGAGTGTCGAGTCTTGGCTTAGCAAAACCATTCTTCTTATGCTTGTAACATAAAGATTTTTGACTTGCCACCACTAAAGCGCCTATCCAACCAAACCCTTTGTTTTCCCTACCGTAAGCTTAACGTTACAACCCTTTAAAAGACCTCTTAGATAGTTTTTCCTAGGTGCTTACGCCAAAGCGGTGGAGGTTTAGTCTCAAGCCTATGGTAATCTATGTACTAGGACCGGTTAATGAGTGTTTATCTTCCATTTCCAATTTGATATATTTTATATACACCCGAGAGATGAGAGTATCCAAACACCACTTGTGAGGTGCTAGTATGTAATTTCCGTGCTTGTTATGACTTTTGCGGGGCTTATACTTGTTGTGAATTGGTCTAAACCAATGCTTCATGCCCCCTAACTTATAAATTAATTGGCCAAAAGCACATTTGCTTGAGGACAAGCAAATACCAAGTGTAGGGATATTTGATAAGGTTTTAAAAGGTACACTTTTGAGGGGTTATTTAAGCCCTTAATCGACCACTTTTATATCCGTTATTGCTTAATTTCGTTCCTTTTTCACTTTTTAGGTCTCTTGAAGGCAAAATGCTGGAATGATGCTTATTTGGACGAAAAGGCGTGAATATGTGAAGAAAATGGCTAAAGTCAAGATCAAGACACTCAAGCTGCTGGAAGTGCACCCGACGGCATCACAAATAAAGGGTGACGCCGTCCCTCTAATTGCGACGGCCCATGAGTGAAATTGCTATTTTGTACCGGACGGCGTCAGGCTTAGAAGAGTAGGGCGTCACAACTCAGACATCGGCCTAGATCCAGCATTCAGCACGACGTCCGAAGATGAAGCCGACGCGTCCACAACCATAACGTGACGCCGTCACAAAGTTGTATTGGTCAAGATGAAACCCTAATGGCGGCAATCCGACGGCGTCACAATTAAAGAGTGACGTCGTCGCAGTTGTAACTCTATATATAGAATTCGAATTTTCAGACTTTTAGAGATGTAGAATTATGGAGTAAAACCCTAAAACGATTTTGGTTTGTCTTGGGCAGTATCTTAGGGTTCTCATACCCTATTTTACAACAAGATAAGTAATCTACTTCATTGATTTCATTATGTCTTCGATTGTATGTGTGTATGCTTGCATGTTTACCATGTCCGGCTAATTTACTTGTGTGTTTGCTTAGATCTATGAAACCTAGCTATTGAATATTGATTGGTTGTCTCTTATCTTAATTGTAATTGGCTTAGGATTGTAATAAGCCATCGTTGTGTTTTTAATGCTTGAGTAATCTTTGTAAACATTAGTTTATAATCGCCTAGAGTTATTGTAGGCTAAAAATCCAAAGATAACTTTAGAGTTAGTTTATGAATCCTAGAGATTTTGTAGGCAATAACCTTAAGGTATTCTCAAAGAGTTAGGGAAAAAGCATACCCTACGACCTTAGAAGACACAACGCGTTAAGAATAAGGACGTGACAATTCAACCATCAATAAAAGATAACTAGGGAGTAATAGTGTCCAGTGTAAACACATTTTAATTATCATCGAAAGCACACATCAATTAGACATAGACTATCCCTTAGCTTTGTTAATTAGAGTAATTGGTAGAAGTACCACTAATAACATCAAATAGTCCTGAGTTTCTAAGCATTAACTTCCCCTTTTATCATCACATTTTGATTATAATATTAGTGAAAACATCCTTATTCCTTGTTATTTCATTTCAGGACGCATTCGAAGTAAGGAAACTGCAACTGGACGTTTTCAAGAACTATTGATTCAACTTTCTCGTAATTACGGCGTAACCAAGTGATGAAGTTACGACGCAACTAGAGATTTCGAAGACTACGGCGTAACCCTCAGCTTAGGTTACGTCGAAACTACTGATTACAAAGACTACGGCGTAGCTATCAACTTAGGCTACGCCGTAACAAATATTTACACTGGATTATAGCAGCTACGGCGTAACACCAAATTAAGTTACGCCATAGCCAATGGATAAGCACTGAAGATTAAAGGAAGTTACGGCGTAACTAGCTAATAAGGTTACGCCGTAACTATTTTGAAGCCTATAAATAGTCGATGATTTCATCAAGATTTGATATCTCCTTTCCCAAACCTTCTAGGGGTTGGGGAGATCAAAACACAGAAGAAGAAGCATGGTTTAGGAGCATGAATAACGAAGTCCTCATCTACGATTTCCTTTGTATTCGAGTTGGATTTCTTTTTTATATTTTTCTAGATCTTATATTATGAGTTCATGTTATTAATTAAAGTTTGCATTTATGTTTTTGTTATTCTATATAATTCTTTATAGACATTTGCTTGTCTTTTCATAGATCGCTAGCCTTGGTAGTATCTAAATGACTGGGAGATATGACCAACTGACCCCAGTCTGATAGATAGTGAAGTATGGGAGGAATTGGCCATAGTACGACCACTCTTCGTGTGCGAATTGACCAAAGGATCACTTATCAAGTGGAGGTATTCAAGAGGGTAGGGGGAATCTAAGTTCCTAACGGCCGGGTTCCCAGCGTCTAGATCTAGTAGATTTGGTGCTTAATGACTGCTATTAGGTTGCCGAATGATCCCGGGTGACCTGCTCATCTTGGTGAGGAATCTAAGAACCATAGGCCATGACGAATCGACCAAAGGAGTCTGGTGATAATTAACCACTATATTGAATATTCTTATCGAGAATCTATTCATATTCGCATTCTTTGTTAAGCTTTGTTTATCTATCCCTTTACCTAAATTTCGGTGTCTCGTGTGAGCGTAATATTAGTATATATATGAATTATAACAACCTTTTCTACCGCTTATTATCTATGTTTTATCTAATCATCTTAGTTCTTTCAAGGTCACAGCTCTCTTGGGACGATACTCGAATTTACCTAAGGCTTTACCACATCTGATCGGGTACTCTGCCCGTTAGTATGTGTCTATCCTAAGTTATTCAAGTTTGATAAATATTAAAAGCAGGATGAAATAGCACATCAGCTTTTTGGCGCCGCTTTCGGGGAGCAGTTAATGAAAAGATCTAAGGTATTTCATGTTTACCTCATTAAGAGATTTGAGCACTCCCATAAGGTACGTTTTTAATCTCTCCTATTACAATATTACATAATTAAAATTCTGACGCTATTAGTTACGGCGTAACTATTTCATCTAGTTACGACGTAACCATATTGCAATTTATTAAAATTTTTAATAAAATCTTTTTGACTATTTAGTTACGACGTAACCTCTTTATTAGAGTTACGACGTAACCACTATATAATCAGATTTATATATAAAAATCTGACCTTTGATTAAAATTAATTACGGCGTAACCCTTATTTTGGATTACGACGTATCCCTTTCACAACCTATTAATATTTTAATAAAAATATTAGTTATGGCTTAACTATAGTATCGAATTACGCCGTAACTTTCGAGGTGATATAAAAACCTTACGGCATAAAACTAGGTTTTACACATATTTTCACCGCCCACACAAACAGTAAAATTTTCTCTCTGAAAATTTTTCTTCGTAATCACTTCATCTAATCATTCTCCATGGCTGGTAAGATCTATCACTACTCTTTTTGATTTGTTTCTTTTGATTATTTCAATTAGGGTTTTATTTTAATATTTTAGGGATCTTGCCCATTGGAATTAATTTTTGATGTTGGAATGATTAATTGATAGTTTTGATAATTTCCCCATGTTATTTTGATTCGTGTCCTATTACTACGGGTTGATTTGGGTGTTTTGGCTTTATTAAAATAGGGTTTTAGGTCATACACAAACTTAGTGGGTTAGGCGCGGTCCCTCAGCACTAATAGGTTAAAAATATATCGAAACTTTTAACCTCTTGATAAAAATTGATGGTTCCGGCGTAATCTTTAGCGTAATCAAACGATCTGTGGTGCTGATTTTCTGGGGAAGTTACGACGTAACTGGGGATTCCGTTACGCCGTAACCAATATAACTGTAATTACGGCGTAGCTGTTTGTCATAACTACGCCGTAGCCATTGAAAATTTCTAATTACGGCGTAACTCTTATGCTGGTTACGCCGTAACTTGACATCAGTAAGGTCCGCACTTACTGTTTCTTGTCTTATTTTCAAGTGCAAACAATCCCGCGAATTGGCCTAGGTTTTTGGCACACCTAATGCTGGTATTAGGCAACTGTGCGTGGAGGAATATGAGAAATTGATGGCAAAGGATATCAGTCAGCCTGAGGCTCTTAACTTTGAGGCATTTGGTACTTTGGCAAATGGTAAAGCTGGGAGGAGATTGAGAAAGTTTTGCAAAATCAAGTTCACATGTACTGCTGGGGATTTCACATGTACTGCTTGGTTGAGGTTGTTTCGAATCACGGATCCGGTCATTCCGGAGTATGTTCGTGAATTCCTTGCTAGTGTGGAGTTTAAGACTGAGGTTGATGATGATGAAGTGGATTCTATGTTTTTCCAGCTTGGGGCGTTTGGAGGAGATTGACTCTTAGGGAGTTTACTATGCGTATGGGTTTGTACACTGAGGTGGAGATGGAGACTGAGGCTTTTAAGCGGTTCTATAACACATGCTGGAGAAGAAGGGATGAGAATCAAGACCTTACTACCTATTTTGACCAGATCGCTGTCACAGGGGGCTATAATCCCAGGAGCCCTCCGTCGTATGTTATGGTGAGGATCCCCATTCATCGACTTGTGCACCGCCGAATTGCTTGCTCTATCCGAGCAAGGCACTCAGCCAAGGAGAAGATGACCATGGATGATCTTTATCTGATGCAGGGAATGGAAGGAGGGAACAACATTGATGTTCCTTTTTATTTAGCTAAGTTTATAGCTGTGGGTGCTAAGGGGTTTTCTGGTAGGAGTCCTTTGCAGGGGGCACATTTCATCGGGAGATTGGCTAGGAGTTTTGATCTCATGACCGATGAAGCTTTGGCCCGATTGACCATTGGTAGGGATACTTATTTGATTGGCCTGCCTAAGCTAGTGGAGTTTGGGATTTGCACCCAGGATGTTTATGGTGCGATTCAGCTAGCTGGGACCGCCCTAGAAGAGAAGAAGTGGAGGCCAATGGTGCAGGTTGTGACGCTGAGGGAGAAGCCGAGGAGCAGGTACCCAGGGGACGTAGAAGGGCACATGTGAATATTGGGGAGAGGTTGCAGATTATTGATGAAAGGCTCGAGGGAATATCGACCCATTTTAGCGGAGATCAAAACCCCGAAGTGGGTATTTATGCTCTAGTAACCGGTTTGAAGGTTTTTCGTGTACTTTGGATCAAGTGAACCAGGCCCAGCAGGATTTCTTCCGTTGGAATGCGGATCGGACAAGCCAGATGCTACAACATATGCACTTGAGTCACCCCAGGTGGGAAGGTCCAGAGTACGTATACCAACCCGATGTTCCCAATCTTGGCGTCCAAGGAGGAGTGGCCTACATGCATCCCGGCGCCACTCCTGGAAGCACCACGAGCACTCCATACGAGCCCTCCCAGTTCCACTCCATGGATCATGATCTCCCCGGGGACGAGTGATTTCCTCATTTGATGAAACAATTTGAAACAATTTTAAAACTTTTTGAAACTCAAGTCTGTAATAACTTAAATATATGGATATTTGCTTGTTCTATCGTTAATTGTACCCGTCGGGTACAGAATTTTCCTGGTATGCTGTGTAGGTTTTGATTCTGTGACACATTTACGGCGTAACTTTATGATTTAGTTACGCCGTAACCCCTGCTACAGTAGGCAATTTTGGAAGCAACATAATTAGTTAAGGCCAATTCCAGATTCAACACACATTAGCCACCCCATGACCCGCCTTCAACCTTTAGTGAGACATCTTGAGCAACCATTCGAGAGGGGAGTTTATTTCTTTCTTGATTATTTTTCATTTCTATCTTATTTTTCCTTTTTCTTCGTACAAATGGGACTTTGTACACTTCAAGTGGGGGGATAGGAATAGAAATGAAGTGTATGATTACTTAGCTTACTTGCCCTAATTTTCTAGTTGGTTTTAAAAAATTTAAGCATATTTGAAAATTTTTTGTCATGTTTTTAACCAAACTAGAATCACATAAAAGCCGAGCACACTTTAACCCTTATTGCCATTGGTGAGATTTAGCCTTTCCGTTTCCCCCATTTTACCCAAATCTACCATAAATTGAGTGTGCCGATAGTATTGTAAACTTTAGAACTTGGCTTTTACATCACTTCGAGACCATAGACGAGTAGTGTATCAAGTTAGCTTGGTGCATTTGGAAAAGGCAATTTGAAAAAAGTAAATGTTTTAGGATTTCACCCAAATAGCCTATATGTGTTCACTTGTGTGCGTTTATCGATTAGTCGCATTGACTTTTCGACCCCCGTGTTAACCCTATTTTTTGCACTCATCTTTAGTGCAAGATACCCCTAGTTACACCCTTTTGAGCCTATCCTTTCATTTCATAACCCTTATTTTCGTTATAACCTTACACATTAGCCTACCACGTAGTTTTACCTTTTTACCTAGAAGCCATTGTTCACCCTTGATTGTACAATAATTCGTACGACCAGGCCTTCGATGGTGATCGAAGGGTATGAGGGGTGATATGCTTGCGCCAAACTTGTAGCCAATCTGCAATAAGAAATAGTAGACACTTCGTTAAGTGATTGCGCAGGGGTGGGGCCCTGCGAACCACCTCCGGCGTGAGAGTAAGTATGTGATATGTGTTGTAAATAATATGAAGTATGTGAAATACTGTGTTAAGTGAACATACCATTAAAATGACTCGTCCAACCTATTTATAGGTGAAGAAAATAGCTTGGAGAGTGTTAGCACACGTTTAGGAGATCATGGGGGGCGTCCCCTGATTTGTGGTAACCGCTAGGGCTTCATCCCCACTATCTCGGCCTTGGCGGGAAAGCTAAGGAAATAGTGGGAACGTGGGTGAAGACCAAGTCAAGATTCTCCTTGTCTTGGCCTTCAAGAGAAGACACCGAAGGGCATAGGCCTTCGGCTGGCGAATTCCCAACTCGTAACCATGTCAATGATGAATGGTTTTACACCACCAATGACTTATGAAGAAAGACTTGGGTCTTCGTAATGCAAGTTCGACAGAGGCCGAAGGGGGGTCCTTCGACCTGATCGGAGGGTACGTCATCAAGCCCCCCAGTCGAAAGTGATATGTACGAACAAGAAATATTGCTTACGACTCAGAAATAGAAACTAAACCTCCCTTTCGTCACAAAAAACGAACGAAGATGAAAATTCTTGCACCTATTGACCTTAATTAATGCAAACATTTATCCTAACCACTCCCTTTTTCTAGGTAAAATAAAACGTCCTTTCAAAATTTAAAAAAGGTTTTGAAATCCGGTGGTAAGGGGATAAGTCAGGACACGTGTAGGGCCAAGATCTATCCTATGTGAGGGTATATAAAGTTAAAAACAGTAAAACCCTAACATAGTTTAATCTCACGCCCAAGTTTTCACCTACTAAAACCTCTTCCGATCAAGCTTTTGATCAAACAAGGTAAAGTATTCCTTCGTATCTATTTTCAAATACTTTATTGTGGATTTTAGAAGGATCAATGTCTAAAAATAAGAAATTCATAATCAAACAACAAGGTTGCACCTTGACAAGGGAGGAGCTCAAAGCGTTCCTCACCGATTACCCAATTCCAAAAGAACATAAAATCATGTTGCCTAGTAGGAATCAAGGGATTTTTGATGCTCCTGAAAACTATGTAGGCTTATATACCCATGCATTCACCACTTCCAACCTTAGGATACCCTTTCACCCTTTGATCTTAGAATTCCTCCAATACTATGAGGTACACATATCTAGGTTTAACCCTTTTGGCCTAGCCAAGCTTACGACATACATTGTGATGTGCAAAGCTTATGGGTTTGAACCATCATTAACTGTGCTTAGGTGTTTTCTGAATTTATACCCTGGAGGAGATTAGTTGACCTTGGCTAAGAGGGGTGAAAGGGATGTGCCCATTCTCATAGATAGGCCATTTACTGAACATCGGAATGGAAAGGCAAATTCTTTTACATCCAAAACACCATTATCCCTCCGACTTTCCCTACATTGTTAAACCCAGAGTTCCAATATGATGAAAAAAGGTTCAACAATCCCTTGCCCTATACTGTGAGAAGGAATCCTTTGTATCAGCGTTTGGCTCGTCATCCAGCTGATTGCCAAACATTCCCTGAGCCAATTATTTTCATGGCTGGCCTTGCTGAAAGATGGGAGGGATCTCCCTTGGTACCTGAGATTATTTGTGATGGAGAAAGTATGTATTTTTTTTATTAAAATAAGAAATAAAAACTTATCTTTCTGATATTTATCTTATTTGTTCCTTCGTGCGTAAATGTCATTCAGAAACATTGTGGTAGCTGGTGGTGCAAAGGAGGTTAGCTTCATTCCAAAGAATCCCCAAGAGACGAGCTATGGTGTGGGTTCTCCGTCAGTATCGTTAAATGACAACGATGTGGAAGCCCAGCCCATCGAGCGTGTTGCTTCTGCTCCTCCATCAAAGGAACCCATAGATGTGGAAGACCGACTTGTGGAGAATGTTGTCGACTCGATGAACCAGTCTCCGAAGGACGTTGGCCATCGTGAGGACCCTCCGGACATTGGTGAGAGGGTCCAAAGCAGAAAGGTACTAGTGCAAAAGTGTGAAGTCCGCTTTAAAGAGGAAACTTATCCTACCTACTCCTCCCTCTCGAACTACGACAAAAGGGTGCCTGGGTAAGGCTGTGGTATTTCCGACCATTGAAGGGCCCAGCGCGATGATATCCATGGCAATGTTTCTTGCCTGTTACAAAAAATTAGATACCAGTAGTAATATATTAACAAGTTTACATATGCTGCAGGACTTCCTGATACGAAGGAGCTTTCCTCTCCCTTAGCTTGTCATCTACTCGTGGACCGTGTAATCCCACCCAGCTGGAAGGGGGTGATGGACAACATGTCCATGGAAAGGCTCTGCGACCTTCATGACAAGAGTTATGTCCGACAATGCATGCTAGACAACCAACTCAATAGTAGGACAAGGGAGCTGCTCCGTGCTGTCACCAAAGCTCAAGAAGAAACGGATGGTATGCTTGCAAGGGAGAAGGTTAGAGATCAGAAGTATGCATACCTGGAGAAGAAATGTGAAGATGCCTTAGAGGATTTTGATAAGAACCCCTTGGTGCAAGATCTCTGAGCGATAATGAAAAGCTCAAAGGTCAACTAGCAACGAGCGAGGCCGAATGCAGCAGTAACTATCGAAGGCTCAAAGGTCATAGGCTATAAAGAGCAGATATCTGTTCTTTCATCCAAGTGTGGAGGCCTCGAAGGAGAGAGAGCGAAGCTGTTGGACCAAGAGATCAAGCTCAGGGAAAAGGTGGATGGGTTAAACCTTCATCTGAAGATGCTGAAGAAGGATAGGGCGGACTTGGTAACCAAGGTTATCCCCTACATTGCCATGGAACTTTACCATAGCGATGATGTGGGGAATGCAATTGGGAACTTGGTGAATGCTGCCATATATCATGGCAAGTGCACTACTTTGGAGGAGATAGCTGCGACAAAGGAACCGGTGAAGCTGGAGAAAGTTCCATACTACAGGGCAACTCATGAAAAAGAGTATGATGATGCAAGTAATGAATTAGCTGCTTTAGAGTTCCCTTTCCTTGCCGAAGTGACGAAGGACCCAGCGGCCTCTGTGGAGGACCTGCTGGCTAAGAAGCCAAGGAAAGTCCAGCCTCCCTCTCCTTCGAAGAAGACTCCGTCGCCAAAGGCTCCATCCCTAGGTTCAGCTGATCCTACTCATTCCAAGGTTTGATGAAGGGAACCAAGTGGTTGTAATTTGATCCCCAGGGTGGTATGTACCCTGATTTAAAACAATTTGTCTGTGTTCCTTTCTAGGCTCTGTGCCTGATGAAACAATTAACATTTGGTGTGTGTGATGTAGGCTTCGGCCTAAGACAATGTTTTTCTTGGTTGGATCGTTAAGGCTACGGCCTGTTTAGACTAGTTAAACTAGTCAATAATCTACATTAAAGCCACTAGGGCTTGTATTTTGCTATGTGTGATTCTTCTCTTTTTATTTTACTTGCGTAAAATGTTTTACAACCTAAGGCGTATGGTAGATGCATAGCCTCATTGTGTGTAGTTACTTCACCAAGAATATTAGCAATCGCATAATTTGACTGCTGACAGAGGGTTGCGACCCACTCCATCTTAATCCTTTAGGCAGCGAAAGGCTTAAAATACCTTAAGGCCATATAGGAAAGTTAATGTGAAGTTGAGGTGGATGTTATGCATATGAGCAAGACATGTTGTTAGTCTTTGTACATCCCTTCGACATTGAAACTTATAAAGCGACTTGGTGGGCAAATCTTTGTTGTTTTGAACAAAACAAGAGATTTGAGGGAAATGCGTTATATCATTAAGTGGGTAGGGAGGATTACATCATTTTAAGAAATGAATACTAGACGCCTACCATTAATGCTTCTTTCCCCGAGTGAGAAGAATTCAAATACATTGATTGAAAGCAAAATAAAAAATGTCCTTAGACATTGTAAGTTTCATACGTAGAACTTATGAAGGGTAGTGCCATTCCAAGTTCTATCAATAGCGTCTCCATCCAAGGTTTCCAGCTTGTAGGCTCTGTTGCCATATGCTTCTTTAATAACGTAGGGCCCTTCCCATGTAGGTCCTAGTTTACCCTGGTACTCAACTTTACTTGCGTTGTTGAGTCGGAGGACGTATTCCCCTGGTTTGAAGGTCGAAGGCCGAACCCGACTGTTGTAGTACATTTCAATTTTTTGCTTATGGATAGCCTCCCTGATTGAGGCTATTTCCCTTCGTTCTTCGAGTAGGTCTAAGTTGCTACGGAGTCTTTCTTCGTTGTCTGCTGCTTCGAAGTTTATGACCCTTTCTGTTTCGACACTTACTTCCGAAGGGATGACAGCTTCCGTGCCATATGTTAAGCTAAAAGGCGTCTCCCCATGACTTGACTTTGTATGAGTTCTGTGAGACCAAAGTACTTGAGGTAGTTCATCTACCCAACCGTGGTGACTGTATCCCAGCCTTCGTTCTATTCCTTAGATGATGTCCCTGTTAGTAACTTCCACTTGTCCGTTACCTTGAGGGTGGTAGACGGAAGTGAAGGATTGTTTTATATTCAGGCCTCTGCAAAACACTGGGAATACCCCTTCGGCGAACTGCTTCCCATTATCTGAAATGATGATGTGGGGTACTCCGAACTGACAGATAATATGTTCCCACACAAACTTTTCCATGTGCCTTCCTGTGATGGATGCCAAAGGCTTTGCTTCCACCTATTTAGTGAAGTAGTCGATGGCTACGACCAAGAACTTTACTCCTCCTGGAGCAATTGGTAAAGGACCTACGATGTCTATCCCCATTGGTGAAGGGCCATGCGGACGTCCACGAGGTCATATCTTGTTTAGGTAGCCTTGGAACCCTTGAGTGAACTTGACAGGCTTCACACTTCTGAATGATTTCGACAGCGTCCCTGTGCATCGAAGGCCAGTAATATCCGATCCTCATGATTTTAGAAACAACGGAGCGGGGTCCTGCGTGAAGCCCGCAGGATCCTTCATGCACTTCTTGAATGATGTTGGTGGCTTGCCTAGGTCCTACATAATGAAGCCATGGGGACAAAAAGGATCTTCGGTATAGATAGTTCCCCATGATTCTGTACTGTGGTGCTTTGATGCGGACCTTTTGAGCTAATTTCTGATCCTCCGGCAGTATACCACTTATTAGATATTCTCTAATTGGAGTCATCCAATTTGAGTCTTCCTCCAGTATTGCGTCAGACACTTCCTTTTGGACGATGGACCTATCTGCCAATACTTCGACCAGAACTTCTTTAGTTAAATGAGCAAATGCCATTGATGCCACTTTGCTAAGTGCATCCGCCTTCTTGTTTTGATTTCTCCGAACATGCTCTACATTGTAGGATGTAAACCCTTCGAGCATTTCCTTGGCCTTATCCAGGTATTGCTTGATCACAGGTTGTCTCGCCTCGTAGGAGCCTTTTATCTGATTGGCCACCAGTTGTGAGTCAATGAAAATGGCCAAGTCTTCTACCTCCATGTCCTTAGCCAATCGGAGGCTTGCCAGCAAGGCTTCGTACTCTGCTTCATTGTTAGTAGCATCGAATTCAAAGCGGAGTGCATAAGTGTACTCCCTCCCTTTGGGGTCAACAAGCATGAGACCTGCGTCGAAGGAACATTTCTTGGGCCTTAACCTTCGAAGGATTGGCATTAATACCTTGCTTGGTGATCAGATGTCCCAAAAATTGTCCTTCTTCCACACCGAAGGAACATTTCTTGGGATTTAACTTCATGTTAATGGCGCGAAGCTGGTCGAAGGTTTCCTTGATGTCGGAGAGCATATCCTCCTCCGTTCTACTCTTGATAACCATATCGTCTATGTACGCCTCTAGATTCCTACCTATCTGCTTGTGGAAGGCTTTGTCCACTAAGCGTTGGTAGGTAGCCCCTGCATTTTTCAAACCAAAAGGCATCTTTTTGTAACAATAAACGCCTTTTCCTGTAAAGAAGGCTATCTTTTCGTCATCCTCCTCCGCCATTTGTATCTGATGCTAACCCTTATAGGCGTCCGAGAAAACACTTCAAAACCTTGACAAGGATTCTACTTTCCAATCTATTTCTAGCAGAGGATAGCAGTCCTTCGGACAGGATTTGTGGATATCTGTGAAGTCCACACACATCCGCCACCCTCCGTCATGCTTCTTGACCGTCACCGGATTGGCTACCAAAGTTTGATACTTCACCTCCCTGAGTATGTCTGCTGCTGCGAGCTCATCCACTTCTTTGCATGCTGCGGCATTTCTTTTAGGAGCCAGGCTTCGACCTTTTTGCTTGATAGGTTCAATGTGTTTGAACTCATTAAGCTTATGTTCAGTGCCGAAAGGCTTTCCATCTATGGTGAGAGTTCTTGGGACCCCCGTCATGTCAGAGTAGGTCCATGCTAAGACATCTGCATTGGCCCGTAGTACGTTTTCCAATTCGGCTTTAAAAGAGGTAGGGAGCTGCTTTTCGATTACCACCGTCTGATCAGGGTAGAGATCGTTGACTACAATGCGTTCTTCAGCGTCAGTGCAGCTGAGAACATCTTTCGGAGGCTCTTCCGAGACCTGTTTGACCCTTTTGCCTACTTTCGTAGGCTTCTTCACGTTGTTGCTGGAGAAAACTGTTCCAATACCGAAAGGTGTTTGGAATTTGATCGCGGCATGTATAGTGGAGACAACGATGCCCATTTTCTGCATTGCTGTTCTCCCTATCAGCAGGTTATAGGGAGACTCAGACCTTACGATCGCGAAAACCAGAGTTTCTGTCCTTTTTAGCCTTCCTTCTCCAATCGTAACCTCTAGGGGGACCTCTCCCAAGGGCCACGAGTGTTCCCCTGAGAACCCTACCAAAGGTACCTTCGAATCTACCCTCTTCGAACGTATCGAAGTCTTGAGCTTTAGAAAGCAATGTTCGTAGATCACTTCGCAAGAGCTACCACAGTCTAGGTAGGCCAAGTTAACTTCTCTGTTGGAGATCAAGACCTTGATGACCACGGGGTCATTTGAGAGAACTTTGCCTGTGATCGAAGGAAAGGTGACATCTCCAACTCCGCATAATGCTTCCTCCGCTTCTTTCCTTTTTAAACCAGAATCAACCTTGTACACCATGAGGATTGGTGCTTTGGCGGGTGTGGTCTCTTTCCCCAACTGTGTGTCGGAGACCTTTTCTTTACCTTTCTTAATACCCTTCACCAAATGTCCCAATTGGCCGGACTTCATATAGGTGATGATGAATATAATAAACATAAATGAAACATATAAACGCAGCGGAATCATCACCAACAACGGATCCATATAGCCATATGATCAATAAAAAAAAACAAACATAAGGTTTATACCTTTGTAGCGTGATTCCGGTTACTAGACACCAATCACCTCCACGAATGGAACCAAGAAACCTAAAGACCAATGAGGTTGGCCTTTCCCAATGTGTGAAACACACTACATGTCCAACGATCACCCTTTGATGCTAGTCTTAACCTTTACACCGATCCTTGCACAAGACTACCCTTAGAATTATGAAGGATGGAGAAAAACCAAAACCAAAAACACCCTTTGGTGTGTGTTTTGTGCCCTACCAAGAGGGGAGGGGAGGAAGAGTCTTTAAGACCAATTGTAACTTACAAATTATAATCAATCATAATCAATTAGCATTAATGCTAATTGATGTCAAATCATAAGATACACATTAGGCCCTCCAAAGTCCAAATACTCCACTTAACCCCCTTATGTAACAAAGGTTATACATAATGTAAATACGATAAATACATTATGATAATGGTGTCTAAGTGTATATGTGTGTGACCCCATAGGCTCACATATGACTAGCCATATAATTATTCATTATGACACGAGCATACTCCAACAGCTCCCACTAGCGACGTCATAATAGACAAGTAATTATACAAGCAATGGTTAGCGTCTAGCAACACGCCAATGCCCCTAGAGATATGTGAGGTCAGTTTCTCAAACGTTTCATTAAATGGTTTATATGTCATATATCCCTTTGTTTCAGATACCATGTTGAATATTAGACATGGATCAATAAGTCATTCTAATTGTTCAACTATTATGTTCTCGATCTTGATATTGAACAAGATTACCAAGTGAATTAAGATTCATCTTAATCTCATTTGGGTACGACCATACAAACATCTGTTCAAATCATCGAGGGGCCCAATAGTATCTAACTCCAAACCATGTGGAGGAACAAATCCTATTTTGATTGCACGTGTCATTCATGTGCTTCAAATCATTCCTGATAGTGGCCTTTATAACTACCTTGTACAGGACAGCGTTTAACCATATCAAGGAATGAAACTCCACACATGCAAAACCTGCTTGCATCTCAAGTCTAAGGATAATAGACATAACCATTTTCGAGATTCACTATATGACGCCGATCCATGCAGTGAATACTCGTAGGTTGGGTCAGTCCAATGCTCATCACCATGAACAACATGTGAGTTTGGCAAAAAGGTCACCAACACACTCACAATTTTCTTAATTTGATGGTACTCCCGTACCGTCAACCGACAATGGACAAGTTTTGAATGAAGAAAATCATTCATGGATTTAAAGATGCAAATATAGAATACAGTTGATATGAATGAAAACGATAATAACCATTAAATCAATTCATTACAAAATATAAACCGCTTAGCATTCCAATTATTCAAATACTAAAATAAACAGATCTACATGAGACTACTAGTTGGTCAAAGTCCAATGTTCCTAGCATGCCCAACATGTTTCGTGCAAGGCATTGCTTTAGTAAGAGGATCAGCTAAGTTGTCATCTGTGTGAACTTTTAGAAGACGAATATCACCACTTTCGATAACTTCTCGAATGTAATGAACTTTCCGACGAAAGTGTTTGGCACCCTTTTGAACACCAGGTTCATTTGCAATGATAATGGCACCTGTATTATCACAGTACATATCAATGGGTAGTTCATTGCTGGGGACAACGCCAAGCCCAGAAATGATTTTTCGTATCCAAATCGCCTCCATTGCAGCTTCGGAAGCAGCAATGTATTCGCTTCAGAGGACATTGCAATCGTGCTCGTTTTGAACTCTTCCGTCAACAGCGCCCATTCATGATGAAAATGAATCCAGTTTGGGACTTGGTGTCATCACGATCGGTCTGCCAACCGGCATCAGTATAGCAAGTGATACTAAGCTCGTGGTTGTCATCACCACCATAAACAAGAAACATATCTTTTGTATTACGAAGATACTTTAATATGTTCTAACAGCAGTCAAAGTGACATTCACCGATTCGTTGATACCTACTCGTCAGGTTCCGGAGCGAACGCTACATCAGGTCTAGTGCACCTTACCACATACATGATGGATCCCACATCAGAAGCATATGGGATACCTTTCATCCTTTTCACCTGTTTGGGTGTAGAGGGTTCTTGAGTTTTACTCAATTCCGTATTCGGTTGCATTGGAAGATTTCCACGTTTGGAATCTTGCATCCTAAATCTCTTTAGGATTTTGTCAATGTATGCACTTTGACTCAAGCCGATTAACCGCTTTGATCTATCCCTGTAGATCTTGACTCCAAGTATGTACGCAGTTAGCCTAAGTCTTTCATTTTAAAACAATTTCCAAGCCAGGATTTTACATCTTGTAGCATTGGAATGTTGTTTCCCATGAGTAATATGTCATCGACATATAAGACTAGGAATACGACATTACTTTCACTAGTTTTCTTATATACACATGGCTCATCAAAGTTTTGAGCGAAACCAATCTTTTTGATTTCTTCATCAAATCTCTTGTTCCAACTCCTAGATGCTTGCTTTAATCCATAAATGGATCTTTGAAGCTTGCAAACTTTGTTGGGATGTTTAGGATTCACGAAGCCCTCTGGTTGCACCATCTAAACATCTTCGTTTAGGTGACCGTTCAAGAAGGCTGTCTTGACATCCATTTGCCAAATCTCATAGTCATAGTACGCTGCTATGGCTATAAGAATCCTAATAGCTTTAACGTCAGCAACAGGCGAGAAGGTCTCTTCATAGTCAATCCCGTAGGTTTGAGTGTGACCTTTTGCTACTAGACGCGCTTTATAGGTGTGTACATTGCCATCCATGTCGGTCTTCTTCTTGAAGAGCCATTTACTCCCAACGGTTTTAGCATTAGGAGGCAGGTCAACTTTGACCCAGACTTCATTGTCTTTCATGGATTGCATCTCCGATTTCATAGCTCCGAGCCATTTATCGCGTTCAGAACTCGATAATGCAGCTCGATAGTTAGCAGGTTCATCTTGATCCCCTAACTCATGTTCCTCAGCATCGACATAGAAACCATATCGCTCAGGTGCTTGAGGTATCCTTGCGGATCTACGAATCGAAGCAACATCTCTATGAGGCTCGACATTTTCATGTTCAGTCTCATTTCGATGCTCACTAGTGTTACCAGAAGGTTGTGCATCTTCACTTTGAATTTCGTCAAAGTCTACGGTGCTCCCACTTGCTTCTTGTGAAATGAGACTGTTCTCAAGAAACTCAGCATAATGAGCAACAAATATTTTGTTCTCGGGTGGGTAGTAGAAGTAGTAACCCATCGTTTCCTTTAGGTATCCTACGAAGATACACTTGATAGATCTAGACTCAAGTTTGTTTGGCGTTTCTCGTTTCACGAGGGCCTCACAACCCCAGACCTTCAAGTAAGATAAGTTAGGGACTTTCCCATGCCATATTTCGTATGGAGTCTTATCTACCTTCTTGGTTGGAACCATGTTGAGAATGCGAGCAGCAGACTCTAGGGCATAACCCCAAAAGGACATTGGCAACGTTGTTAGACTCATCATAGATCGAACCATGTCTAGCAAAGTTCGATTTCTCCTTTCAGATACACCATTATGTTGTGGTGTATGTGGAGGAGTGAATTGTGAGACTATCCCACACTTTTTAGATGATCTAAAAACTCTTGACTCATATATTCGCCTCCACGATCGGATCGAAGAGCCTTTATAGTCTTATCGAGTTGATTTTCTACCTCACTTTGAAATACTTTGAACGTTTCAAAGACTTCATGTTTATGTTTAATCAACTAAACATAACCATATCGACTGAAATCGTCGGTAAAAGTGACGAAGTAGTTAGCTTCTTCCCTAGACATGATCCTAAATGGGCCACATACATCAGTATGTATGAGTCCAAGTAGGTCTTTAGCTCTTTCTCCAACATGGGAAAAAGGCTTGCGCGCCATCTTACCAGATATGCAAGAAACACACTTATCAAAAGACGTACCGTCAATTGATTCTAAAAGCCCATCTTGTTGCAGCTTCGTAATGCGTTTCTTGTTTATGTGGCAAAGACGACAATGCCATAGAAAATTTGAATCCATGTTACGTTTAGATTTCTTGTTGCTAACATTATATATAGAACCATTGTTTGAATTAGGATCACACATATCAATTTCAAAAATACCATCTCTAGGAATAACATTAAAATAAAAAACATTATCCTTAGAAACCGAAATGCCAAAATCCGTAAAAACATGAATGAAACCATCATCCTTCAAACGAGAAAGTGAAACAACACCTCTAGTAATAGTAGGTGCGAAATGCCAATTATTCAAAACAATAACTAGTCCATTAGGAAGGATTAAATCATAGCTTCCTATCGCTTTGACTGGTGCACGATTCCCATTACCAACGTACAGGTCCAAAGCGCCATGCTTCAACTTTCGACTTCCCCTAAGAGCCTGCACATCATTACAAATGTGAGTCCCACAACCTGTATCATATACCCAAGATTTATTAGGAAAAGTATAGAGTTCTATAGTGAAGATACCTAATGTACTAGCCCCGCTAGCCTTGCTCTTCTTCAACTCTGCCAGGTACACCGGACAGTTTCTCTTCCAGTGCCCTACCATTCCACAGTGATGGCAGGGTGCGTCCTTGGCTGGGTGCTCCTTCTTAGCAGGTGGGGGACTTTAGGTTTGGGGGCGTAAGCAAGCTTACCCTTGCCTCTCCCTTGTCCCTTGCCAGGTGCTTGCGGTTTCCCCTTGTTCTTTTTCTGGATTTTGCCTTGCTTGATAGCTAGGACAACTGGAGCTTTCTTGGGCATACCTTTTTCTGCAAGTTTGAGCATATTATGCAGTTCATGTATGGTCTTGCCCATGTTGTGCATGTTGTAGTTCTGCACAAATTGTTCAAATTCCTTTGAAAGTGAGGTTAGTATCATGCTCACTCCAAGGATCTGAGGCATGGGGTATCCAAGCCGCTCCATCTGATCCAGATAGCCTTTCATTTTCATGATGTGGCTACTGACCGATTGTCCTTCCTCCTGCTTGCAAGCATGGAATGATCTGACAGTTTCAAATAATTCCTGCTCAGCTTTGTCGAACATAGTTCTTAGTTCGGTTATCATGTCAAATGCTGTGAGGTCCTCTAAATTCTTTTGAATTTCTGGGATCATGCTCGCAAGCATAAGACAAGCGACTTCCTGCTATTCATTAAACCTACGAGTGTAGGCATTACGCACACCAGCAGTGGCATTTTCAGCAGGAGGCTCAGGTAAAGCCTGTTCCAGATGGTAAAACTTTTGTTCAGACTTGAGGACAATCCTCAAGTTTCGGTACCATCCAAAAAGTTATTACCATTCAATCTCTCTTTCTCTAGAATTGATCTGATTGACGAGTTGTTGATGGTTTGAGTTGGAGTTGTCATCTACAAAACAAACAAAATTCAAATTTTAGTATCATTCAATAATTAATCCTTTTTAAAATTAACTACCCAAGTTTTATAAGAAAAACAATTAATTTTGCGAAAAAGGCTAAGATCCTCATTGAGATTCCACCATCACATCAGTTGATCTGCTAGCAATGGTGGATTCAATAGGTAGGTAACGTCGACCAATTGCAAATCAAGTGCAACTCTTAGATCCTTATGGGACCCATGGCACTAGTAAACAAGCATCTAGTGTCAAGCTGACATGTTTAGTCCCATCCTTGCCTCGGGTCAAGGTCTCACCGCTTAACTCGATTAAGTCATCCAATTTGAGAACGTGCGAAAATATATCTAGGTCCCACGATAGACAATAATCACCTTGGGTTACAATTCATCCTAGGTCCCACGCATAGGCAAAAAGTAATTGCAAGTGTTCTCAAGCGATTGGACGGCATGACTTAAATTTGTGACGGGTAAAAATTTTTGATGTGAATCAAAAAAGGTGTACGAAAAAGCATGCATTCATTCTTCGTAGCACAAGTTAAAAACTCTTCTTAACTTAAGTCTAATCATTGTTTTAATTTATGTGTGTCAAGTTGTCCATATTCAAGTCTAATATAGAACCTATGTGGATTATAATAGAGATAGGACAATACATAAATCGAATAACATACATAACCAATTAAGTGTTATTATTAAAACTATGATTTTAAGTTAAATCCATATTTAAACTTAGTTAGACTAAATCATAAGATTTAGTTTGAAAATGGTTTGTGTTGTGTTTTAAGTTTTAGAAAACGATTTGCAAGTTATATACATTCACAACATACATAATAAGCAAACAACCAACACACAACCACAATATGCAAAGCCTCAACCGATGAAAGAACCTATGCTTGGTCTCGTGAGCCATCACGAGAACCAAGAGTCATCTAGGGACATAAACCACAACCACACGGAGGACTCCCACTTGCTCCAAGACCAAGCAAGGACAAGTAGAAGCCCATAATGCACATGAAAAGTGAATCTGCCAGCCCAGAATTTCTGCATTCGGAGGCCCAAATGGCCTAGAAGGAGTCATCCCCGAGCTTAGCACCAAACTACAAAGTTGTGGGCCCATGATTTGTCTACCTGCAAAAAAAATTTGGTTAAAAAATACGCTACCAATCACCGGGAAACGCCGTTTTACTGCAGCTTGTTCGAGCAGCCATTTTGCGTCTTTATGTCTTTTATGCTTCGCCATTCCATTCCAAGCATCGGTTACAATATATAGAATGTAAAATACATCTAATCTACTATCTATGAATAGTAAAATGCCCAAACAATGGCAAAAACCAAATTAAAACTCATACATAAAGGCCGAAACAATGGCAAACCCCAAATAACAAGAAATAAACGACAATCACAATCATTCATAGCACAAGTGGTCTAGGTTTTCATCGGCTTTGCATATACACATAATAATACCATAAAATTATGAACATAACAAGGTGTTGGCTAATCCCATGATCAAACATGCATGTATTTGCCATGGGAACAATTTAAATGACATGAAATAAAAGTATTAGCCAACGAATCGAAGAAATAATCAACAAGAATAAAAACCCCGATTGGTACGCGAGTAAAACGGATTTAGGTTCTCAAACCTACTGAAATTAGACCTTCTAAAAATCATTTTACCACAGAAAATTAAGCCTTAGGGGCTGTTTTGAAATCGTTTCAAGAATCGATTAAAATAACGCTATTAAAGCCATTTTAAGCGCATCAATACATTGTTTAATAAACGTATGCGAAACCAATGGCCATAGGACCAAAAATCACAGATCTTTATATTACTAATAATATTCCTAATCCATGAAAAATAGAGTCCTCGGGGCTGTTTTGAAAGTGGTTGCATAAAACCCTTAAAAACACGCGTTTTTGACCATTTTTTCGCATACCCGATAATCATATGGCACATATGATGGCTCTGAAACCACTATAGGTGATGATGAATATAATAAACATAAATGAAACATATAAACGCAGCGGAATCATCACCAACAACGGATCCATATAGCCATATGATCAATCAAATAAAACAAACATAAGGTTTATACCTTTGTAGCGTGATTCCGGTTACTAGACACCAATCACCTCCACGAATGGAACCAAGAAACCTAAAGACCAATGAGGTTGGCCTTTCCCAATGTGTGAAACACACTACACGTCCAACGATCACCCTTTGATGCTAGTCTTAACCTTTACACCGATCCTTGCACAAGACTACCCTTAGAATTATGAAGGATGGAGAAAAACCAAAACCAAAAACACCCTTTGGTGTGTATTTTGTGCCCTACCAAGAGGGGAGGGGAGGAAGAGTCTTTAAGACCAATTTTAACTTACAAATTATAATCAATCATAATCAATTAGCATTAATGCTAATTGATGTCAAATCATAAGATACACATTAGGCCCTTCAAAGTCCAAATACTCCACTTATCCCCCTTATGTAACAAAGGTTATACATAATGTAAATACGATAAATACATTATGATAATGGTGTCTAAGTGTATATGTGTGTGACCCCATAGGCTCACATATGACTAGCCATATAATTATTCATTATGACACGAGCATACTCCAACACTTCACGGCCTCTTCTATCTGTTTCTTGAGCTCTCTACAATTGTTGGTGTCGTGTCCGTGATCGTCATGGAAGTAGCAGATTTGAAGTATCTCTGGCCTTCCTCTGTTTGCAAGCGAGGAGGAGGATCAAAGGTCTTCGCAGCCTTTTCCGTAGCAAGTATCTCCCTCGGAGATTTAGACAGATTAGCCAAGAGCCCGTGGTTGATGTTTTTATGGTACGTGTAAACCTGTCCTTCCTTTGTGTCTGTTCTTTGACCCTTCCCACGAAGGATGCTTCGAGGCTTTGCTGTGAATTCCTTTATTTTCGACCGGAGTCCCGTTGGTAGACACTTCTTTGGCTTCGATCCAGGTGTAAGCCTTCTCCACCAAACCCTTATAGGTTGCAGGAAGGTCAGTGGAGAGGAATTCAACCAAACTTCTGTTTCGTAGGTCATGCACGAAACCTGAGATGCGTTGGTCTTCGTGCAAGCCCATTATCTGTAAAGTGTCATCGGTGTATTTGGTAATGAAAGCCCTGGTGCTCTCATTTTCCTTTTGCTTGATGTTGTGCACTGTTAGGTGCGTTCTTGTGAACTTTTTCTGTTGGCTGAAATGTGATCTGAATTTGGCCTTGAGATTATCCAAATTCACAATGCTACCTGGTTTTTGCCCATTCCACCATATACGAGCAGAGTCTTGTAGGGTATATGTAAACATGTGGCAAGCAACGGAATGACCCACTTCGCATCCCGATGGCCCCTTCGAACAAGTGTAAAAGTTATCCGGGTCCCCCTTCCCATCATAAGTACCAATATGCACGAGCATTTTCAACCCGTCAGGCAAAGGTTAGTCTTCTATCCATCTTATGAAGGGTGTCGTGGAACCCATGGGCTCCGAATAAAGGCAGTTATAAGGTGGCATGTAGGTTGGGGCAACATTGTATGGGTTATGACTTGGAGGTATTCCAACAGGGTTTTGGTTAATATATTAAGGGTAAGCAGTAGGTATATAAGGTGGGTGACTTCCGACAGGGTACGAAGGATATACCATAGGTTGCCCATAGGGCATGCTTCCGTATGGTTGAGTAAAACTGGGGTTGCTAGCCTGCCCGTTAGGTGGGGGATAGACCCCTTGAGGGTAAGATTAAGCCTGAAAAGGAGGGTACATACCATGAGGAGGAAGATTTCCTCCCCCATTCATTTGAGATGGATTGCCTTCTACGCCGGATGCGTGAGAAGGCTGCAACGGAACCCCTGCCTCAGTTCTTCTCAGATGAGCCGCCAAAAGTAGTGGCAAGTTAACCTCCGTAGTATCCCTTCGATGACTCCTTCCATTGGAGCCTTCTATCGTTCCTTCCCTTCTTGTCGGAGCCCTATCCGGAACGTCTTCAAAACCAACCGACCTTCCACTCGGCCTTCGACTGCTCGGAGACCCTATCCTTAGCACTGAGCGTGTAGCCCCAGGAACCAAGGGCCTAGCCTCCATTTCCAACTCTTCGTCATACTCATCGCTTGAGTATTCTAACTCCCTACGCATCTCCACATTCCGAGCTTTCCTCCTTCGATCCCTCAGTAAAGATTCTAATGCTTCGATGTTAGCTTCGATAAACGCCGACCGATTACCGGTTCAGGGTTAGCCGAGGTTGAAGCATGGTTGTTGGGAGTTATTTCGGGGTGAGATCGTGTGGTAAAGTTGGATGCGGTTATATTGGGAAGGTTGTTAGGATCATTGCTGATTGGTGTCAAGGTCGAGAAACCCGAGGGGGTGTATCCTCTTCCTTGATTTATGCCGTAAAACTAGTGAGAGTGATTGACTGGTGTAAGTTTGGAATAACGAGACCAATAGTAGCGGGTCCCACGGATGGCGCCACTGATTGTACAATAATTCATACGAACAGGACTTTGATGGTGATCGAAGGGTATGAGGGGTGTTATGCTTGCGCCAAACTTGTAGCCAATCTGCAATAAGAAATAGTAGACACTTCGTTAAGTGATTGCGCAGGGGTTGGGCCCTGTGAACCACCTCCGGCGTGAGAGTAAGTATGTGATATGTGTTGTAAATAATATGAAGTATGTGAAATACTGTGTTAAGTGAACATACCATTAAAATGACTCGTCCAACCTATTTATAGGTGAAGAAAATAGCTTGGAGAGTGTTAGCACACGTTTAGGAGATCATGGGGGGCGTCCCCTGATTTGTGGTAACCGCTAGGGCTTCATCCCCACTATCTCGGCCTTGGCGGGGAAGCTAAGGAAATAGTGGGAACGTGGGTGAAGACCAAGTCAAGATTCTCCTTTGTCTTGGCGCCTTCAAGAGAAGACACCGGAGGGCATAGGCCTTCGGTTGGCGAATTCCCAACTGGTAACCATGTCAATGATGAATGGTTTTACGCCACCAATGACTTATGAAGAAAGACTTGGGTCTTCGAATGCAAGTTCGACCGAGGCCGAAGCTGGGGTCCTTCGACCTAGGGTGTTCATCGGTTCGGTTATCGTTTGTTCGTTAATTTTTTCGGTATAACCGAAAACCGAACCGAAATTTGACTAAACCGAACCGAAAACCGAAAACCGAACCCCCAATAACCGAACCGAATAACCAGAATTACCCAAATTTAATAATTTATTCATTTATTTATATATATTTTTTGAAAAAAATAATAATTTCAAGCTTCAAAAATATTATATATATATATATATTATAAAAGAGTTTTAATATATATATTTTTTATATAAAAATATAAAAAAAATATATATATTTATTTAAATTCGGTTTTCGGTTCGGAGGGCTAAAACCATAACCAAACCGAAAACCGAACTTTTATTTCGGTTCGGTTCGGTTTTGGCAAGTTCGGTTCGGTTATGAGTTCGGTTCGGTTCGGTTTCGGTTTTCGGTTTATTCGGATATTACCCAACCCATGAACACCCCTACTTCGACCTGATCGGAGGGTACGTCATCAACCCTAGTTTGAGGTTTAAATAAAGAAGCGTATATCATCATCTACATCTCGCTAAAGATCTCTGAAGACCCCAAGTAATCACCTTATTCTCAGTTCAAGTGGGGGGAAATATATCATTGTATCTCAAGCATATCGTAGTATATGCAAATATATATATATATATATATATACTAGTGCCAAAACCCGTCCGATGGACGGGTATGACTTGTGGTTTTTATTTTCAGGATTTATTAGAACAAATATATACTAAAAAGTAATTAAAAGTTAAATGAAATGGTTAATATCTATAATTGATGTTATCATAATCCATAAAACGGCTAAAAGGAGGTAAGTATTTTGATTTTTGGTTTTTATTTTTAGGATTTAGTTGAACAAATATATACTAAAAAGTAATTAAAAGTTAAATGAAACGGTTAAGAACTATAATTGATGTTACCATAATCCATAAAATGGCTAAAAGCAGGTAAGTACTTTTATTTGTGGTTTTTATTTTTAGGATTTAGTAGAACAGATGTATACTAAAAAGTATTTAAAAGTTAAATAAAACGGTTAAGATCTATAATTGATGTTACCATAATCCATAAAACGGCTAAAACATTATCATTTAATATGCTTGTAATCTTTTGTCACTCCATCACCTTTAATTTTCAGCTAATTGAATCCTTGCAATTTACAAGATGCCTCCACATCCTCCTTCTTGGCTAGAGACATGCGTATGATTACATAGCGGTTTTCAGCATCCTCTGTTTCGGACATCTTTCCGTAAGACGTCCAATGGATCATTCTCTGGCTATTAGGTGATCATCCTTTAAGCACATCTGAAATCATAAACAAACATATGAACTCAATCATTTTAGTTCAATAATCAGAATAAGCGTTGATGCATGGTCATAAAACAACATAGAATATGTGTGAAAACCCTTTACCCAAAATTAAACTGCATATAATATGTAGCATTAGTAAGTTGATGACACGTGACTACAAAAATATGTTATTTGTACACATATTTTCATATCATGTTCAAGAGTGAATCTTGTAATGAATTACTTGGTTGAAGAAATACCATGTAAATATCACAAAACTTCATTACATCTTATATTTCGTGCCTACAAATAGTTAACTAATGACCTATAAATCCAAAAGAGAATTTTAAAAACGAATGATTCAAACTATTGGAATGAACACAAAACTTCATTACTGATTATCTAGAAGGTATAATTTTTGGTGCTCAATTTTGAGTTCTTACTGAATTCAATAGCAAACCAGATGAACCTTCTCTGACACCTTCATCATAACCTTTTACTTGATCATCAGTCCCCTTTGGGTCACCGTGATAAACCTCTCTACCCATCCAATCTGTATCAAAAAAGAAAAAGGGAAACCAGGAAAACTGCACATGTGAAAGGTACAAATAAATACATTTCAAAAGGTCATATTATTTATAATTCTAGAGAAAGAACCTAACTTAGAACATTGAACTCACCCATGTCAGAGCCATTACAATAAGCACTGAATGCATCCCTATAGGTAAATGCCTTAAGCTGGTCAGCAAGTTGAGCAGGACTGCTCCTGGGCTGTCACTAAAACTCTCAACTTGATCTTCCTTAACAGATGAGTCTAAATTCTTCTCAGTTGTATCCTTTTCAAAAACACTCTCAGGCATATTACCTACTTATACGACGATCAAATATTGTTTATTTTACCTACTTTAGTCTATGCTTAAGAGCAAATGAGGTGCTCGGTACCATCGACTAACAACATGCTCAGTCATGAAGTTTGTTTTGGAAGTTGTTATAGCAAGTCCAAAATCACCAGTATTTAGGTCACACTTGGGGTTAAGAAGCAAGTTTCTTGTTCGAGATCATGATGCAAAATGTGTGCGTAGTGAACATACTTTGGTCCCCTTAGTATTTGATAAATGAAATACGGCAAAACATCATATACAATCTAACATTGAGTTGGAAAAAAACTTATAAAAGGCTTAATGTGTGGTTCATTACAGTATCTCAGATTCAGGTTCAAACGGGTCAAAATTGTCCAGGTTCAAACAGGTGGCTACACCAGGAGAGACCTACAAAGATCTCTTTTTCCACATTTTTACTGATAATAATAAATGAATTCATAAACAAATTTTTACCCGCTCGACCCATTTAATGTGACCTGGTTTAGCTTCTTGCTATGAACCACAAGTTTTGCTTAAGGTATGTTCCGTTTAAGATATGTTCTGTTTAAAAGGGTGGTTCATTAATTTAGGCAAGAAATGAAACATAATATCTTTCATGCAAGCTCACACTCTTTTAATGCCACTGAAGCCTATTTGTGATTCGATGTTACCTTTTAATACATAAAATGAAGCTTAAAGTTTATGTTTTATGAGTTTGCTAAATTTGTTTATTTTTATATGTGGTTATGGTCAGGTATATAACCCTAAATTATTTTTAAGGTATCAATAAGTTCAGTAACAAAACCAAGCACTTGCTGAAAATTTAAAGTTTGTGTATTCTGAGTTTGCTACACAGGGGGTGGGTGCCATTAAGTTGGAAAAAAGTTTATAAAAGGCTTAATGTTTTTGGTTCATTAGAGTGTCTCAGATTCAGGTTCAAACAGGTTAAAACTATTCAGGTTTAAACATGTGGCTACACCAGGGTGGAGACCTACAAAGATTTCTTTCTCCACATTTTTACTGATATTAAATGTAGTTTAAATGAATTCGGAAACAAATTTGTACCCGCTCGAACTATTTAATGTGACTTGTTTTAGCTTACTTGCTATGAACTACAGGTTCTAATTAAGATATGTTCAATTTAAAATGTTGGCCACTATTGTCTATTTCCACCTATCATGGACATGATCCTATAAAAATAGATTTAACCTTACATGTAATCATAACCATGAGGTTGCAAAACTGGATCACGTGCAAAGTCATTCGTTCCTCATGCCGAGACGATGTTCCACCTGAAGGAATATATTGTGAGTAAAGTTATATGAGATGCTATCAGTTGAACCATCTAATGTAGTAAGAAGCAAAGTGAATAATAAAGAAAAAATATACACAGACCTTAGGTAGATTTTTCCTCGGAAGCCATCAACATATTGTTTAAACCTATAGAAGCAATTGAACTGGTTAATTACTATATATATTTTATGGTTTAACATCAAGATAAAATTTGACATAAGATCATTCTATATTAGCATATAACTTCATAAAAGTGAAATCAATAATGTCATAATATGTTGAACTATACCTTTTTTCCAACACTACTTTATGCAAGACCATAGTAAACCTTAAACGTGACAAAACTGCACATGATTATGATTTTTTTTTTGTTTTTTCTAATAATTAATGGATTATAACTGAAAAATTAAGTTACGACACGTCAGGTAACGTTAGCGCCATACCTGTTTGAGGCTTATATGTTTGACCCGTTTCGCTCTTAGCCAATTTGTTTACCCATTTGACCTGTTATTAAACAAATAAAGGCCATATTGAAAATAAAGTAAGTTACCTGTTTTCATACAAATGAGTTGTAATGCCATGTCTAATCTATTATAAATAAACTAAGTTACCTGTGTCCTTGTCTTTAGCTTGATGTTCGAGAGCGGAGGATAGTAAGTCATAATTCCTAACACCCCCTTATTACTTGAAAAGTATATAGACATCATAATAGTCAACCACCACAAAAAAAAATAAAAAAATAAATAAAAATAAAAAAAAATAAAATTTGGAACAGAAAGTATGCCCAAACACCCTGCTTGAATCTCATGAATTTATTCACCCTTGGTTTCCCAAACACCGCTTTGGTTTATCGTTGCTCCACTTTTGTTTATTGTTGCTGAGTTGTGAGTCAATCCTGCTACGTTTTAGGTCATTTTGAGATGGTTTTTGTGTTGCACTTTGGTTTATTACAGCTGCAAAAATCAGCAGCTAAACACCACTTTAAGATGGTTTTTCTTTTGTTCATTGATGCTTCAAAAATCACCATCTAAACACCACTTGGAGATGGTTTTTGTTGCTGCACTTTGGGTAAAAAATCAACAACCAAACATCACTTTGAGATGGTTTTTCTTGCAGCACTTTGGTTCAAAAATCAGCATCCAAACACCACTTTTAGATAGTTTTTGTTGTTGTACTTTGATATGGTTTTTGTTGCTGCAGTTTGGTTTATTGTTGCAGTAAAATCAACAGTTGAACACCACTTTGAGATGTTTTTTACTTTGGTTCATTGTCGCTGCAAAAATCAGCAGCCAAACACCACTTTGAGATGGTATTTGTTGCTCCACTTTTGTTAAAAAATCGGCCTTCTATTTTATGTTCAAAGGATGGATCCTAATGTCGACTCACCACTCATGATATACTTATAGTATGGTTTTAATGCCACTTTAGTAAAAACCATTTCAAGTACTGAAGTGATGTCTGGGGAATCCGATGTTTGAAAATGGTATAACTTCAGTAAACCTTCCGAATATCAGTGTCAAGTGATTTGGCAGGGTCTGCATCCATCTTTTGGCTTCTGTAAGCCAAACCCGGCACTATACATACTTAGTGTCTCAGGAATCCGATGTCTGAAAATGATATAACTATTTGAAGAATAAAAAAAGTTGTTTTGGGTCAAGCCAGCCCGTACCATAGTTATTGTCTTGACAAATTAAGTCCATACTCGATCCACCAAATTTGCTACCAGTAGAAATTAGTAAAGAATGTAAAACAACTCTATCAAGGGAAGAAAAGAAGCTTACGAAACCCGATGAATGTCAAGAAGAGCATCACTGCTGATATAATAATCAGAACTAACGTCCTGCAAAAACACAAGACTTTATCTATCTTATGATAATTTTGTCCGTAAGTTTATTTGGTTTCAATAAACTGAAGTCGATTACTTACACGGTATCTAGGACTCTTTATATGTCATCTTTATTATCTTCGGCTTTTTCAGAAAGAGTATAAGATGTTGAGTTCAGCTTTGTTTGTATCTCATCAATGTCTGATTGGACTTGAACTGGTAAAAACACTTGGGCTACCCTTATTTTCTTTGACGCAAGATCATCAGACAAATTCCTAAGCTTATCTGCTATCCAAATAAATCAAGCAAATCATCAAAATTGGTAAAACAACAAACTGGGTTTAAATTCGCAAAAAATATGTTTATAAAAAAGCGGGTCGAATATGTTTCATTTGGCCCGTTTTTATTTCAAAAAATATGTATAATCTGCTAATTACAAAAATAAAGTTAGAATCTTTTTAAATCACTACATTGGTTCTTGAGGCATGGTGTATTCATCTATATATAGTTACACCAATTGTAGAAATATGATGATATAGCATAAAATTGCCAGCTATGGCCACCGTTACCTGCTGCAGAATTTCCTGCTGGCTTAACGCTTCCTACATATCTTTCTTTAGCTAACACCGACAGTTGTGCAATGGTAATACTACCCCCTCCAAGAAAGGTTGTGACTGCAGAATCACGAAAAGTTCGCTTTGTATCATTTCTTTACTGGTTTGCATCTGTAGTTCTGTCAAAAGATGCTCAATGGTTGTTTTCGTGTTTTCATGTGCCTGCTTTCTTTCAGTTAAAAGTAAATTTTCCTGATCAAGTGAAGTCTGCAGTTCATTTGTATGTGTCTGAAAGAGTGAAATTATGCAACCCGTTTGGCCTTTTTCTCCCTAGCTAGTTCCGTTTTCATTGCTTTTGAAGGTGGTGGCTGAAAAGTTTAAGAAAATGCCACTTCTTCATTCGAAAATTTAATACATTATTGACCCACATGAGAAAAATGTAGCTCCAAAGAAACAATTAGAATTTGAATATAATCCAAGGGCATGTACAGACTATTAATGATAAATAGATACACACAAGAATTTGAATATAATCCAAGGGCATGTACAGACTATCCATGATGAATGTGGCTCTTTTGAGGCTAAAGTTTTTAGCTTCAGTAGTCATTTTCAGTTTGTGTGCATCCATCTTGTTCTTCAAGTTGAAGTTTATAGTTAGAGACCAGGTTGCTAAAAGGTGAAGGATGGTGTGACATTAAACCCCGAAAATCAAGAAATACATCGCATATGTATCACAAGTAACATGCTATAAATCCATTAAATAATACCTCTTTTATCAACAATTTTATACATTAATAAGAAAACTTTAAATAGTCTTAAACACTTTAAGCTTTGCGCTCATGTTGATAACAAATAGAAATATTATTACATTTCAATTTATGTCAAGTGTGTTAAGCTGCTAACCATCCAATTTCACACAAACACAAACTGACAAACAAGTAGTATGTGAACATAGGAAACTTTAGTAATGTATCTTATGTCCAAAACTTGTTGTGACTAATAACATAAGAGCATACATCTATAATGTCCATGTTAAGTGTGAGACAACTGGCACTATGGAGCTTTTAACCATTGAGCAAACCTTTCATAACTTTATTTTTGTATACATTCATATCAGTAGTTACAACATCACCCGTTTAAATCATTGGGCACCACATTAACTAAAGATGCTCATTTAGTGTTAAGGGGTGTTCGGGATTAGCTTCATTTTGTGTGCTTATTAGCTATGGAAATATATATGTCTTATTTACTTATACTTATCGTAGTGAAGGTTAATTAGAGTGCCCATAACCTATAGGATGTCCTATCTTATAGATTGAATAGAAAGATTGACCACAACATTAAGGTAGCTACTGTGAAGGTATGTGTTATCTTTTAAAAGAAGCTTAAACTCATAAAACTCAAAAAAATGTTAGCAGTAATCTATTATAAAAATCTGAAGCACGATTATATAAGATAGTTGTGTCTAAACAAACTAATTACTATTTGGAAAGAAAAGTACAAATAAAATAAAGAGACAATGTAAAAATCATGCAGCAACTCATAATGGCCTAAATTTTAACATGCATTTTTTTTCCTTAGATAAGTTTGTATAGCTTCTTAATAATTCAAGAAAACCTTTAACTTGCTTTAAAATCGTGATGGGTAAGACACACAAAGAAATTAGTTGAAGTAAAACACCAAAATGGATCACAATTCTACAAAACAGGCTAAAATTAGACTAAAATATAATGTAAGCTCTAACATGGGTATAGCTCAAAACTTTTACAGAGAAACTACGAAATTGTAGATGAAATTGTTCTAAAAACAAAGTATGACTCTATTTAGTAAAGCAATTTAACAATTACTGTTTCTAAAAAAAGTCCACTTTCAAAACATTTCTTAACAACCTTCTTACGATAAAGAAAAATATGTTAACGATAATTATAAGTCATGCCCGCTCATATAATAAGAGTTGCTTTTTAAAACATATTTAGTAAATATTTTATCTATTGCTTTATTATATGGTTGGCTGTAATATAGATTGAAAATCAGGGCTTTCTGTAGGTAAAAATTTACCTTGTTGTTCTTCCCGGCCTTTTCATAGTTAGGTTTCCATTCACAATCAAGGTCAATGACTTTGCATTCCTCAATATGACATTTTGCCTCATGCAGACCTACGGGCTCATCAACCAAAATTATGTCATCTATTGCCAACTCATCAAGATGCAGATACCGAATTTGTGAAAGGGTTGCCTCAGCTTCTGCAAATCATAAAATAAAGGCTCAATAAATAAAATATATGGTCCAAACTTAATTACTGAAAGAGTGCAGTCTGTTATACCTTTGGCTTTCACGAAACCTTTGAGGGAAGCATTTATCACAAAGTTCATGAACTTTCTCTTTATGACCAGCTTCCATTGCCAAATAGACCTTAATGCATAAAACTAACAGATAACATAATAATTTAAAAAAAAACAAAACCTGTTGATGACATAACAAAAATCATACCATTGTCTTGAACATTATTATCTTTGTTTGCTTTGGAAATCCTTGCACTTGTCTTAACCTGCCTTGCTCTTTTTGGGCCTCCATCCTTGTATCAGATATCTGTTAACACTGTAAAACCAATATATGATATCTGATAACACTATAAAACTAAAAAAACTACAAAACTTGTTACACTTATAAGTCGGAAAAAAAACCCTGTTAAACGTAAAACCTCGATAAAAAAATTAGGGATTCTTCACCTGTAAAACTAAGAAGTCGATCATACTTTTTAGGGATAATTATGTTTAGGAATAAGATAATAAGGTGTATTTATACAAAAAAAAAAGGTTAAAAATATATATGGTATATTTATCTTCTAAGTAATATATATCATAATTTATTTTAATGGTTATCTTCATAATATACATACCTAAAATTCAAATTCCAGAATCTTTTTATTAACTCCTTATTTGTATTGATTTGAAAGATATAAATCAAAAAACAATTTACTCTAATGGTAAGTTGTTTACAAAAAACATGAATGACCCAAGTTCAACTCCAACAAATGTCTTCTTTTTAATAAACTAATTTTAAAATTAAAAAATAACAAACACAAAAAGCTAATTTTAAAATTTATTTAAAAAAATTGTACATATATTAATTAAAACGCCATACATGTCTATATATATATATATATATATATATATATATATATATATATATATATATATATATATATATATATATATATATATATATATATATTGTTTATAGTGCAAAAAAAAAGTATAAGCACTACATGAATTGGCATTGAGAATAATCTTCTCGATCTCGTTCAAAGGTTGGAAGAATAAGTTCAAGAATAATTTTGGAGGATTCCGGAGGCATGTACTGACCATATGAAGACGAACCTTGAATTTTAGGTTGGATGATGGCAACTCGGTTTTAAGCTAAAACTATGTGTTTTCTTTTTCTTTTCACCCATTAAATATCCCATGCCTATCCTTACCCCTTTTGTCGTGAAGCGTGTCTAGGTGATGCAGCGAGCAATCCTTGATGTCTTGGCCATGGATTTGGTCATGTATCATTGATTTTGTCCACTTCGCCATGACACGTTAGTAATGACACCACCCCTTAAACCTTTGAAACTCAACCCAACATTGCTTTCTAAAATTTGTCTTAACCTTAGCTCTAGTGGTGGAGTTGTGTGTAATTGCCAAGCTTATGATAGAATACTTACTATGTTCGTGCAATTGAGTGATCACCCCGAAATTAACACTTAGAATAGGATGAGTGAGAGTGTTTTCATTCCCATTTCGTGAGGTGTTCGGTTCTTATTAATATTCTAGCATGGAAATCGAATGCGCATTCATCATGGATGTATCTTTTGAAGTCTAAATTAGTCTACTTGAGGGCAAGTAGAGTTTAAGTGGGGGGATATTTGATAACATCAAATAGTCTTGAGTTTCTAAGCATTAATTTCCCCCTTTATCATCACATTTTGATTATAATATTAGTGAAAACATCCTTATTCCTTGTTATTTCATTTCAGGACGCATTCGAAGTAAGGAAACTGCAACTGGACGTTTTCAAGAACTATTGATTCAACTTTCTCGTAATTACGGCGTAACCAAGTAATGAAGTTACGACGCAACTAGAGATTTCAAAGACTATGGCGTAACCCTCAACTTAGGTTTCGTCGTAACTACTGATTACAAAGACTACGACGTAGCTATCAGCTTAGGCTACACCGTAACAAATATTTACACTGGATTATAGCAGCTACGGCGTAACACCAAATTAAGTTACGCCGTAGCCAATGGATAAGCACTGATGATTAAAGGAAGTTACGGCGTAACTAGCTAATAAGGTTACGCCGGTAATATTTTGAAGCCTATAAATAGTCGATGATTTCATCGCGATTTGATATCTCTCTTTTCCCAAACCTTCTAGGGTTTGGGGAGATCAAACACAGAAGAAGAAGCATGGTTTAGGAGCATGAATAACGAAGTGCTCGTCTACGATTTCCTTTGTATTCGAGTTTGGATTCTTTTTATATTTTTCTAGATCTTATATTATGAATTCATGTTATTAATTAAAGTTTGCATTTATGTTTTTGTTATTCTCTATAATTCTTTATAGACATTTGCTAATATTTTCATAGATGGCTAGCCTTGGTAGTATCTAAAGGATGGAGATATGACCAATCCGACCCCAGTCCGATAGATAGCGAAGTATGGGAGGAATTGGCCATAGTACGACCACTCTTCGTGTGTGAATTGACCAAAGGATCACTTATCAAGTGGAGGTATTTAAGAGGGTAGGGGGAATCTAAGTTCCTAACGGCCGGGTTCCCACCGTTTAGATCTAGTAGATTTGGTGCTTAATGACTGCTATTAGGTTGCCGAATGATCCCGGGTGACCTGCTCATCTTGGTGAGGAATCTAAGAACCATAGGCCATGACGAATCGACCAAAGGAGTCTGGTGATAATTAACCACTATATTGAATATTCTTATCGAGAATCTATTCATATTCGCATTCTTTGTTAAGCTTTGTTTATCTATCCCTTTTACCTAAATTTCTGGTGTCTGTGTGAGCAGAATATTAGTATATATATGAATTATAACAACCTTTTCTACCGCTTATTATCTATGTTTTATCTAATCATCTTAGTTCTTTCAAGGTCACAGCTCTCTTGGGACGATACTCGAATTTACCTAAGGCTTTACTACATCTGATCGTACTCTACCCGTAGTATGTGTCTATCTTAAGTTATTCAAGTTTTATAAATATTAAAAGCAGGATGAAATAGCACATCAACCACCCCCCAAATCCAAATACCCCGAGATCGTACTTTCAATTTTCTAAAAAATATAAAAAAGATAAAAAATAATTTTCCTCAACCCCAACCTTAGCGTAGTTGTTGGGAATTATGTGAAGTACGAATTATGCTGAAGATTATGCTGAATGGATTCTGCCGAAGTGTATGAATTCTGCCGAAGACATAGTTCTACTGAAGTTATTTAGTTATTAGTTTGTTTCTGCGGATATAGTTATTCCGTATGTTCTAGAATTAGTTAGGATATGCATGAGCTTTATTAGGAAGTGATTGTGTATATCTTATTTAGTTTTACGTTTCTTAGAGAAAAGTTAGGATTCCTTGTCTATAAAAGGAACACAATAGAATGAATTATGATAATTAGACGTTTACAAGTTATTAATATTACGATCCATAGAGGATCAAAGAGTTCTTAGTTATCTGTGCTTTATACTTGTGTTTATATTCCGCTAAAGAATACAAGTTGTAGAGATTTTCTTTTAGTTTGTTTATGATTACATAAGCAATACTAACGATCTACGAAGCTCAAGATCTGTCAAGGTCTTATAGTTTTCAACAAGTGGTATCAGAGCCTCGTGAGAGTCTCTACGATACTAAGAACAGGTTTTTTTTTAAACACCCATACAACCAAAACAAAACTCACCATGCCTAGATCAGATGTTGATGTTGAAATCACCAACAACCAAAACTCCACCCATCTGCAACAACTAAGTCTCTCTAACAGCAATGCTAAGTTTCCTTACCTAAAAAGGGAGGAGTATGATCTTTGGGCGATGAAGATGCAGAACTGGTTCTCCAACATTGATTGGAATCTATGGGAGATAGTAATGAAGGGAAACAGTTAGAAGATAACTACCGGTAGATGCTGCTGTAAGATGACTTATGTTCCTCCCAAAATCTGCGAAGAGTTACTGGCAGTTTAGAGAGAAACCAAGGTTAAAACCATTCTTCTTCAAGCTATTCCTGAGGATCACTTGAGTGATTTTCACTTCATGCAAGATGCTAAGGACATATGGTTAGCAATTAAGGCGTAGTTCGGTGGGAATGAGGAGTCTAGGAGAATGAGAAAGTCCATGCTGAGACAACAGTTTCAAGATTTTCAAATCTCTGAAGAGGAAGGAATTCACAAGGACTATGACAAGTTTCACAAGATTTTAAGTCGTTAAATCAGCTACGGCAAAGCCAGATAATGATGATTGTAATTCTAAGTTCTTGAGGTCTTTACCTCAATCCTAGCTACAAGTGAGCATTGCTTTAAAAGCTAAAGGTGGTTTGGATATGCTTACTTTTGATGAGCTGTACAACAAACTTAAAGCTCTTGAACATGATGTGGAAGTCCTTTAGATCATCTTCTACTACTAGTCACACAAAGATTCGTTGGAAGCCTCTACCCCAAAGATAAGTTATGGTCCAAGTCCAACTTACTCATCATCATCTTACACTTCCACTCCATCAAGTTCTCAACTTGGAGGTATAATGGAAGATGTGCTTTGATCCTTCTTTGCTGATTATGATCCTCGCCAGAACTTGCCTATGAGGATTTCGATCGTGGATCCACCGGAGATGGAAGAGATGAAGTTGAAGTGGCAGGTGGCTATGCTTTCCATGGATATCAAGAGGTTTGAGCGCAAAGGCTGCGAAGGTTTGGCTTCCACGGAAGAGATCCAGCGAGGTTTGACAAAAGGAAGGTCAAGTGCTTCACATGTCAACAGATGGGTCACTTCTCAGAGAGTGTAAAGATAGGAAAGTGGTGATGAGACGAGATACTCTACTTATCGCAGAATCGAGGGAGGCCGAAATTCAAAGGGATCAGCAGCTTTGGTCACTCTTGACACCAATGTGGACTGGATGCAACATGAGCAGGAAAATAATAATGGTCCTGTTATTGAAAATGTTGGTCCGATTGCAAGAAGTCTGTACTTCATAGGATAGGCACGATCGATGCCTTGATGGGCATCTCTCAGGTACAAAACTGTTTGTTTGGTTGTAGTAAGCGTTATAATGAACTCAAAGAAGCTTATGATATTTTGAAACCTAAATATAATGAATGCTTTGTAGAAGTTGAAGCTTATAAACAGCTTTAAAACACTAGAAAGACAAAAGGTTTGGTTTCGTAAGAATCAAATAGCTTATGATGAGAAGATAAGTGTTTAGAAAGGGATCTCAAATGTGCTAAAATGAGTTAAAAAGATCTCGAGAAATTAAGAGCAGATGTAGTATCTAAAACCTAGAGCTAAAAGAGAAACTTGATGAGGAAATTGCTAGGCATAAAGAATGGTTATTAAATGGAAACAAGTTAGCTAGTCACATCTATGCTAGTCAAACTCCAAATACTTCTATAGGTTTAGGCTTTAAGAAGTATGTAGATTAGAAGCTAGGGCTGACACACGCAAATCTACACCAGCAGGCCTAGCTAATTTTGTGAAAGAAGGTGCCCTACATGCCTGACGTGGACCTATTAGAGGTGAGCACATGCCCATTGACCTTTCCATTATTGTTGACTTTGATGGATCACACCATCTCTATGGCAAAGTCAAATGACTTGCGACTCGATACTTCTTCTAATTACTTTGTCTCTTGTGTTAACAGTGACAAGTCCTCCGAGCAAGGGTCTACAGAGTGTGATTCAAATGACAAGTCCGACCTTCCCAAGTCTTCACCCCTGCCTGCACCCAAGACTACCAATAAGCATGTCAGAGTTGCGCCAGGAATCCTTTTCCAAGACAGCTTGCCTCTCAAGACTTGCCTTTTAATTCTTTGCATAATAATACTGTTAAAACAATTCTTTTCATGGTTTTGGTTTGAATACTTCTGCTTGTAATAGAACATCTTTGGTTTGAATAAATCTTCTAAAACGTAAGACATGTTTTGTATGTAGAAGTAAATTTCATTTAATTAAGGATTGTGATTATCATGAGCAAAGGATGAGTAGGTGTGGTGATTCTAGGACATCTAGACCAATGTGGACCAATGTTAATGCTATACCACCTTATGTTCCACAAGCAAATTATACTAATTCTCCTTTTTCTTGGAGAAGACCATTTGCAAGACCATATGTACAACCAACAAGTTCATATTTAAGAATGGTTTTTTTTGGCCCGATATGATGACTCTATGACTGTTGGGAAAGTGGTATCGATATGTCGCAAGTCCTCGCAGGTTGTTCTTGGAATAAAAAGGGATCTAAATTTCAATGGAAACCCAAGAACAATAGTGGATCTTATACATCTGCATGGCATAACTCATATGATCCACAGGTGTTCAAGTCAAGAATGACTTGAGCCTCCATAGTGTACTAATATTTTGTATATATTGTTGTTGTAGAATCATCCTCTTAAGCATAAAGATGTTGGCATTGTTGATAGTGGTTGTTCAAGAAGTATGTCGTGAAACAGGATATGATGCATAACTTTGTACCAATTGAAATGAGGAGGCAATGTAACCTTTGGAGAAGTGATGGAAGAATTATCGAAAGGGACCATCAAAATACCTCAACTAGACTTTGAGAATGTATACTATGTCAAGGAACTCCAACACTTCAATTTGTTCTCGGTCTCACAAATCTGTGACACCAAGAACAAAGTACTCTTCACAGAGGATGAATGTCTTGTGCTATCTAAAGACTTCCAACTCCCTGAAGAAACTTCAATTCTGCTGAAAGTTCCTCGAAATCACAATCTTTATACATTCAACTTAACCGATGTTAAACCAGAAGGTGACTTAACTTGTTTGGTGGCTAAAGCATCCTTGGATGAGTCTACCAAATGGCATAGGAGGATGGCCCATGTCAACTTCAAGACCATAAACAAGCTCTCTAAACTAGGTCTTGTTGAAGGTTTTCCTTCCAAAGTCTTCACAAATGATCATAACTCTGTTGCCTGCAACAAAGGAAAGCAACACAGAGCCTCATACAAAGTTGTTACTGCAGTGAGCATTATTTCTGCACATCTTTAGCTGCTTCATATGGATCTGTTTGGTCCAACTCAAATGAGAAGTATTGATCAAAAGTATTTTTTTTCCGGTTATCACTGATGGCTATAACAAATTTTGTTGGGTGTTCTTTCTAAGGACTAAAGATGAAACATCTCTCAGTTTAAAGACTTCATTACCCATATTGAAAATCAGTTGAACAAAAAGGTTAAAGGAATTCGGTGTGATAATGGGACGAGTTCAAGAATGCTTTGCTTTTTTATAGAACTCAGTTTAGGTCAAAAGGATCAAAAGGGACTAGAGCACTCCAAGAACCCCACAACAAAATGGGGTGGCAGAAAGGAAAAATAGGACCTTAATAGAGGCTGCAGAGATCAATGCCGCGACTCTAAGCTACCCACCATGTTTGGATCAAGCTGCTGGCACGCCTTGTTATGTCTGAATAGAGTGTCCATTTCTAGACCACACTTCAAAACACCATATGAACTTCTCTATGAGAAAGTTCCTGTTATTCATTACCTTAAACCTTTTGGTTGTCAAGTGACCATTCTGAATACAAGTGATCCATTGGGCAAATTTGATGAGAAAGGGGATGATGGTTACATTGTGGGATATTCGCTCATAGTAAGGCGCACCGGGTTTACAATTTATCTGCAAAGAAGATTGAGGAGACATTGAACCTGAGGTTTCTAGAAGACAAGCCTAATGTTCAAGGACATGGTCATGTTTGGTATTTTGACTTGTTACTTAACTGATTATTGGGTTATTTTAGACATATGGCTAACCAACATGCAGGTACTCAAGAATTCCAACTACATGCAGGTACTATGGATGCTGATTCTGGCAGTGAGTTTGAGATGATGAACAACCATTGTAGTGCCTTCTTTCCTCCCCTAACCTTGTTGGATTATGGTATAACTTGATGAACACAACAATTTTTTATTGATATCAAAGTACCATATGCATTGTCAAAAATCCAATTTTTCACAGTCGAACAAAACATATTGAAATCAGGCACCACTTTATAAGAGATGCATATGACAAACACTTTGATAAAGTGTTAAAATTCACATTGATGATAATGTGGCAGATTTGTTAACTAAGGCTTTTGATGGACCAAGGTTTCAACTCCTTTGTGGTCCATATTGGTATGCTTAACCCTTAACTGAAAAGTTTAATGGGAGGCATAGGCCTCAGGGGAGGATTTGTGTAACTTTGCATACTTTTATGTACTTTTATGTACTTTTATGTAAATTTGTGTAGGATATTGGATTTCACAAACACTCTAAACCATGATCAAAGTAGGCGTATAAGAATGTTAGAGAGAGAGAGTTCTAGTGAGAGAAAGGAAGAGAGTTGGGAACTATAGTGAGAGAAAGAAAATATTATTATGAGCTCCAACTCTCTACCTTGGGAGGTAGAGAGTATTTATAGTCTTACATAAACGCCACACAACGGGCTGTGGATCAGGCATACAGTGGGTAAAGACCCGTCCGTCCTCCACGGTGTTACTTAACAAAATACTACTTAACATAAAATAACTATGACTACGAGCTTTCTAACGATTACATATACTTGAGGTGACCGACTCTTTAATACCTGGAATTTCTAATTCCTAACAATCTCCCCCTAAGGGAGGTCACCTCAAACATATACTAAAATTACATTGAATACAAACAGATATGACATTAACAATTGTTCTTGTATTCTTGATGTAGTACTTTGCTCCGAAGCTCGTAGTCATTGATTCTTCTCATTGCATGTTTGGTTACTCTAGAAGGAGGTCTTTTACAGATCCACGTGATAATAATGTTGAGCCAGCTTTTGAGATCATCAGCTAGTGAAAATCTCTGAGACATTCATTGTGGTGTTGGTTCTATGTGATGTTGTGACATTCGGACCGACATGCTCACATTCTGGATCATGATATCTTCTCATCAGAGTAGCGAAGCTTTCGTTGATTCATGATATTGGCAGCAGCGTAGCAGAAGCATGGAGTGAAAATATCGGAGTCATTGATGCACTAATCATGATTTCTTTTGAGATGAATGTGTTAGGTGAGCATGCGACTATGGATTGACCGCTTCATTCTGATCAGCTGCAAACGTCGGGGTGTACCTGCATAAGACGGTTAGCAATAAAGCGCACGAAAGTGTCTTTGATCACTTTCGATGAATTGAGGTACACGGCCACGGTTCCCCGTTGATCAGTACAAGTACTGCCTGTGATCAGGTATAATTCCGAAGAATTTCCTTGACAGGGTTTCGCAGCTGCTCTAGCTGTTCTCAAACCGGAACGTCTCAAAGAAGACAACACGGAGTGAGTGAACCAGCGAATTTACGTCCACTGATTGATGAAAAGAGATTTGAAAAACAATCGTGTATTGCTCAATAGAAATTGTTTTTGCAATATAACGAAGGTTTTAATGAAAATCAATTATCAATCATAAAACACCTTTTGATTTGAAAAATTAGTACACGGTCGACATGCTAATGAAAAGAGTTTTAAAGCACAAAGACCGGTTTTTCAAAGGTATCCGTCAATCCATAACCTGAACCAGGATTGATTCAAAAGATTGAATCGCCCCATTTTTTCTGTTCAGTTGTCACATGGTTGATCTGTATAATAGATCTCACATGCCACCTACCAGGAGCTTGTTAGATGTTGGCTCCGGAAGGCTTTCCATCTTCACAGTGAATATGTAAACACATCACTCAGATGTTCTGGCAATACCACAAGGATAATGCGTAGGACTCAAGATATAATCTCTCTTTCCACATTGTGTGAAACAGAGTCTCTCATTGAAGTGTCCTAATGAGAATTATTGATGATCTCGTGGCACTAGACTCAATTTGTGCATATTTGGATCCTATATCGGAGACTAGGAAGAGGGTCTCCTCCTTCAATATCAACAATCTCTAAGAGAAAGTCGATAGATAATGTCGGTTCCCCGTGAGAATGAAACAAGTCCTTTTAAGAGGAACTTGAGTGGTTTGGAAAGTTGAAGTGCAGTGCGTCACTGGGTCCATGACGTCTTGTCTTCAATACCGATGTTACCATCAGTAGCATATGAATTGAACCCGTTTTCTGCCCTAAGGTTGAATAAATGGAGGGCTATTTGTTTTCACCCTTTTCTCATTCAATTCTTTTTAATTCTTCAACCCCTTCAGTGCTTACCGAGACTTCATAGCTAGAACCTTGTTGGGTTTATTCCAGTACTAGCTCAGTCTCAGTCCGCACTCTTCCCATATCTCATTTTTCTCCTTTTATCATCATACCTAAGAACTCTACACTAACTAGTGGATAGTCCCTGGGTAGATCCCTCCGGTTCTGGCGGATCATGGAAACACATACCTAACCTTATCGTCCTTATATCACCATACATAATGTAAAGTTGGTCGGTCTTTTTGGTATTGTTCATCTGCCATAGGAACCAATTGAAAATCATTTGAAAATCAATCCAGATACTTATGATATTTCAAAGCATTTTGTACCTGAATTGTTTTTGATATTTTTAGAATAAGTGCTCCCCCTCAACATGTGCATCAAATGTTTGAAATCGTTTTTCACACGGAGGCAAGAGAAAGAATTAACTTCTTTGATTACCATTTTTTAAAAAATATCAACATCACTTCCCTAACCAAGACAAGTAGATAAAGCATTTTTGGGAAGGATGATGTTTTCATAATTTTTGCTCCCCCTCAATATGTGCCTCAAGATTTGAAAAGAGTTTTGCACATACTAGAGGGAACCTGCACATTGAGATAAGTGATCACGTTTCAAATCATAGGTTTAAGATAGATGCTCCCCCTCAACATGTGCATGGAAAATTTGAAATCGTTTGTCACATGTGGGAAGGAGAGCATGTACATCCTTATAAAACCATTTACCGAATTATCAATTTAAATCCAATTTAAATCACACATTCTCCCCCGATCACAATTATTAAATCATTTGAGATTTGTGATCTCTTATAGATTTAAATTGATTTTGAAAGCTTTTAGGGAGAATTGTGACTTGATTATGAAAGCGTTTTAACTGATAAGATCGGATGTTTACTTTAAACTCCATTGTCAAAACATGCATGTATATCTTTTGAAAACAATTGAATGCCAAATAACTTTTTAATTTAATTGAAATCATTCTCCCCCTCAATCAATGACATAGGTTGTTGATTGAGAGATTGATCTTTTGACAAATAAGTCCAGATGATTATCAAAAATAGAGACTGAGTTATTTTTCAAAGCAGTTAGTTTTCAGCAGATAAATGTTTATAGAATCAGAGCATGGAATTTGTTGATAAGAAGGCTTTTGATGAACGTTCAAACAATTCTCAAATTTGAAAACATGAAAGCATGGCTCTGTTCTGTCTTTGAAAAGCGGGTTACTGCCTGAAATGACAATAAACCATTGTTTCTCTTTCTCTCATCTTTTTTTTTTTTTTTTTTTTTTTTTTTTTTTTTTTTAATGAAAATTCGAACAACATCTAAAGTCCCGTGTCATTCTTTGAATGACAGCACAAAGACCGTAGATATTATCGAACCGAGAAAACAAAAACCAAATATTTTTTTTTAAAGATTTTCAATTTTTCAAATTTTTATGGATTTTGAAATATTATATTTTTATATTTGATTTTCGAATAGATATATACAGGATATAGATGAAGATAGACCTTTACTCCTCGTCTTCCTCCTGAAGACGTTTGAGTGTTTCTGGTTGAAGGCTTTTCATGCCCAGTCGTGGAAGAATAAACTCAAGGCGTTCTCTTGGAAGAGCTTTGGTGAAGATGTCTGCTAACTGATATTCAGACCTCACAAAATAGAGTTCCACCACACCTTTTTCCACTTGTTCCCTGATGAAATGATGTCGAATGTCGATATGCTTTGCTCTTGAGTGTTGAACGTTGTTGCATGATAGAGCAATAGCACTTTTATTATCACAGTACAGAGGGATTTTGTTGAATTCAAAGCCATAGTCAGATAATTGAGATCTCATCCATAAGATTTGAGCACAACAAGATGACATGGCTATGTATTCCGCCTCTGTAGAGGAAATAGAAGTACTCATTTGCTTCTTTGACGACCAGCTCACTAGCTTATCACCCAAAAACTGAGCACCTCCAGACGTACTTCGACGTGTATCTTGACAACCTGCATGATCAGCATCTGCATAGGCCGTTAGTGACATACCGGTGTCCTTCGGGTACCATAGTCCCATATTGATGGTTCCTTGGAGATACCGAAAGACCCGTTTAACCGCTTCAAGGTGCTTTTTAGTAGGCTTAGCCTGATATCTAGCACACATGCAACAGAGAACAATGTCTGGTCTACTCTGTGAGGTACATCAGGTCCAATCATACTTCGATATTTTGTTTGGTCTAACATGATTCCTGAGTGGTCCTCATCTAGTTTGGTTCGATCAATCATGGGAGTGTCAACAGGTCACTTGAATCAAATCCAAATTTCTTTAAGATTTCTGTTGCATATTTAGATTGATTTATGAAAATGCCTCCGGGACTTTGTGAAATTTGTAATCCCAAGAAAAATGACATTTGTCCCATCATTGACATTTGAAATTTTGAACTCATTTCATTAGAAAACGATCACATTCCATTGGATCAGTCGAGGCAAAAATAATATCATCAACATAAATTTGAACATGAATTAAATGTTTGCCTGACTTCCTGTGAACAATGTTGGATCAACTGCTCCTTTGCTAATCCGGTGATAGAAGAAACTTAGACAGTGTATCATACCATGCCCTTGGAGCTTGCTTTAAACCGTAGAGGGCCTTCTTCAAACGATAAACGTGAGTAGGATGCTCTTGATTTACAAATCCTTCAGGTTGGCTGACGTAGACGACTTCTTTAAGTTCTCCGTTCAGAAATGCCGTCTTCACATCCATCTGATAGACTACCATGTTCTTACTAGCAGCATTAGCCAGAAAGATTCTGATTGCCTCGATTCGAGCAACTAGGCAAAGATTCTTCAAAGTAAATACCCTCCTCTTGACGGTATCCTTTAGCAACTAATCGAGCCTTGTTCTTCAACACATCACCATGCTCATCAAGTTTCACTTTGAAGATCCATTTTAGAGCAATAATCATAGCACAATCTGGAGCAGGTACTAACTCCCATACATCTAGTCGATCGAACTCATGAATTTCATCTTGCATAGCATTGAACCAGCTATCTTCATTCATGGCGGTTTTAACATCTTTTGGTTCGATCTTAGAGAGTACGGAGTTGAAGAAGCACCATAAGGCATCGGTTGCAAGTTGTTTCCGTGTGGATACTGGACGAGAGGGATTTCCAATGATGTTGTCTAATGGATGATCGTGATTCCATTTTATGAGGTATTCATGTGGTAGTTGTTGAGGGACTGAAGTAGCAGAGTTGATGTCTCCTGACGAAGATGGTTCTGATGAAGATTCAGGAGCAAATATGTTTTCAAATGAGCATCTTCAGGGTTAGCAAAGGGATTAACTTCATCATTGATGCCAGAAACAGTTCCATGATGTACATTTGAAGAATGATGATTTGTTGATGAGACTGAAGGATCAGCAGCAGGTGCTTCTTGACTTAAAGATATTGAGACTGAGGGATTGACTTCATTCACTGGAATATGAGCAGCCTCTGTTGTAGGGATCAACACCTCATTAGTACTCGGATCATAAAGTTCATCAAACATAGGATCAAACAATTTCTTTAAATCATCTTCAGATGGAGGTACATATGGAGTTTCTTGAGAAGAGTTTGGAACAAGGGATGAACCAATTGGACTGTTTTGAAGTGCGGGTCCAGAACTGAATTGTTCAGGAGCCGTTTGACCGGTCAGCTCATCAAACGTAACGTGAATTGTTTCCATGATGTTTCGGGTTCTTTTGTTGTAGATTCGGTATCCCTTTTTGTTTGGTGCATACCCTACAAATACTCCAATGTCTGCTTTAGCTCTAAGTTTGCCTAAGTCTTGACCCTCATTAGTTGGATAGCACAATGCTCCAAACACACGAAGGAAAGAGAGATTAGTTTTTCTGTTGTGGACAAGTTCATATGGTGTCTTTCCATGAACAGTGTGAATCAGGGAACGATTTTGTGTGTAGCATGCAGTGGCAATAGCTTCAGCCCAGAGAAACATTGGAACTTTTGAGTAAATCAGCATTGTTCTAGCGGCTTCTACAAGAGTTCGATTTCGCCTTTCAACTACACCGTTCTGTTGAGGAGTTCGTGGAACACTTCTTTGATGGCTGATTCCAATGCTTTCATAAAATTCACTAAGTTGTTTGTTAACAAACTCAGTTCCATTGTCTGTCCGGATAATTCTGACGGTTTTGTTAAGTCGAACCTGCAGCTGTTTGATGAGTTTGATGATGATATCAGGAGTTTCATCCTTTGTCCTTAAGAACTTGACCCAGGTGAATCTAGAGTAATCATCAACTACAACTAACACATATTTCTTCCCAAAGATATTCTGCACTCTCATTGGTCCACATAAATCCATATGAATTGTATGAAGAACTTCTGTGACGAGTTAGTAGGTTTGGGTTTATGGGCATACTTCTTGCTTTTTCCCAATTGACATGCTGAACAAAGATGATCCTTTTCATACTTTAGTCGAGGTAAACCTACAACTAAGTCCTTTCGGGAGAGATCATTGATGGTGCCGAAGTTCAAGTGATTGAGACGTCGATGCCATAACCATGACTTTGTTTTTGAAGCCTTTGACAGCAAGCAAATTGGAGAAGACTTCATCATATCTTCTATAGAGATGGTGTAAAGATTTGAACCACGAGTTCCTCTTAAAATTTCTTACCATCAAGTTCTCTAACAAAACAAGTATGTTTTCTGAAGGCTACTTCTAGATCAAGTCACAGAATTAACCGACAGAGAACAGATTATGACCAAGACCTTCCACATAGTATACTCTAGAGATAACACTATCACCAACAACATAATCACCATAACCCATAATTGCACCGAAATGATCATTACCGAATCTAACTGTCCCGATGAATTTGCTCACGAAGTTCATGAGCCGCGACCGGTCTCCAGTCATATGCTTGGAACAGCCTGAGTCCAGGTACCACAGAACGATTTGAACGATCTGCAGTTGAAACACAGACAGAATGGATAACTGGATAATTGGGATCCCCATGCAAGAATGGGTTCCACTTGGTTAGTAACAGTAATTGGAACACCCACATCAGAAATAGAAACATCCATATCAGAAGTAGAAGCAATGGAATCATTGGGAATAGATGCAATGCTGGTGTCTGTATTTGACCTATTCAAAGTATGTTCACTTCTTAAGGGAATAGTTCTACCAGTAGGCATCCATTTTCTAGTGGGCATAATCTTAGCAGTTTGAGAACAAAACTGATTATTCTTATGGTCAAAAGGTATCCAATAATAACCTATCTTTATAAAAGTTCTTCCTGTGGGTTTCCACTGTTTTCTAACAATCTTTCGTTTTTGCCTTATTGCCTTATTTGCACGATTATTAGCATTAACAATTTAACTGGGCATTTGACAGCATTAGACAAAGCATTCACACCACATTCATGATTAGCAACAGAATTCAAGCAGACATCATTACAAGGTTTGCAAATAGTATCAGAATTCGAATTAATTACAGTACGCCTAAGGCTAATACTAGAATCAACACGATTCGTTTTATTCAACTCAAGCTTAAAGTTCCTAGATTGGTCTTCTACTTTCTTCCAATGCACATTTTTAGCTTGCGAGGTCCTATCATTCCTTGTATTGTCTTTAGACTTTGCCCTGCTCGCTTTAATCGCATTCCTTACTCCTTTAGAGGGAATTATGAGAACATTAGTTGGTTGATCTACTTTTTGCATTCCTGAACTAGACGTGCAAGGATCTGTATTACTAGACGACACATTGATGTATACTTTCTTAAAACTGGGCCTAGAATGGTTTGAAGGCTCAGCACTAGGCATAGAACAACATCACAGCTTTGCCTTTTGCACCTAAGGTTAAGGATTTGGGACATGTTGCAATTACACATTCTAGCAACTCTTGAGATCGTTTGGCCTGGAGGCAAGCAAACCTAATTTCACTATCAAGAGGTTTGTAAATGAAATCCTCTTCGACAATCTCACGGAGACATTCTAGACTATCCTTAAGGTGAGCACAGTATTCATGAAAAGCATGTTCATTATTCCTAAGATGAGGAGAATATATTTAACTGTCACAGTGTATTTGCAGTCTAAGGGTGACTTTGAGACAACATTCTTATTGAAAACAAGTGGCAGTTTCCCATTTCCCTGACTTCTCAGATTCTCAATTTCCTTTTGTAAAGACGTTATTTTTTCGTTGTTTTGGTCACGGGTGACTTTTATTGAATCATATAACTCTTTAAAATGTCGTTTAACTTTTTCATTTTCTTCTAGAAAACTCTCGTTTTCCTTTTGTAAGGCATCAACGAAGTTTTGAAGATGAAAAGTTTGAGAATTCTGAGAATCTAAAGGAGGAGGCATTTGGGCGCCTGTCATATTGTTCGTTTGACCCTTTAATTGAGAGATTTGGGCTTTCAACTTTCTGATCGTGTTGCACTGAGCTTGAATCTGTTCATCACGTTTGTTAATTTGAAAAACTGCATCAAACTCTGGAGCATCTGAGGATGTCTTGATATTTGAAGTTTTGACATTTTCTTTAAGATGTTGATATTTTAGTTGTAAATTAAAATGCTCAACTTCCAGTTTAGAAAAATGTTTAACCAAATTGTCGTGATCATCCAGTTCAATTTTCTCGTTGAGTTCAGAATTAGTTTTTTCAAGCTCAATGACACGATCATGGGAGACTTTCAGTGCAACCGATAATTCATGAAATTTGGAAGCATTAATGAAACAATTTGTAGCAGTGAAAACACATCCTGAGTAATACATTCAGAAATCAGGTTCTCATTTAGTGTATGCAAGTTCTTCCTCTCAATCTCATTATATTTTAGTGCTCGCTCATAGTCACTAACTTCAACTATCATTGCATCAAATTCCTTTTCCATTCCCTTAATCTCAGTTTCAATCCCCTTATTAAGACTCTCAAAGTGATCTTTTAGAAGTTTAAAGAAAGGCATGACCTCAGTTAAATAACATTCTTTCATTTGCTCAAACCCCTTTCTCCTTCCGTAATACCAGTGGGTGTGATCCTTTTCTTGCAAGTTTTCTCAAAATCAACAAATAGTTGAAGTATAACATATTGGCTAATTAAGGTCTTGCTTTTAGTGGCAATTGTTCTAGGAACAAGATGCATTGGTGTATTAGGAGGATACACAGTCGCTCTAGGCATTTTCCAAAGAGAGGGTTTGTTTCAATAATATTTTCAGCTTTCTGCTTATCTAAATCCATTTTCCAGAAAACTTGTTCGGGAGTCAACAATGTCTGAGGTTTAAACATGTTCAAGGAAATCCAGTTTTCCTTCTTGTAATCATGGGGTGTGATTTTTATTTTCTTTTCTCTACATATAGGATCATCTAATTTCTTGTTCATCTTTTCCCTAGTGACTTCATCTGATTTCTTATCTTCCTCAGTGCACTCAACGCAACTAGGTTTCTGTCTAGGTTTAAGGATTTCATTGCCATCATAAAGAACCTTATGAGCATTTCTAGCCCTTTTAATGACCTCTGGATTTGGTTCCTTAACAAGGGGAATGCTATGCTTATCGCTTAGGACCCTATGCTTAGTGATCATGTGAGCAGTCTGAATGGTGTTCCCTTGTATGTACAACTTGTTTTCAAGTTTGTTTTTCAAAGTTTTCAGATTAGAAAAATCTTTCAAGAGTTTTGATTCATTTGCATTAAATTCTTGCTTAAGCATTTTCACATTTTCTTGAAGTTCTTGTTTTTGCTTAGCAGTTTTAGAAAGCTTTTCTTGCAAGGAATTTAACTCTTGTTTTAATCCTTCTTCTCGAAAATTACTTTTTCTAATAATTGTACGCACTTGGTCATCCATTTCCTGCTCACGAGTGGTCAACTCAAATTTAGCACGTTGTTCATAAATAGCAACACGTTCTTTATAGGCATTTAATTCAGATATTACAGACTCATCAGGGGCACAGGCAGTGTATTCATCAAAAATATAGTCATTGTTGACTGCAGGAGATGCATCACTTGGTACAACTTCACTTTCACTTTGTTTCACATATTGATCATATGGGACAACATTGATATTACCCATATTTTCAATATTTGATACAAAAGTTTCAGTTGTCATGCATCTTTTGCACATCAGCATCATCGTATAGTTTTAGTACCTCTGAGATGAGTGTGTCTTTGGATGGGCCAGCTTGTGGTGAAGAGGAGACCTTGGGAAAAACCATTGGAGAAATGCTAGCCATAAAGATTGTGTGTGCAGTAGGTCCATCATCCACATCAGAGTCGTATGCATCACAATCAGCGACTTGAAAGGCATTCTGATGATTGTGACCTATCTCCTGAATAGGCTGCTCATCCACATCTGCATCATAGGTCTTGGCATTGCCCTCAGCTAGAAACAAGAATTCCTCTTCATCCAAAGCAGCACCATTATCCTGAGCTTGCACAAGCGCTCTTATCTCTGAAGTATTCAGCATTCTGTGGACGCTTTGGAGATGTGCAGTTCCTTGCAATGTGTCCCTCACCACCACAATTATAACATTTGATCAGCTTAGCTTGACCTTGATTACCATTCCTTCCTCGATTCTGATTACCAACATAACCTCTACCAGCTCCACCTCTTCCCTGATCATACTGTCTTTCCTGAACTGGTTGCACCACGATCCTCCCATCTTTACCAGTAGCTTGATTGTGTGGGTTAGATGCTGTTCTGAGGTTGTTATTGGTTTGTGGGAGAGATTTCATGTTTTGACTAATCAGAAGAGCTAGTTGATTAATGAAATTACCCACGTGTGCATCAGCATCAGCTTGTTTGAACATAGGATCAGGAATTAGTTTGTGATTACCATTTCCCATGGGTATGACTTTGGAGGCTTTGGTTGTGATTCCGATGTTTGAGTAGAAGGCAGTTGAGTCATTAGACGAGCTTGTCTCTCCCTGGTTGGTTTTGAACTGATTAGAACCAATTTTTTCAAACATAGCATGTCTCTCTATCTGAAGGAGGAAGGCATAGAGTTGCTCATAGTTTGTATTCTTCAATCCTTTAGTGAGCTTCACAGAGGTGACAAACTTGTGCCATTCGGGATTCATGTTGTTCACAAATTTTGAGTTCAGCTGAATGTTAGGCATTGTCATTCTGATGTTCCTCATGTCATTCACCAACTTATGAAATCTCACATAGTACTCATAGACACTCTCATCTGGTTTCATCTTGAAGTGTTCAAATTCGTCATAGAGTTGTGATTCTCTGTCTTCCATATTTAATTCTGAACCTGAGAGAAACATCTTGACATTATCCCATACTGCCTTTGCTTCGGTGTTGTGATTGATCAACTTGTAGATGTCTTTAGGAAGACCTTGAAGAACAATGTTTGAAGCCCTGATATCAGCATCAAATCTATTTTTCTCCTTATCATCAAGCTCATCATACATCTTTGGTCTGTCCATTCCGTAAATCAGAGTTCCATCTTCAGCAGTATCAAGTACATCTCTAGTCGTCTCAACTCGATACGGTCCTTCATCAATGGATTTGAGAATGTTGACACCATTTTCCTTTCCAAGGCAGTACAATCTGATTCGTTGAGCCCAAGAATCGTAGTCAGTTCTGTCAAGCATGGGTGGACGAGTATCTGACCCAGCTGCTTGAACATCCTCGGCAACAGTGGAGATGATAGTAGGAACGTTTGTAGACATGTTTCAAGCTCTACGGGATTTTGCAATTCTTTGATTAAACCGGAAATTGATTCTTTCACGGGATTTTACTAAACCAAAAGAACAACCGTAAGAACGTCACGAAGAAGAAAAGGTCTAAATGAACAAGTCGCTAAACACCCAACTCGCATAGCAGTCACTCGCAACCCACTCAACTCGCTAATTATCAGTCGCTAAATAGCCCACTCGCTTTAGGTCTCACTCGCAACACAATCAACTCGCTTGAACACTAAGTCGCTTAAGTTAACTCGCTAACGTTAAAACTCGCTAGTACAAGTCGCTTAGATCTCCAAGTCGCTTAAAGAACAACTCGCTAGAACCCAAGTAGCATAAATATCAACTCGCAAAACAGCTAAGTCGCATGTACCAACTCGCTTTAAATAACAAAGCAACTCGCTTTGAGAACACAAAGATCCGAGACACAACTCGCTTAGTCCTTTATTTCAAAAATAACCACTTTT
>OU343221.1:303737510-303819166 GCA_910596185.1 Chrysanthemum makinoi
ACTTAGCGCAGAGTTGTAACGCTAGCGAAGTTACTTAAGCGATTTAGTGTTCAAGCGAAGTTGATTGTGTTGGCGCAGTTGAGACTAAAGCGAAGTTGGCTATTTAGCTTAATTTGATTAATTGCGAAGTTGAGTGTGTTGCGAGTTGACCGCTTATGCGAGTTGTGTGTTTAGCGGACTGGTCATTTAGACCTTTTCTTCTTCGTGTTACGTTCTTACTTGTTCTTTGGTTTAGTAAAATCCCGTGAAAGAATCAATTTCTCGGTTTAATCAAAGAATTGCAAAATCCCGTAGAGCTTGAAACATGTCTACAAACGTTCCTACTATCATCTCACTGTTGCGAGGATGTTCAAGCAGCGGTTCAGATACTCGCCCACCCATGCTTGACGTAACGACTACGATTCTTGGGCTCAACGAATCGATTGTACTGCTTTGGAAAAGGAAAATGGTGTCAACATTCTCAAATCCATGATAAAGGACCGTACGTGTGGAGACGAAGAGATGTACTGATACTGCTGATATGGAACTCTGATTTACGGATATGGACACAGACCAAAGATGTATGGATGAGCTTGATGATAAGGAGAAAAAGAGATTCGATGCTGATATCGGGGCTTCAAACATTGTTCTTCAAGGTCTTCCTAAAGACATCTACAAGCTGATCAATCACAACAACGAAGCAAAGGCAGTATGGGATAATGTCAAGATGCTTCTCTCAGGTTCAGAATTAACTAGGAAGACAGATGAGAATCACAACTCTATGACGAATTTGAACACTTCATGATGAAACCAGATGAGAGTGTCTATGAGTACTATGTGAGATTTCATAAGTTGGTGAATGACATGAGGAACATCAGAATGACAATGCCTAACATTCAGCAAACTCAAAATTTGGAACAACATGAATCCCGAATGGCACAAGTTTGTCACTGCCGTGAAGCTCACTAAAGGATTGAAGAATACAAACTATGAGCAACTCTATGCCTTCCTCCTTCGAATGAGAGGCATTGCTATGTTTGAAAAATTGGTTCTTAATCAGTCAAAACCAACCAGGGGAGAGACAAGCTCGTCCTAATGACTCAACTGCCTTCTACTCAAACATCAGATTCACAACCAAAGCCTCACAAGTCATACCCATGGGAAATGGTAATCACAAACTAATTCCGATCCTAGGTTCAAACAAGCTGATGCTGATGCACACGTGGGTAATTTCATTAATCAACTAGCTCTTCTGATTAGTCAAAACATGAATTCTCTCCCACAAACCAATAACAACTCGTAACAGCATCTAACCCACACAATCAAGCTATGTTAAAGATGGGAGGATCGTGGGCAACCAGCTCAGAAAGACAAGATGATCAGGGAAGAGGTGGAGCGGTAGAGGTTATGTTGGTAATCGAATCGAGGAAGGAATGGTAATCAAGGTCAAGCTTATGCTCGATCAAATGTTATAATTGTGGTGGTGAGGGACACATTGCAAGGAACTGCACATCTCCAAGCGCGTCCACGAATGCGATTACTTCAGAGATAAGATGTCGCTTGTGCAAGCTCAGGATAATGGTGCGCTTGGATGAAGAGGAATTGCTGTTTCTTGCTGAAGGCAATGCCAAGACCTATGATGCAGATGTGGATGAGCAGGCATTCAGAGATAGGTCACAATCATCAGAATGCCTTTCAAGTCGGATTGTGATGCATACGACTTGATGTGGATGATGGACCTATCGCACACAAATCTTTATGGCTAGTATTTCTCCAATGGTTTCTCCCAAGGTCTCCTCTTCACCACAAGCTGGCCAATCCAAAGACACACTCATCTCAGAGGTACTAAAACTATAATGATGATAGATGTGCAAAAGATGAATGACAAAGTACTATCAACTGAAACTTTTGTATCAAATATTGAAAATATTGGTAATATCAATGTTGTCCCATATGATCAATATGTGAAACAAAGTGAAAGTGAAGTTGTACCAAGTGATGCATCTCCTGCAGCCAACAATGACTATATTTTTGATGAATACACTGCCTGTGCCCCTGAGAGCTGTAATATCTGAATTCAATGCCTATAAAGAACGTGTTGCTATTTATGAACAACGTGCTAAATTTGAGTTGACCACTCGTGAGAGGAAATGGATGACCAATGCGTACAAATTATTAGAAAAAGTTATTTTCGAGAAGAAGTATTAAAACAAGAGTTAAATTCCTTGCAAGAAAAGCTTTCTAAAACTGCTAAGCAAAAACAAGAACTTCAAGAAAATGTGAAAATGCTTAAGCAAGAATTTAATGCAAAGGAATCTAAACTTGAAAGATTTTTCTAATCTGAAAACTTTGAAAACAAACTTGAAAACAAGTTGTACATACAAGGGAACACCATTCAGACTGCCCACATGATCACTAAGCATAGGGTCCTAAACGATAAGCATAGCATTCCCCTTGTTAAGGAACCAAATCCAGAGGTCATTAAAAGGGCTAGAAATACTCATAAGGTTCTTATGATGGCAATGAAACCTTAAACTAGACAGAAACCTAGTTGCGTTGAGTGCACTGAGGAAGATAAGAAATAGATGAAGTCACTAGGGAAAAGATGAACAAGAAATTAGATGATCCTAAATGTAGAGAGAAGAAAATAAAGATCACACCCCATGATTACAAGAAGGAAAACGGGATTTCCTTGAACATGTTTAAACCTCAGACATTGTTGACTCCCTAACAAGTTTCTCGAAAATGGATTTAGATAAGCGAAAGCCGAAAAAATATTGTTGAAACAAACCCTCCTCTTTGGAAAATGCCTTGAAGAGCGACTGTGTCCTCCTAATACACCAATGCATCTTGTTCCTAGAACAATTGACCTAAAAAGCAAGACCTTAAATAGCCAATATGTTATACTTCAACTATTTGTTGATTTTGAGAAAACTTGCAAGAAAAGGATCACACCCATCTGGTTATACGGAAGGAGAAAGGTGTTTTGAGCAAATGAAAGAATGTTATTTAACTGAGGTCATGCCTTTCTTTAAACTTCTAAAAGATCACTTTGAGAGTCTTAAAAGGGGATTGAAACGATATTAAGGGGAATGGAAAGGAATTTGATGCAATGATAGTTGAAGTTATGACTGAGCTTGCACTAAAATATAATGAGATTGAGAGGAAGAACTTGCATACATTAAATGAGAACCTGATTTCTGAATGTATTACTCAGGATGTGTTTTTCACTGCTACAAATTGTTCCATTAATGCTTCCAAATGTCATGAATTATCGGTTGCACTGAAAGTCTCCCATGATCGTGTCATTGAGCTTGAAAACTAATTCAACTAAACGAGAAAATTGAACTCGATGATCACGACAATTTGGTTAAACATTTTTCTAAACTGGAAGTTGAGCATTTTAATTTACAACTAAAATATCAACATCTTAAAGAAAATGTCAAAACTTCAAATATCAAGACATCCTCAGATGCCCAAGAGTTTGATGCAGTTTTTCAAATTAACAAACGGATGAACAGATCAAGCTCAGTGCAACACGATAGAAAGTTGAAAGCCCAAATCTCTCAATTACGGTCAAACGAACAATATGACAGGCTCCCAAATGCCTCCTCCATTAGATTCTCAGAATTCTCAAACTTTTCATCTTCAAAACTTAGTTGATGCCTTCCAAAAGGAAAACGAGAGTTTTCTAGAAGAAAATGAAAAGTTAAACGACATTTTAAAGAGTTATATGATTCAATAAAAGTCACCCGTGACCAAAACAACGAAAATAACGTCTTTACAAAGGAAATTGAGAATCGAGAACTCAGGGAAATGGGAAACCGCCACTTGTTTTCAATAAGAAGGATTGTCTCAAAGTCACCCATAAACTGCAAATACAATGTGACAGTTAAATATATTCCTCCTCATCTTAGGAATAATGAACATGCTTTTCATGAATACTGTGCTCACCTTAAGGATAGTCTAGAATGTCTCCGTGAGATTGTCGAAGAGGATTTCATTAACAAACCTCTTGTTGGGATATGAAAGTGCTGAAGATATCAAAGTACTGAAGATATCAAAGTACTGTAAGTCGCAAAGTAATGGGAAAAAGTCAAAGAGTCAAAGTACCGCTAAAGATAAAGTCAAAGTACTGCACAATGAAGTCAAAGTACTGCAAGAACAAAGAACTGTATATCGTTTATAGAAAGTAGGGTAACTCTAGAATATTCTGTATTAGATTACTTGTCATACAAGGTTATCAATTGTAAACCGACTAGGATATCCTTGAGCCTATAAAAGGACTCCTAGATGGCATAGAGATATGACATATGACTTACGATTTTAGAATTAGAGTTTTAGAGAAAGTTCGATTATCTTAGAGTTGTATTAGAATATCTGCATAATAAGCAGATTTAGAGTTTATAATAAAAGATTATTCTTCTTAGCTTTGTTAAGTAAATTCCGCGTACTTAATAAAGATTACTCAGTGTTTGTCTTTGTTAATAACTTAGGATTTATCCGAGGTTATTAAACCATAACAAGCTAGTTAAGTTAGTTTGATTAAAGTATATCGATCCAACAAGTGGTATCAGAGCTTGTGTGGAAACTCAGACTAGGAAGAAACCCTACTTCAACAATATTCAAGATGTCGACTGAAGCTGTTCCACCACCCTCCATCACCTCACTCAGAATTCCAATAATCAAGAAGGGAGAATATGATCTCTGGTGCATGAAGATGAGGCAAAGAGACATTGCCATCACAGAACATGCTCTTTGGAATGTTATTGTGAATGGGAATGAAGTTGTAGCAGACCCCATTGATATTCCTGTGGACAACCAAAAGCCTAAACCTGTATACCAAAGAAGAACCTTAAGGAATCAAGAAAAGGCACTCAATATTCTCTTATCTGCCATTCCAGATGGTCATCTTCTCAAATTTCATGATGCAAAAGATGCTAAGCAACTCTGGGTGCTCTCAAGACCGTGATTTGGAGGGAATGAAGCCTCTAAAAGATGCACAGAAATTTGCTAAAGCAACAGTTTGAAACTTTCACAGTTGGTCAAAGAGAGAGTCTTGATGCTGCATATGATAGGTTTCAGAATCTACTAAACATGTTGGAGCTATACAAGGCGAAGTATCACTTGAAGATGCTAACTTGAAGTTTCTAAGGAGTTTGCCATCCTCATGGCATGTGATTGTTACAATGATCAGAGGACAACAAGGTTCGGATGTCATGGACTTTGATGATCTATATCATCAACTTAAGGTGTATGAGCATGAGATGAGTGGTCAAACAAGTTCTAAATCTCACAATATTGCTTTTCTATCATCTGAGAAGAAGGACAAGACTTCCAAAAGTATGCTTCTCCTCAAAGTACAAGTTTCAAAGTATGCTGTCTATCACCCCCCTCATATGATCAACAGGTCCCACCAACTACCACTATGGCCTCAGATGAAGTTATGTGCTCCTTCTTTGCACAACAAGCTAGTTTACCTGTCACTTATGAAGAAGATCTAGCACAAATTGAAGAAGATGCACTTGAAGAAATTGATATCATGTGGCAAGTTGCTATGATCACTGCAAGAATCAAAAAGTACATGAAGAAGACAGGTAAAAGCATTGATTTCAAACCCAAACAGGGCATAACTTTTGACAAATCTCAAATTGAATGCTTCAATTGTCAAAAGACTGGTCACTTTGCAGAGAGTGCAGGTTGCTAAGTATCAAGCAAACAGGACATCCGAGAAGCCAAACTTGAGCTTAAGGAAATTCCCATTACTGAATCAAAGGCTTTGGTTGCTCAAGAGAAGTTATCAGAAGTTGACTGGAGTGAAGAGTTTGATGTGATGAACCTATGACTTAATCTGTATGGTAGCAGTGGAAGATGCAGCTGAAGACACAGTGGAAGCATTGGACCGGAGTACCGCTTTTAATGAAGTATCTGAACATGCTGCTTTGGAATCTGATGATGGCTTTGGCAGATTTGACTGGAGCAAGGAAAGTGAAGATGATCCTGTTCAACTCGCATTGGTGGCTACTTCACCAAATCAATCTCCTATCTCTGAGGTATGCTCAAATTGCTATGATTTTTATCATAAATTGCTTAGCAGCTATGTGATTGAGAGAGATAATTGTGTTAAGGCTAGGGCTGAGGTAGCAGGTTATCAAATAACCTTAGAATCTATGGAAGCCAAAATTTTAGCACATGAAACTAATGAAGTAGCTTGGGCTGAAAAATATGCACAACAGGATTACCAGCTAAAGCTTAGTGAATGGAAATTAAACTGTAAAATTGCTGAAATTGAGAAATTAACTAAGGAAAGAGATGATTTGTTAGCTAAGTTTGCTGCTTGGGGTGAAGCGGGTTTGTCACATGTTTCTTATGTTCAAAAACAGCAAAGAGCTTATCTTAAAACTGGATTAGGTTTTGGTATGGATTTTAGTAAGATAGAAGAAAACCAATCTAGTAATCAGATGAAGGTGAGTATTAGGATATAACCACTAGTGATGAAGAACTCATTAATTATGTAGATACATCTAGTAATGATGGTTCATTAAGTGACTCACCTCCTGCATATAAGAAAGCTAATGATTATCATGCTGTTCCACATCCTACTGGCATTCATCAACCCTTTAGGCCCGATGTTCTCGTTTGGAATAGACAGTCTAGAGTTTAGGAAAAAGCTAGTTGCTAAATCTAGGTCTAAGACACCCAAAGAAACTGTTGAAAACGGTGTTCAAAATCAAGCAGTACCTTTAAATCAAAGTACTGCTCACAAGCGTACCTTCTTCAAAACCTTTTCAAAAAAGTACTGCTAAACCTTTTTGGGATAATTTTGGTCAAAACAAGTTTAATCACTCACCAAGAAGGCAAAATAATTTTGGGCATAGACATAGAAGAAATCACTTTAGTCATATGGGTCAAAAACTGTGTTTTGTGTGTTATAGTCCTACTCACTTAATCAAAGATTGTGACAAACACTCGGAATATCTAAGCAAGTTTCCAAGGAATAAGTCTACAAATCAGAAACCTAGAGAGCACAAACCGGTGTGGACTAATTCAAATAGGGTTAATCACATTAAACTTCACAAGACATAGATACCCACATCGAGAAGATCTTCAGATCTCACAAGACTTTCCAAAGTACCGCCGCAGAGACAAGGTACTAATAAAACTGCTTGGAATAGGTATTCTAGGAGATCTCACTATCAACCTAGAATGTATCACAATTCATATAGGGGATCTAGATCACAGGAACCACCTGTTAAAACCGAATGGGTAAAAAGGGGAAGTAATGGTAAGGACACACAGTACGTTCAACAAAAAGTGAATCAGATGTTTGTGTGACACAAGAAAATGCTAATCAACTGGTGAAAGAGATTTATGTTTTGAAAACCAGAAAGTTTTGAAAATCCACATGCTAAAACTCAAAAGTTAATTTTGGATCATCACTTGAAAGATAGTGGGAATTACATACTCAAGGAATTTGAGTTTGTAACTCCACAAGGGGAACACAAGTCAGTGATGGCTTGGGTTCCTAAGAGTTTCTAACTCTTTTTGTGTGCAGAGCAACCCAGAAGAGGAGCTTAAAGATCATCTTATTGTGGATAGTGGTTGCTCGAAGTATGACAGGAGTCAAAGAGATCCTGTCTGATTTTAGGAAGATTAGTGGAGGAAAAGTTGCATTTGGGAATGATCCCAATGGAGGAAGGATTACGGGGAAAGGAACAATTAAAGCTGGAAGAATCGATTTTGAAAATGTCAGATATGTGAAGGAGCTTAAGTTCAACTTGTTGTCAGTCTCTCAAATTTGTGATAAAAGCATCCTGGTGTATTGATTCACTGACACAATGTAATGTCTCATTCTTTTCTCTGACTTTAAACCTGTTGATGAAGACTTGGTAGTACTTAGAGTACCAAGGACAAATGATGTGTATAGTTTAGACATGAAGAGTCTACATTCATATGGAATGCCACATGTTTGGTGTCTAAAGCAACATCTGAAGAGGCACATCAATGGCATAGAAGATTGGGCCATGTTAATTTCAAGAATATCAACAAAATGGTCAAAGGCAATTTAGTTAGAGGTCTACCTTCAAAGACTTACAAGAATGATCAATCATGTTTGGCATGCAAGAAAGGGTAAACAACACAAAGCTTCCTGCAAAAAGCTTGAGGAGAGAACTATTAGAGAACCATTGGAGCCGTACATATGGATTTATTTGGACCTATCTCTGTGGCAAGTTTAAATAAGAAAAAGTATTGTTTGGTTGTTACTGATGATTGTAGTAGATTCAGTTGGGTTTCCTTTTTGGGTTTTAAAGATGATACTTTTGATGCTATCCATGACACCATTATTGCTCTTGAAAACCAATTGAGACTCAAGGTTAGAGGTATTAGATGTGACAATGGGACTCAATTCAAGAACAAACTGATGGATGAATTTTGTGCTAACAAAGGCATAAAAAGGGAGTTTAGTATTGCCGTAACACCACAACAAATGGTGTTGCAGATAGGAAGAATAGAATAGACTTTGATTGAAGCAAGAAGAACAATGTTAGCAGATTCTCACCTACCTATTCAGGTTCTGGGAGAAGCTGTAAGTACTACTAGTTATGTACTTAACAGAGTCTCAGTCACTAAACCACAGATGAAGACACCCTATGAATTGCTGATGGGCACTAAACCCAACATTCGTTTTATGAAACCTTTGGATGCCCTCTTACTATTTTAAACACTATTGATAATCTGGGAAGTTTGATGGCAAGTCAGAAGAAGGATACTTATTGGGTTATTGCACTAACAGTAAAGGCTTTAGAGTATACAACAAAGTTACTAAGAAGGTTCAAGATTGTCTTCATGTTGAGTTTTTAGAAGATCAAGACAATGAAAAAGGTAAAGGTCCTGATTGGATGTTTGATCTTGAGATTTTATCTCCTTCAATGAATTATGTTCCTGTGAGAGAAGAAAATCAACCTATGCACAATGAAGAAGATATTCAATATGTTGTTCATGATGTTCATATTAGTCTTGATGCTGTTCCTCGCTAAAGATTCTCAGTAAGTTCAAACCAAAGTATCTGTTCCTAAGCAAAGTAATCGCTTCTTCAAAACAAAGTACTGTTGCACCACAATCCTCATTATCTGCTGAGGATCAATCTATTCAAGAGGAACTTAATCAGATGCTTCTTCAAGATGTTTTAGCACATTCTTACACCGATGAACAAAGGAGAGCTTATGAAGAGGCAAAGAAAAAGAACCAGACTGCAGAGTACTCTTACAGTACTTTGGACAAGATTTTTGAACAAAGTACATGCTGCACCTTGACAAGTACTTTAGATGATTTGGCTGATCCTACCATGCCTGGATTAGAAGATACTGATGATGAATTTGAAGATGAAGGTATTTTCCCAAATTCCAATGAAGGTGCCGATGTTACTAATTTAGATGATAATTATGAAGTTCCACAGTCTCCAAACTTAAGAACTCATAAGGATCATCCTTCTCATCAAATCATTGGTCCTTCTACTTCTGGAGTGCTGACTAGACACAAAGCTAAGGGTTTCACAAAACCTCACAATGCTTTACTTAGCTTTGTGTATAAACAAAACAAATCATAAGGACCATCAAACCTGTTTATTTACTTGTTTCATCTCTCAAGAGGAACCCAAGAATATTGCTCAAGCTTTGACTAAAGAAAGCTGGGTTGAAGCTATGCAGAAAGAACTTCTTCAATTTAAACTTCAAGAAGTTTTATGTGATCTTCCAGATGGGAAGAGAGTTATTGGAACCAGGTGGGTTTTTAGAGTTAAAAGAGATGAAAGAGGCAATGTTATCAAAACAAGGCAAGGTTAGTTGCTCGTGGTTATAGACAGGAGGAAGGGGAGTATGATGAGGTATTTGCTCCAGTAGCAAGAATAGAAGCTATCAGAATATTTCTTGCATTTGCTTCTTATATGGGCTTTCAAGTTTACCAGATGGATGTTAAAAGTGCCTTTTATATGGCAAGATTACAGAGGAAGTTTATGTCAAACAACCTCCTGGTTTTGAAGATCCTAAACATCCAAACAAAGTCTACAAGGTTGTTAAAGCTTTTTATGGCCTTCATCAGGCACCTAGAGCTTGGTATGAGAGACTCTCCACATTCTTATTGCAACATGGATAGAGAAGGGGAGCTATTGACAAGACTTTGTTTATCAAGAGAGACAAGAAAGATATCATGTTAGTTCAAGTTTATGTTGATGATATCATCTTTGGGGCTACCAAACAGTTCATGGTTAAGGAGTTTGAGCGTACAGCTGATGATTATCAGAAAGAATTTCAAATGAGTTCAATGGGAGAGTTGACTTTCTTTTTGGGACTTTAGGTTAAGCAGTCAAAGGAAGGTATTTTTATCAGTCAAGACAAGTATGTTAATGACATACTTAAGAAATTCAATTTTGATGATATGAAGGCTGTTACTACACCTATTAAATCTATCAATTCATTGGGTAAAGATGAAGATGGACACCCTGTTGAAGTCAAGCTTTATAGATCAATGATTGGCTCTCTTATGTATCTTAATGCATCAAGGCCTGATATCATGTTTGCAGTTTGTCTATGTGCAAGATATCAAGTCTCACCAAAGATCTCTCACATGAATGCAGTAAAAGAATTTTTTCTGTTATTTGAAACAACAACCTAAGTTGGGGTTGTGGTATCCAAAAGAGTCACCTTTCACTTAGAAGCTTTTTCAGATAGTGACTATGCAAGTGATAATTATGATAGAAGATCCACAACTGGTGGATGCCAATATCTTGGAAGAAGGCTAGTCTCCGGCAATGCAAAAGCAGACATAATTGCAGAACATCATCATAACAAGTCTGAATATGTAGATGCTGCAAGTTGTTGTGGTCAAGTTTTGTGGATGCAGAATCAACTCTTGGACTATGGGTTCAATTTCAAAAATACTCCTATCAATATTGATAATGAGAGTACAATTTGTATTGTTAAGAATCATGTGTATCATTCCAAGACAAAGCATATTCAGATTAGGCATCACTTTATCAGAGATTGTTATGAGCATAGGCTCATCAATGTAGTTAAGGTTCACACGGTTATGACAATGTAGCCTGATCTACTCACAAAAGTTTTTGATGTGTCACGATTCAATCACTTGGTCGTGAGCATTGGAATGATTAACTACTAAGCTTTGTTTAAGGGGAGGACTATAAGGTGTTAGTATAGTCCGGTGTATTGCTTGAGGGGAGGATGCTTGTTGATACTTAGTTTATATGAAGAAATTTTGGCAAAGTATTGTTTTTCCTTAAAGTACTGCTTGGAAAGTACCGCTTGGGAAAGTATGCTTATGTGGAAAGTACCGCTTTGTCGTATAAAGTACTATTCTAACGGTAATATTGATGGGTAATTGATAATAACGGTAACTTTGTTATTATAGGCTGTGATTTTTCAAATCCTACCTATAAATAACTACTTGCCGATTTTCCCTCTCATATTATTACTTTACATCTTTTCCATACTTATCTCCCGATCACCATCTCTTTATTCTTCAATAAATCTTTATTGTGCTCACTCATTCAACAATGGCGAATCGTTTAACTGTTTCAAAACACAATATGGTGGCTAATTTGGACAAGACTGAGGCAAATATAGCTTTTAATGATATTGTTGATTATCTTACTGGTTGCCTATTAGTTATGCTCTTTAGTTGAGCCGATATTATTGAACCATGAATTCAAGAATTTTGGGCTAATGCTAGAGATAATATGGAGGAGGATGAATACTATATTAGATCTACAGTTGTTGGACGATCTAACTATCAAGATTACAGAAGCCTCTATTCGAGAAGATTTATTATTTGGAGATGAAGAAGGGCTATTCGATTTGACAAGCAACTGATTTGGGATACTTTTAGGAATCTTGGTTATGAAGGGTCTTTAATAGAACAAACATTCAAGAAAGCATTATTCTGTCCTCAATGGAAGTTTTGATTCATGTACTGCTTCATTGCATAAGTTCTAAAAGTACTTCTTGGGAGCAGTTTGGGTCTAATATAGCATCTGCAGTGGTTGGTTTAGCTACAGACAGAGTGTTTAATTTTTCAAAGCTTATTTTGGATGGGATGCTATCACATATTTCTTCTGGGTCAAAATGGTTGATGTACCCAAGGTTTGTACAGGTTTTCTAAAACAAGCAATTGGTTGATGTTCCAAAACCTACTGCTTTGTTACCTGTTATTGTGCAACAAGCCAAAATTTTTACATTTATGGCTAGGAGAAGTGCTTTGTTCAGAGGTGGAGATATTCCATTAACTTCTACAATGATGGAAGTTGTTCAAGCTGTACGTAATGATGCTGGAGAGGATGAAGAAAGTGAAGGTGTTGATTCTTGGACAAGGTACTGCTCTCAAAGTGGCGCATCTGAAAGTACAGCTTACCTTGAAGGTACTGCATTATTACAGGGTACTGTTTCTCCAAACCCTGAGGTTCAAGCTGATATTGAAAGAACACCTACTCCATCTCCACAACATTCTATTCCTCGTCTTCGAGGAACATTCACATCCTCACAAGATGATCATACAATACCTCGTGAAGGATTAACTTCGATAACTATGCTTTGACAAGGGAGCTAGTTCGATTGAATAAGACTGTTGAGTCTCAAGCTAAAGCACTTAGGAAGTTGAGACGTAGGTATGTTTGGTTGAGAAATTTTATTAAACCCTATATTCAAGGTTTCAATTTATGGGTTAAAGAGGAAAACAAACGCCGTAAACAACTTCGAAAGGAATTCAAACGAAAGAAGGTTCCTAAGTCATCTTCTGTCAACTTGGGGAGGAATTTAGCAAAGGAAAATTTGAAAGAAGATGTTACAAAGAAGAAAGAATCTGTAAGTACTGCAGAAAAGATTATTTCAGATCAAGAAGTGCAAGTTCAAAGTACCGAACATCAAGGTACTAATGTTCAAGGTACTAATGTCAAGTACTGATGTTCAAGGTAATCTGAACATCAAAGTACCGATCATCAAAGTATGATTTTCATGATACATCTAGACAAGAAGTAATAACTCCAAGGGTATTGAATTTTGAAGAAGAAGCTGGTCCTTCTACATTTGTTATAGAAGAAGAGGAGGAAGCCACATTCATACCTATTCATTCTGCTAGTGATGATGAAGTAATTGCTACAATATTAGATTTATCACAACCAAGAGGAGGGGTTACTATTAGAGATGTACAAGAAGATGAACAACCAAGAGCTTCTCAACCAGCCATTGATCCTAAAGATAAAGGGAAAGGTATTCTGGTTGAAACAAAGAAAAAGAAACTCACTTTGGCAAAACTTAGAGCAATTGAAGTTGCTAGGAATGAAGCTTCAGCTAGAAAAGTTCAAGAAGAGTTAGATGCTCAAGATAGAAAAGAACAAGAAGCTCAAGAGGCTCAATAGAAAAGCAACCAAGAGGTGCAAGATGAATTAGATGTTGAAACTACTGAACCTTTACAGTCTCCTACACCTGTTAGATTTATGCCAAGAAGACCTAATTTAGCTAAGGACAGGAATGCTATGATGGCTTATCCGAAAAGTCAAGGGTATAAAGGATTACAGAAGTTTAATTATCTTGAGATGAAAAGATTATATGATGCTGCTAGGGAGGATTATAAGAAGAATGTTGCAGGCATCAAAGATTTTAGAGAAGAAGCTACCTGGACTGAAACTGAAAGGAAGAAAAGTTTAAAGAGAAAAAGAAAAACTGAAGTTACAGATGTTCGCCAAAGAAAGAAAAGGTTAAATTAAGATCTGAGACTAGTGATGAATTGAAGAATTATCTCAGAGTGGTAGATTTTTATTATACAAAGGAAGATGATGATATGAAGATGAACAGATCAAAGATCAGTGTTTTCAAAGTTGAGAAATCTAAGAATGGAGATTACATGGTTTTTTTATAAGGAAGATGAAAGTTTTAAAGTTTTCAAGAGGTTATGGGATTTGTTGCATGTTATTGATAGAGTAGATCTATTTTATTTATATCATGTTGTGAAGGCTTATTTTGAAGATCATCCATTGGAAGGAATTGGATTGGTTTTACATGGTGATCTCATAACTATGTGGGAAACTGAAGAAGAAAGCTCTGATGATATCTGGAAGAATCAGGAAAACTGGGAAATAGTTTGCTGGAGATTCTTTGAAGAATCTGAAGTTCATGTTTTGGAGCTAGAGAATGGAACAATGATACACATGTTTGCACGTAAAGAAGATATCCTCTCACTATTGAGCTCATGAGAAGAATGCTAGAGCATGGATTGGAAGTAGAAGAGGATAATGAAACTGCTTGCATGGTTATCAACTTGTTTATAAACCGGACTACCATTGCTGAGAATGATCAATAACTGGTATGAATTTTATTTGAATAAATACTTTTTGATATATCAGACGTTTTATTCAAAGTAAACAGTGACATGACAGAAGATTTCATCAAAGTACTGTTTGAAAAAACTTTTTTCCGAACTAAACAGTTAAATAAATTTTAGAAGAAACCTTTTTGCTAAGTAATACATATTTTGAACTAAAGGTTGAATAAATGGTTTTTGTGATGATAACATCAATAGGTTATCAATCCACCATGGTTACAAAAGGATTGACTAATCCATGAGCAAACGGCTCGGGTAAAGATATATCAAATCCGTTTTTAGTTGACAACTTGCTAATAAGTTGAATGGTAATCAACTCACCATATCAGTAATGTGAAGAGTTGGCTAGCCCACAAGAAAATGGCTTGTGGTAAAGGCTGTGGAAAACCATTATTGGTAATTAGTTCACCATTAGATAAAAGAACTAACTAGTCCAGAAGGGTACAACTTTTGGTAAAGACAAAACAAATCTGTTGATAGTTGGTGGTTTGCTAAAAATCATATGGTTATCAATGTACCATGGTCTTACACACCAAAACATTTGGCTACTCCAGAGATAATGGCTTTGGTAAAGAGTTCTAAATCCATTATTTTTTCAATGATTCACTTGAAAGTGATGAGAATAGTATGCAACTTAAACTGAATTAAATGTACAAATTGTCATATGTTGTTGTGTTGCTGAAAAGATGGAGCTTGCTGGATGTTACAGTGTCAAGAGAACAATTCTAAGAGATACTTTGACAAGAACAGATGTTACAGAGATAAAGGCTTAAAGACTAAGAAACAATCCGTCTTTAAAAGATAAAGCTGTTAAAGATATATTCACAAAGGAACTTGAAGTCAAGCAAGTAGAATTCAATTTAGGGGAGGATTGTTGGGATATGAAAGTGTCTTGAAGATATCAAAGTACTAAGATATCAAAGTACAGTAAGCTGCAAAGTACGGAAATTTAGTCAAAGAGTCAAAGTATGCTAAAGATAAAGTCACAAGTAACTGCACAATAAAGTCAAAGTACCCAAGAACAAAGAACTGTATATTCGTTTATAGAAAGTATGGTAACTCTAGAATATTCTCAGATAGATTACTTGTCATACAAGGTTATCAATTGTAAACCGACTAGGATATCCTTGAGCCTATAAAAGGACTCCTAGATTGGCATTAGAGATATGACATATAACTTACGATTTTAGAATTAGAGTTTTAGAGAAAGTTCGATTATCTTAGAGTTGTATTAGAATATCTGCATAATAAGCAGATTTAGAGTTTATAATAAAAGATTATTCTTCTTAGCTTTGTTAAGTAAATTTCACCGTACTTAATAAAGAATGCTCAGTGTTTCTTTGTTAATAACTTAGGATTTATCCGAGGTTATTAAACCTTAACAAGCTAGTTAAGTTAGTTTGATTAAAGTATATCGATCCAACACCTCTTGATAGTGAAATTAGGTTTGCTTGCCTCCAGGCCAAACGATCTTAAGAGTTGCTAGAATGTGTAATTGCAACATGTCCCAAATCCTTAACCTTAGGTGCAAAAGGCAAAGCTGTGATGCCTTGTTCTATGCCTAGTGCTGAGCCTTCAAACCATTCTAGGCCCAGTTTTAAGAAAGTATACATCAATGTGTCGTCTAGTAATACAGATCTTTGCACGTCTAGTTCAGGAATGCAAAAAGTAGATCAACCAACTAATGTTCCCATAATTCCTCTACAGAGTAATCAATGACATTAAAGCGAGAAGGTCAAAGTCTCAAGACAATACAAGGAATGATAGGACCTCGCAAGCTAAAATGTGCATTGGAAGAAAGTAGAAGACCAACCTAGGATCTTTAAGCTTGTGTTGAATAAAACGAATCGTGTTGATTCTAGTATTAGCCTTAGGCGTAATCGTAATTAATTCAATTCTGATACTATTTTCAAACCTTGTAATGATGTCTGCTTGAATTCTGCTGCTAATCATGAATGTGGTGTGAATGCTTTGTCTAATGCTGTCAAATGCCCAGTTAAAATTGTTAATGCTAATAATCGTGCAAATAAGGCAAAAGGCAAAAACGAAAGATTGTTCGAAAAAAGTGGAAACCCACAGGAAGAACTTTTATAAAGATAGGTTATTATTGGATACCTTTGGGCCATAAGAATAATCAGTTTTGTTCTCAAACTGCTAAGATTATTCCCACTAGAAAATGGATGCCTACTGGTAGAACTATTCCCTTAAGAAGTGAACATACTTTGAATAGGTCAAATACATACACCAGCATTGCATCTATTCCCAATAATTCCATTGCTTCTACTTTGATATATGTATGTTTCTATTTCTGATGTGGGTATTCCAATTACTGTTACTAACCAAGTGGAACCCATTCTTGCATGGGATCCCAATTATCCAGTTATCCATTCTTGTCTGTGTTCAACTGCAGATCGTTCAAATCGTTCTGTGGTACCTGACTCAGGCTGTTCCAAGCATATGACTGGAGACCGGTCGCGACTCATGAACTTCGTGAGCAAATTCATCGGGACAGTTAGATTCGGTAATGATCATTTCGGTGCAATTATGGGTTATGGTGATTATGTTGTTGGTGATAGTGTTATCTCTAGAGTATACTATGTGGAAGGTCTTGGTCATAATCTGTTCTCTGTCGGTCAATTCTATGATTCTGATCTAGAAGTAGCCTTTAGAAAACATACTTGTTTTGTTAGAGAACTTGATGGTAAGGAACTTTTAAGAGGAACTCGTGGTTCAAATCTTTACACCATCTCTATAGAAGATATGATGAAGTCTTCTCCAATTTGCTTGCTGTCAAAGGCTTCAAAAACAAAGTCATGGTTATGGCATCGACGTCTCAATCACTTGAACTTCGGCACCATCAATGATCTCTCCAGAAAGGACTTAGTTGTAGGTTTACCTCGACTAAAGTATGAAAAGGATCATCTTTGTTCAGCATGTCAATTGGGAAAAAGCAAGAAGTATGCCCATAAACCCAAACCTACTAACTCTGTCACAGAAGTTCTTCATACAATTCATATGGATTTATGTGGACCAATGAGAGTGCAGAATATCTTTGGGAAGAAATATGTGTTAGTTGTAGTTGATGATTACTCTAGATTCACCTGGGTCAAGTTCTTAAGGACAAAGGATGAAACTCCTGATATCATCATCAAACTCATCAAACATCTGCAGGTTCGACTTAACAAAACCGTCAGAATTATCCGGACAGACAATGGAACTGAGTTTGTTAACAAACAACTCAGTGAATTTTATGAAAGCATTGGAATCAGCCATCAAAGAAGTGTTCCACGAACTCCTCAACAGAACGGTGTAGTTGAAAGGCGAAATCGAACTCTTGTAGAAGCCGCTAGAACAATGCTGATTTACTCAAAAGTTCCAATGTTTCTCTGGGCTGAAGCTATTGCCACTGCATGCTACACACAAAATCGTTCCCGATTCACAATGTTCATGGAAAGACACCATATGAACTTGTCCACAACAGAAAACCTAATCTCTCTTTCCTTCGTGTGTTTGGAGAATTGTGCTATCCAACTAATGAGGGTCAAGACTTAGGCAAACTTAGAGCTAAAGCAGACATTGGAGTATTTGTAGGGTATGCACCAAACAAAAAGGGATACCGAATCTACAACAAAAGAACCCGAAACATCATGGAAACAATTCACGTTACGCTTTGATGAGTCGACCGGTCAAACGGCTCCTGAACAATTCATTCGACCCGCACTTCAAAACTGTCCAATTGGTTCATCCCTTGTTCCAAACTCTTCTCAAGAAACTCCATATGTACCTCCATCTGAAGATGATTTAAAGAAATTGTTTGATCCTATGTTTGATGAACTTTATGATCCGAGTACTAATGAGGTGTTGATCCCTACAACAGAGGCTACTCATATTCCAGTGAATGAAGTCTCAATATCTTTAAGTCAAGAAGCACCTGCTGCTGATCCTTCAGTCTCATCAACAAATCATCATTCTTCAAATGTACATCATGGAACTGTTTCTGGCTTCAATGATGAAGTTAATCCCTTTGCTACTCCTGAAGATGCTCCGTTTGAAAACATATTTGCTCCTGAATCTTCATCAGAACCATCTTCGTCAGAAAATGGACTCATGATCATCCATTAGACAACATCATTGGAAATCCCTCTCGTCCAGTATCCACACGGAAACAACTTGCAACCGATGCCTTATGGTGCTTCTTCAACTCCGTACTCTCTAAGATCGAACCAAAAGATGTTAAAACCGCCATGAATGAAGATAGCTGGTTCAATGCTATGCAAGATGAAATTCATGAGTTCGATCGACTAGATGTATGGGAGTTAGTACCTGCTCCAGATTCTGCTATGATTATTGCTCTAAAATGGATCTTCAAAGTGAAACTTGATGAGCATGGTGATGTGTTGAAGAACAAGGCTCGATTAGTTGCTAAAGGATACCGTCAAGAGGAGGGTATTGAATTTCAAGAATCTTTTGCTCCAGTTGCTTGAATCGAGGCAATCAGAATCTTTCTGGCTAATGCTGCTAGTAAGAACATGGTAGTCTATCAGATGGATGTGAAGACGGCATTTCTGAACGGAGACCTTAAAGAAGTCGTCTACGTCAGCCAACCTGAAGGATTTGTAAATCAAGAGCATCCTACTCACGTTTATCGTTTGAAGAAGGCCCTCTACGGTTTAAAGCAAGCTCCAAGGGCATGGTATGATACACTGTCAAAGTTTCTTCTATCAACCGGATTTAGCAAAGGAGCAGTTGATCCAACATTGTTCACCAGGAAGTCAGGCAAACATTTAATTCATGTTCAAATTTATGTTGATGATATTATTTTTGCCTTGACTGATCCAATGGAATGTGATCGTTTTTCTAATGAAATGAGTTCAAAATTTCAAATGTCAATGATGGGACAAATGTCATTTTTCTTGGGATTACAAATTTCACAAAGTCCCGGAGGCATTTTCATAAATCAATCTAAATATGCAACAGAAATCTTAAAGAAATTTGGATTTGATTCAAGTGACCCTGTTGACACCCCCATGATTGATCGAACCAAACTAGATGAGGACCACTCAGGAATCATGGTAGACCAAACAAAATATCGAAGTATGATTGGATCCCTGATGTACCTCACAGCCAGTAGACCAGACATCTTGTTCTCTGTTTGCATGTGTGCTAGATACCAGGCTAAGCCTACTAAAAAGCACCTTGAAGCTGTTAAACGGGTCTTTCGGTATCTCCAAGGAACCATCAATATGGGACTATGGTACCCAAAGGACACCGGTATGTCACTAACGGCCTATGCAGATGCTGATCATGCAGGTTGTCAAGATACACGTCGAAGTACGTCTGGAGGTGCTCAGTTTTTGGGTGATAAGCTAGTGAGCTGGTCGTCAAAGAAGCAAATGAGTACTTCTATTTCCTCTACAGAGGCTGAATACATAGCCATGTCATCTTGTTGTGCTCAAATCTTATGGATGAGATCTCAATTATCTGACTATGGCTTTGAATTCAACAAAATCCCTCTGTACTGTGATAATAAAAGTGCTATTGCTCTATCATGCAACAACGTTCAACACTCAAGAGCAAAGCATATCGACATTCGACATCATTTCATCAGGGAACAAGTGGAAAAAGGTGTGGTGGAACTCTATTTTGTGAGGTCTGAATATCAGTTAGCAGACATCTTCACCAAAGCTCTTCCAAGAGAACGCTTTGAGTTTATTCTTCCACGACTGGGCATGAAAAGCCTTCAACCAGAAACACTCAAACGTCTTCAGGAGGAAGACGAGGAGTAAAGGTCTATCTTCATCTATATCCTGTATATATCTATTCGAAAATCAAATAGAAAAATATAATATTTTCAAAAATCCATAAAAATTTGAAAAACTTGAAAATCTTTAAAAAAAAAATATATTGTTTTTTTTGTTTTTCTTGGTTCGATAATATCTACGGTCTTTGTGCTGTCATTCAAAGAATGACACGGGACTTTAGATGTTGTTCGAATTTTTATTAAAAAAAAAAAAAAAAAAAAAAAAAAAAAAAAGGGAGAAAGAGAAACAATGGCTTATTGTCAGTTCAGGCAGTAACCCGCTTTTCAAAGAAAGAACAGAGCCATGCTTTTTCATGTTTTTCAAGATTTGAGAATTTGTTTGAACGTTCATCAAAAGCCTTCTTATCAACCAAATTCCATGCTCTGATTCTATAAACATTTATCTGCTGAAAACTAACTGCTTTGAAAAATAACTCAATCTCTATTTTTGATAATCATCTGGACTTATTTGTCAAAAGATCAATCTCTCAATCAACAACCTATGTCATTGATTGAGGGGGAGAATGATTTCAATTAAATTAAAAAGTTATTTGGCATTCAATTGTTTTCAAAAGATATACATGCATGTTTTATCAATGGAGTTTAAAGTCTTAACATCCGATCCTTATCAGTTAAAACGCTTTCATAATCAAGTCACAATTCTCCCTAAAAGCTTTCAAAATCAATTTAAATCTATAAGAGATCACAAATCTCAAATGATTTAATAATTGTGATCGGGGGAGAATGTGTGATTTAAATTGGATTTAAATTGATAATTCGGTAAATGGTTTTATAAGGATGTACATGCTCTTCTTCCCACATGTGACAAACGATTTCAAATTTTCCATGCACATGTTGAGGGGGAGCATCTATCTTAAACCTATGATTTGAAACGTGATCACTTATCTCAATGTGCAGGTTCCTCTAGTATGTGCAAATCTCTTTTCAAATCTTGAGGCACATATTGAGGGGGAGCAAAACTTATGAAAACATCATCCTTCCCAAAAATGCTTTATCTACTTGTCTTGGTTAGGGAAGTGATGTTGATATCTTTTAGAAAAATGGTAATCAAAGAAGTAATTTCTTCCTCTTGCCTCCGTGTGCAAAACGATTTCAAACATTTGATGCACATGTTGAGGGGGAGCACTTATTCTAAAAATATCAAAAACAATTCAGGTACAAAATGCTTTGATAAAATATCATAAGTATCTGGATTGATTTTCAAATGATTTTCAATTGGTTCCTATGGCAGATGAACAATACCAAAAAGACCGACCAACTTTACATTATGTATGGTGATATAAGGACGATAAGGTTAGGTATGTGTTCCCATGATCCGCCAGAACCGGAGGGATCTACCCAGGGACTATCCACTAGTTAGTGTAGAGTTCTTAGGTATGATGATAAAAGGAGAAAAATGAGATATGGGAAGAGTGCGGACTGAGACTGAGCTAGTACTGGAATAAACCCAACAAGGTTCTAGCTATGAAGTCTCGGTAAGCACTGAAGGGGTTGAAGAATTAAAAAGAATTGAATGAGAAAAGGGTGAAAACAAATAGCCCTCCATTTATTCAACCTTAGGGCAGAAACCGGGTTCAATTCATATGCTACTGATGGTAACATCGGTATTGAAGACAAGACGTCATGGACCCAGTGACGCACTGCACTTCAACTTTCCAAACCACTCAAGTTCCTCTTAAAAGGACTTGTTTCATTCTCACGGGGAACCGACATTATCTATCGACTTTCTCTTAGAGATTGTTGATATTGAAGGAGGAGACCCTCTCCCTAGTCTCCGATATAGGATCCAAATATGCACAAATTGAGTCTAGTGCCACGAGATCATCAATAAATCTCATTAGGACACTTTCAATGAAGACTCTCTGTTTCACTCAATGTGGAAAGAGAGATTATATCTTGAGTCCTACGCATTATCCTTGTGGTATTGCCAGAACATCTGAGTGATGTGTTTACATATTCACTGTGAAGATAGAAAGCCTTCTGGAGCCAACATCTAACAAGCTCCTGGTAGGTGGCGTGTGAGATCTATTATACTGATCAACCATGTGACAACTGAACAGAAACAATGGGGCGATTCAATCTTTTGAATCAATCCTGGTTCAGGTTATGGATTGACGGATACCTTTGAAAAACCGGTCTTTGTGCTTTAAAACTCTTTTCATTAGCATGTCGATCGTGTACTAATTTTTCAAATCAAAAGGTGTTTTATGATTGATAATTGATTTTCATTAAAACCTTCGTTATATTGCAAAAACAATTTCTATTGAGCAATACATGATTGTTTTTCAAATCTCTTTTCATCAATCAGTGGACGTAAATTCGCTGGTTCACTCACTCCGTGTTGTCTTCTTTGAGACGTTCCGGTTTGAGAACAGCTAGAGCAGCTGCGAAACCCTGTCAAGGAAATTCTTCGGAATTATACCTGATCACAGGCAGTACTTGTACTGATCAACGGGGAACCGTGGGCCGTGTACCTCAATTCATCGAAAGTGATCAAAGACACTTTCGTGCGCTTTATTGCTAACTGTCTTATGCAGGTACACCCCGACGCTTGCAGCTGATCAGAATGAAGCGGTCAATCCATAGCCGCATGCTCACCTAACACATTCATCTCAAAAGAAATCATGATTAGTGCATCAATGACTCTGATATTTTCACTCCATGCTTCTGCTACGCTGCTGCCAATATCATGAATCAACTAAAGCTTCCGCTACTCTGATGAGAAGATATCATGATCCAGAATGTGAGCATGTCGGTCCGAATGTCACAACATCACATAGAACCAACACCACAATGAATGTCTCAGAGATTTTCACTAGCTGATGATCTCAAAAGCTTGCTCAAATTTATTATCACGTGGATCTGTAAAAGACCTCCTTCTAGAGTAACCAAACATGCAATGAGAAGAATCAATGACTACGAGCTTCGGAGCAAAGTACTACATCAAGAATACAAGAACAATTGTTAATGTCATATCTGTTTGTATTCAATGTAATTTTAGTATATGTTTGAGGTGACCTCCCTTAGGGGGAGATTGTTAGGAATTAGAAATTCCATGTATTAAAGAGTCGGTCACCTCAAGTATATGTAATCGTTAGAAAGCTCGTAGTCATAGTTATTTTATGTTAAGTAGTATTTTGTTAAGTAACACCGTGGAGGACGGACGGGTCTTTACCCACTGTATGCCTGATCCACAGCCCGTTGTGTGGCGTTTTATGTAAGACTATAAATACTCTCTACCTCCCAAGGTAGAGAGTTGGAGCTCATAATAATATTTTCTTTCTCTCACTATAGTTCCCAACTCTCTTCCTTTCTCTCACTAGAACTCTCTCTCTCTAACATTCTTATACGCCTACTTTGATCATGGTTTAGATTGTTTGTGAAATCCAATATCCTACACAAATTTACATAAAAGTACATAAAAGTATGCAAAGTTACACAAATCCCTCCTTGAGGCCTATGCCTCCCATTAAACTTTTCAGTTAAGGGTTAAGCATACCAATATGGACCACAAAGGAGTTGAAACCTTGGTCCATCAAAAGCCTTAGTTAACAAATCTGCCACATTATCATCAATGTGAATTTTAACCACTTTTATCAAATGTTTGTCATATGCATCTCTTATAAAGTGGTGCCTGATTTCAATATGTTTTGTTCGACTGTGAAAAATTGGATTTTTAACAATGCATATGGTACTTTGATTATCAATAAAAATTGTTGTGTTCATCAAGTTATACCCATAATCCAACAATGGGTTAGGGGAGAAAGAAGGCACTACAATGGGTTGTTCATCATCTTCAAACTCACTGCCAGAATCAGCATCCATAGTACCTGCACTGTTAGTTGGAGATTCTTGAGTACCTGCATGTTGGTTAGCCATATGTCTAGAATAACCCAAATAATCAGTTAAGTAATCAAGGTCAAAATACCAAACATGACCATGTCCTTGAACATTAGGCTTGTCTTCTAGAAACCTCAGGTTCAATGTCTCCTCAATCTTCTTAGCAGATAAATTGTAAACCCTGTACGCCTTACTATGAGCAGAATATCCCACAATGTAACCATCATCAGCTTTCTCATCAAATTTGCCCAATGGATCACTTGTATTCAGAATGGTCACTTGACAACCAAAAGGTTTAAGGTAATGAATAACAGGAACTTTCTCATAGAGAAGTTCATATGGTGTTTTGAAGTGTGGTCTAGAAATGGACACTCTATTCAGTACATAACAAGCTGTGCCAACAGCTTCAGTCCAAAACATGGTGGGTAGCTTAGAGTCTGCCAGCATTGATCTTGCAGCCTCTATTAAGGTCCTATTTTTCCTTTCTGCCACCCCATTTTGTTGTGGGGTTCTTGGAGTGCTATAGTCCCTTTTGATCCCTTTTGACCTACAGAGTTCTATAAGCAAAGCATTCTTGAACTCTGTCCCATTATCACACCGAATTCCTTTAACCTTTTTGTTCAACTGATTTTCAATAAGGGTAATGAAGTCTTTCAGCACAGGAGATGTTTCATCTTTAGTCCTTAGAAAGAATACCCAACAAAATTTGCTATAACCATCAGTGATAACCAGAAAAAAATACTTTTGATCAATACTTCTCATTTGAGTTGGACCAAACAGATCCATATGAAGCAGCTAAAGATGTGCAGAAATAATGCTCACTGCAGTAACAACTTTGTATGAGGCTCTGTGTTGCTTTCCTTTGTTGCAGGCAACACAGTTATGATCATTTGTGAAGACTTTGGAAGGAAAACCTTCAACAAGACCTAGTTTAGAGAGCTTGTTTATGGTCTTGAAGTTGACATGGGCCATCCTCCTATGCCATTTGGTAGACTCATCCAAGGATGCTTTAGCCACCAAACAAGTTAAGTCACCTTCTGGTTTAACATCAGTTAAGTTGAATGTATAAAGATTGTGATTGCGAGGAACTTTCAGCAGAATTGAAGTTTCTTCAGGGAGTTGGAAGTCTTTAGATAGCACAAGACATTCATCCTCTGTGAAGAGTACTTTGTTCTTGGTGTCACAGATTTGTGATACTGAGAACAAATTGAAGTGTTGGAGTTCCTTGACATAGTATACATTCTCAAAGTCCAGTTGAGGTGTTTTGATGGTCCCTTTCCCAGTAATTCTTCCATCACTTCCTCCAAAGGTTACATTGCCTCCTCCTTCAATTGGTACAAAGTTATGCATCATATCCCTGTTTCCTGACATACTTCTTGAACAACCACTATCAACAATGCCAACATCTTTATGCTTAAGAGGATGATTCTACAACAACAATATATACAAAATATTAGTACACTATGGAGGCTCAAGTCATTGCTGACTTGAACCTGCCCTGTGGATCATATGAGTTATGCCATGCAGATGTATAAGATCCACTATTGTTCTTGAGTTTCCATTGAAATTTAGGTCCCTTTTTATTCCAAGAACAACCTGCTGAGGACTTGACAGCAGTATCCCAGTACCCTTTCCCAACAGTCATAGAGTCATCATATCCAGGTCAAAAACCATTCTTAAAATATGAACTTGTTGGTTGTACATATGGTCTTGCAACTGGTCTTCTCCAAGGAAAAGGAGAATTAGTATAAGTTTCTTGTGGAACATAAGGTGGTATAGCATTAACATTGGTCCACATTGGTCTAGATGTCCTAGAATCACCACACCTACTCATCCTTTGCTCATGATAATCACAATCCTTAATTAAATGAAATTTACTTCCACACACAAAACATGTCTTCTGTTTAGAAGATTTATTCAAACCAAAAGATGTTCTATTACAAGCAGAAGTATTCAAACCAAAACCATGAAAAGAATTGTTTTTAACATTATTATTATGCAAAGAATTAAAAGGCAAGTCTTCAGAGGCAACTGTCTTGGAAAAGGATTCCTGGCGCAACTCGACATGCTTATTGGTAGTCTTTGGTGCAGGCAGGGGTGAAGACTTGGGAAGGTCGGACTTGTCATTTGAATCACACTCTGTAGACCCTTGCTCGGAGGACTTGTCACTGTTAACACAAGAGACAAAGTCATTAGAAGAAGTATCAGGGTCTGCCAAGTCATTTGACTTTTTGCCATAGAGATGGTGTGATCCATCAAAGTCAACAGTAATGGAAAGGTCAATGGGCATGTGCTCACCTCTAATAGGTCCACGTACAGCATGTAGGGCACCTTCTTTCACAAAATTAGCTAGGCCTGCTGGTGTAGATTTGCGTGTGTCATCCCTAGCTTCTAATCCTACATACTTCTTAAAGCCTAAACCTATAGAAGTATTTGGAGTTTGACTAGCATAGATGTGACTAGCTAACTTGTTTCCATTTAATAACCATTCTTTATGCCTAGCAATTTCCTCATCAAGTTTCTCTTTTAGCTCTAGGTTTTCTGATACTACATCTGCTCTTAATTTCTCAGATCTTTTTAACTCATTTTTAGCACATTCGAGATCCCTTTCTAACACACTTATCTTCTCATCATAAGCTATTTGATTCTTCTGAAACCAAACCTTTTGTCTTTCTAGTGTTTTTAAAGCCTGTTTATAAGCTTCAACTTCTACAAAGCATTCATTATATTTAGGTTTCAAAATATCATAAGCTTCTTTGAGTTCATTATAACGCTCACTACAACCAAACAAACAGTTTTGTACCTGAGAGATGCCCATCAAGGCAATCTGATCGTGCCTATCCTCTGAAGTACAGCTTGCAATCAGACCAACATTTTCAATAACAGGACCATTATTATTTTCCTGCTCATGTTGCATCCAGTCCACATTGGTGTCAAGAGTGACCAAAGCTGCTGATCCCTTTGAATTTCCAGCCTCCCTCTGATTCTGCTGATAAGTAGAGTATCTCGTCTCATCACCAGCTTTCCTATCTTTACACTCTCTGAAGAAGTGACCCATCTGTTGACATGTGAAGCACTTGACCTTCCTTTTGTCAAACCTCGCTGGATCTCTTCCTTGGAAGCCAAACCTTCTGCCAGCTTTGCGCTCAAACCTCTTGATATCCATGGAAAGCATAGCCACCTGCCACTTCAACTTCATCTCTTCCATCTCCAGTGGATCCACCTGATCGAAATCCTCATAGGCAAGTTCCTGCTGAGGATCATAATCAGCAAAGAAGGATCCAAGCACATCTTCCATTATACCTCCAGATTGAGAACTTGATGGAGTGGAAGTGTAAGATGATGATGAGTAAGTTGGACTTGGACCATAACTCAGCTTTGGGGTAGAGGCTTCAACGAATGCTGTGTGACTAGTAGTAGAAGATGATCTAAAAGGACTTCTCACATCATGTTCAAGAGCTTTAAGTTTGTTGTACAGCTCATCAAAAGTAAGCATATCCAAACCACCTTTAGCTTTTAAAGCAATGCTCACTTGTAGCCAGGATTGAGGTAAAGACCTCAAGAACTTAGAATTACAATCATCATTATCTGGCTTTGCCTGTAGCTGATTTAACTGACTTAAAATCTTGTGAAACTTGTCATAGTCCTTGTGAATTCCTTCCTCTTCAGAGATTTGAAAATCTTGAAACTGTTGTCTCAGCATGGACTTTCTCATTCTCCTAGACTCCTCATTCCCACCGAACTTCGCCTTAATTGCTAACCATATGTCCTTAGCATCTTGCATGAAGTGAAAATCACTCAAGTGATCCTCAGGAATAGCTTGAAGAAGAATGGTTTTAACCTTGGTTTTTCTCTGAACCGCCAGTAACTCTTCAGCAGTTTTGGGAGGAACATAAGTCATCTTACCAGCAGCATCTACGGTAGTTATCTTCTAACTGTTTCCCTTCATTACTATCTCCCATAGATTCCAATCAATGTTGGAGAACCAGTTCTGCATCTTCATCGCCCAAAGATCATACTCCTCCCTTTTTAGGTAAGGAAACTTAGCATTGCTGTTAGAGAGACTTAGTTGTTGCAGATGGGTGGAGTTTTGGTTGTTGGTGATTTCAACATCAACATCTGATCTAGGCATGGTGAGTTTTGTTTTGGTTGTATGGGTGTTTAGAAAAACCTGTTCTTAGTATCGTAGAGACTCTCACGAGGCTCTGATACCACTTGTTGAAAACTATAAGACCTTGACAGATCTTGAGCTTCGTAGATCGTTAGTATTGCTTATGTAATCATAAACAAACTAAAAGAAAATCTCTACAACTTGTATTCTTTAGCGGAATATAAACACAAGTATAAAGCACATATAACTAAGAACTCTTTGATCCTCTATGGATCGTAATATTAATAACTTGTAAACGTCTAATTATCATAATTCATTCTATTGTGTTCCTTTTATAGACAAGGAACCCTAACTTCTTCTCTAAGAAACGTAAAACTAAATAAGATATACACAATCACTTCCTAATAAAGCTCATGCATATCCTAACTAATTCTAGAACATACGGAATAACTATATCCGCAGAAACAAACTAATAACTAAATAACTTCAGTAGAACTATGTCTTCGGTAGAATCCATACACTTCGGCAGAATCCATTCAGCATAATCTTCAGCATAATTCGTACTTCACATAATTCCCAACAACTACGCTAAGGTTGGGGTTGAGGAAAATTATTTTTTATCTTTTTTATATTTTTTAGAAAATTGAAAGTACGATCTCGGGGTATTTGGATTTGGGGGGTGGTTGATGTGCTATTTCATCCTGCTTTTAATATTTATAAAACTTGAATAACTTAGGATAGACACATACTAACGGGTAGAGTACCCGATCAGATGTAGTAAAGCCTTAGGTAAATCCGAGTATCGTCCCAAGAGAGCTGTGACCTTGAAAGAACTAAGATGATTAGATAAAACATAGATAATAAGCGGTAGAAAAGGTTGTATAATTCATATATATACTAATATTCTGCTTACACAGACACCAGAAATTTAGGTAAAAGGGATAGATAAACAAAGCTTAACAAAGAATGCGAATATGAATAGATTCTCGATAAGAATATTCAATATAGTGGTTAATTATCACCAGACTCCTTTGGTCGATTCGTCATGGCCTATGGTTCTTAGATTCCTCACCAAGATGAGCAGGTCACCGGGATCATTCGGCAACCTAATAGCAGTCATTAAGCACCAAATCTACTAGATCTAAACGGTGGGAACCCGGCCGTTAGGAACTTAGATTCCCCCTACCCTCTTAAATACCTCCACTTGATAAGTGATCCTTTGGTCAATTCACACACGAAGAGTGGTCGTACTATGGCCAATTCCTCCCATACTTCGCTATCTATCAGACTGGGGTCAGTTGGTCATATCTCCCAGTCCTTTAGATACTACCAAGGCTAGCCATCTATGAAAATATTAGCAAATGTCTATAAAGAATTATAGAGAATAACAAAAACATAAATGCAAACTTTAATTAATAACATGAATTCATAATATAAGATCTAGAAAAATATAAAAAGAATCCAAACTCGAATACAAAGGAAATCGTAGACGAGCACTTCGTTATTCATGCTCCTAAACCATGCTTCTTCTTCTGTGTTTTGATCTCCCCAAACCCTAGAAGGTTTGGGAAAAGAGAGATATCAAATACTGATGAAATCATCGACTATTTATAGGCTTCAAAATAGTTACGGCGTAACCTTATTAGCTAGTTACGCCGTAACTTCCTTTAATCATCAGTGCTTATCCATTGGCTACGGCGTAACTTAATTTGGTGTTACGCCGTAGCTGCTATAATCCAGTGTAAATATTTGTTACGGTGTAGCCTAAGCTGATAGCTACGTCGTAGTCTTTGTAATCAGTAGTTACGACGAAACCTAAGTTGAGGGTTACGCCATAGTCTTTGAAATCTCTAGTTGCGTCGTAACTTCATTACTTGGTTACGCCGTAATTACGAGAAAGTTGAATCAATAGTTCTTGAAAACGTCCAGTTGCAGTTTCCTTACTTCGAATGCGTCCTGAAATGAAATAACAAGGAATAAGGATGTTTTCACTAATATTATAATCAAAATGTGATGATAAAGGGGGAAATTAATGCTTAGAAACTCAAGACTATTTGATGTTATCAAATATCCCCCCACTTAAACTCTACTTGCCCTCAAGTAGACTAATTTAGACTTCAAAAGATACATCCATGATGAATGCGCAGTTACGATTTCCATGCTAGAATATTAATAAGAACCGAACACCTCACGAAATGGGAACGAAAACACTATCACTCATCCTATTCTAAGTGTTAATTTCGGGGTGATCACTCAATTGCACGAACATAGTAAGTATTCTATCATAAGCTTGGCAATTACACACAACTCCACCACTAGAGCTAAGGTTAAGACAAATTTTAGAAAGCAATGTTGGGTTGAGTTTCAAAGGTTTAAGGGGTGGTGTCATTACTAACGTGTCATGGCGAAGTGGACAAAATCAATGATACATGACCAAATCCATGGCCAAGACATCAATGATTGCTCGCTGCATCACCTAGACACGCTTCACGACAAAAGGGGTAAGGATAGGCATGGGATATTTAATGGGTGAAAAGAAAAAGAAAACACATAGTTTTAGCTTAAAACCGAGTTGCCATCATCCAACCTAAAATTCAAGGTTCGTCTTCATATGGTCAGTACATGCCTCCGGAATCTTCCAAAATTATTCTTGAACTTATTCTTCCAACCTTTGAACGAGATCGAGAAGATTATTCTCAATGCCAATTCATGTAGTGCTTATACTTTTTTTTTGCACTATAAACAATCATGCTTCAATATATATATATATATATATATATATATATATATATATATATATATATATATATATATATATATATATATATATATATATAAGATATTTCATAACATATAGTGGCATTAATATATAATGTTTATTGTTTTATTGGTATTTTTTTATTTTTTTAAAATGACATAATTAATATGTACAATTTTTTTTAAATAAATTTTAAAATTCGTTTTTGTGTTTGTTATTTTTTAATTTTAAAATTCTTTTATTAAAAAGAAGACATTTGTTGGAGTTGAACTTGGGTCATTCATGTTTTTTGTAAACAACTTACCATTAGAGTAAATTGTTTTTTGATTTATATCTTTCAAATCAATACAAATAAGGAGTTAATAAAAAGATTCTGGAATTTGTATTTTAGGTATGTATATTATGAAAATAACCATTAAAATAAATTATGATATATATTACTTAGAAGATAAATATACCATATATATTTTTAACCTTTTTTTTTTGTATAAATACACCTTATTATCTTATTCCTAAACATAATTATCCCTAAAAAGTATGATCGACTTCTTAGTTTTACAGGTGAAGAATCCCTAATTTTTTTTATCGAGTTTTCTGTTTAACAGGTTTTTTTTTCCGACTTATAAGTGTAACAAGTTTTGTAGTTTTTTTAGTTTTATAGTGTTATCAGATATCATATATTGGTTTTACAGTGTTAACAGATATCTGATACAAGGATGGAGGCCCAAAAAGAGCAAGGCAGGTTAAGACAAGTGCAAGGATTTCCAAAGCAAACAAAGATAATAATGTTCAAGACAATGGTATGATTTTTGTTATGTCATCAACAGGTTTTGTTTTTTTTTAAATTATTATGTTATCTGTTAGTTTTATGCATTAAGGTCTATTTGGCAATGGAAGCTGGTCATAAAGAGAAAGTTCATGAACTTTGTGATAAATGCTTCCCTCAAAGGTTTCGTGAAAGCCAAAGGTATAACAGACTGCACTCTTTCAGTAATTAAGTTTGGACCATATATTTTATTTATTGAGCCTTTATTTTATGATTTGCAGAAGCTGAGGTAACCCTTTCACAAATTCGGTATCTGCATCTTGATGAGTTGGCAATAGATGACATAATTTTGGTTGATGAGCCCGTAGGTCTGCATGAGGCAAAATGTCATATTGAGGAATGCAAAGTCATTGACCTTGATTGTGAATGGAAACCTAACTATGAAAAGGCCGGGAAGAACAACAAGGTAAATTTTTACCTACAGAAAGCCCTGATTTTCAATCTATATTACAGCCAACCATATAATAAAGCAATAGATAAAATATTTACTAAATATGTTTTAAAAAGCAACTCTTATTATATGAGCGGGCATGACTTATAATTATCGTTAACATATTTTTCTTTATCGTAAGAAGGTTGTTAAGAAATGTTTTGAAAGTGGACTTTTTTTAGAAACAGTAATTGTTAAATTGCTTTACTAAATAGAGTCATACTTTGTTTTTAGAACAATTTCATCTACAATTTCGTAGTTTCTCTGTAAAAGTTTTGAGCTATACCCATGTTAGAGCTTACATTATATTTTAGTCTAATTTTAGCCTGTTTTGTAGAATTGTGATCCATTTTGGTGTTTTACTTCAACTAATTTCTTTGTGTGTCTTACCCATCACGATTTTAAAGCAAGTTAAAGGTTTTCTTGAATTATTAAGAAGCTATACAAACTTATCTAAGGAAAAAAAATGCATGTTAAAATTTAGGCCAATATGAGTTGCTGCATGATTTTTACATTGTCTCTTTATTTTATTTGTACTTTTCTTTCCAAATAGTAATTAGTTTGTTTAGACACAACTATCTTATATAATCGTGCTTCAGATTTTTATAATAGATTACTGCTAACATTTTTTTGAGTTTTATGAGTTTAAGCTTCTTTTAAAAGATAACACATACCTTCACAGTAGCTACCTTAATGTTGTGGTCAATCTTTCTATTCAATCTATAAGATAGGACATCCTATAGGTTATGGGCACTCTAATTAACCTTCACTACGATAAGTATAAGTAAATAAGACATATATATTTCCATAGCTAATAAGCACACAAAATGAAGCTAATCCCGAACACCCCTTAACACTAAATGAGCATCTTTAGTTAATGTGGTGCCCAATGATTTAAACGGGTGATGTTGTAACTACTGATATGAATGTATACAAAAATAAAGTTATGAAAGGTTTGCTCAATGGTTAAAAGCTCCATAGTGCCAGTTGTCTCACACTTAACATGGACATTATAGATGTATGCTCTTATGTTATTAGTCACAACAAGTTTTGGACATAAGATACATTACTAAAGTTTCCTATGTTCACATACTACTTGTTTGTCAGTTTGTGTTTGTGTGAAATTGGATGGTTAGCAGCTTAACACACTTGACATAAATTGAAATGTAATAATATTTCTATTTGTTATCAACATGAGCGCAAAGCTTAAAGTGTTTAAGACTATTTAAAGTTTTCTTATTAATGTATAAAATTGTTGATAAAAGAGGTATTATTTAATGGATTTATAGCATGTTACTTGTGATACATATGCGATGTATTTCTTGATTTTCGGGGTTTAATGTCACACCATCCTTCACCTTTTAGCAACCTGGTCTCTAACTATAAACTTCAACTTGAAGAACAAGATGGATGCACACAAACTGAAAATGACTACTGAAGCTAAAAACTTTAGCCTCAAAAGAGCCACATTCATCATGGATAGTCTGTACATGCCCTTGGATTATATTCAAATTCTTGTGTGTATCTATTTATCATTAATAGTCTGTACATGCCCTTGGATTATATTCAAATTCTAATTGTTTCTTTGGAGCTACATTTTTCTCATGTGGGTCAATAATGTATTAAATTTTCGAATGAAGAAGTGGCATTTTCTTAAACTTTTCAGCCACCACCTTCAAAAGCAATGAAAACGGAACTAGCTAGGGAGAAAAAGGCCAAACGGGTTGCATAATTTCACTCTTTCAGACACATACAAATGAACTGCAGACTTCACTTGATCAGGAAAATTTACTTTTAACTGAAAGAAAGCAGGCACATGAAAACACGAAAACAACCATTGAGCATCTTTTGACAGAACTACAGATGCAAACCAGTAAAGAAATGATACAAAGCGAACTTTTCGTGATTCTGCAGTCACAACCTTTCTTGGAGGGGGTAGTATTACCATTGCACAACTGTCGGTGTTAGCTAAAGAAAGATATGTAGGAAGCGTTAAGCCAGCAGGAAATTCTGCAGCAGGTAACGGTGGCCATAGCTGGCAATTTTATGCTATATCATCATATTTCTACAATTGGTGTAACTATATATAGATGAATACACCATGCCTCAAGAACCAATGTAGTGATTTAAAAAGATTCTAACTTTATTTTTGTAATTAGCAGATTATACATATTTTTTGAAATAAAAACGGTCCAAATGAAACATATTCGACCCGCTTTTTTATAAACATATTTTTTGCGAATTTAAACCCAGTTTGTTGTTTTACCAATTTTGATGATTTGCTTGATTTATTTGGATAGCAGATAAGCTTAGGAATTTGTCTGATGATCTTGCGTCAAAGAAAATAAGGGTAGCCCAAGTGTTTTTACCAGTTCAAGTCCAATCAGACATTGATGAGATACAAACAAAGCTGAACTCAACATCTTATACTCTTTCTGAAAAAGCCGAAGATAATAAAGATGACATATAAAGAGTCCTAGATACCGTGTAAGTAATCGACTTCAGTTTATTGAAACCAAATAAACTTACGGACAAAATTATCATAAGATAGATAAAGTCTTGTGTTTTTGCAGGACGTTAGTTCTGATTATTATATCAGCAGTGATGCTCTTCTTGACATTCATCGGGTTTCGTAAGCTTCTTTTCTTCCCTTGATAGAGTTGTTTTACATTCTTTACTAATTTCTACTGGTAGCAAATTTGGTGGATCGAGTATGGACTTAATTTGTCAAGACAATAACTATGGTACGGGCTGGCTTGACCCAAAACAACTTTTTTTATTCTTAAATAGTTATATCATTTTCAGACATCGGATTCCTGAGACACTAAGTATAGTGCCGGGTTTGGCTTACAGAAGCCAAAAGATGGATGCAGACCCTGCCAAATCACTTGACACTGATATTCGGAAGGTTTACTGAAGTTATACCATTTTCAAACATCGGATTCCCCAGACATCACTTCAGTACTTGAAATGGTTTTTACTAAAGTGGCATTAAAACCATACTATAAGTATATCATGAGTGGTGAGTCGACATTAGGATCCATCCTTTGAACATAAAATAGAAGGCCGATTTTTTAACAAAAGTGGAGCAACAAATACCATCTCAAAGTGGTGTTTGGCTGCTGATTTTTGCAGCGACAATGAACCAAAGTAAAAAACATCTCAAAGTGGTGTTCAACTGTTGATTTTACTGCAACAATAAACCAAACTGCAGCAACAAAAACCATATCAAAGTACAACAACAAAAACTATCTAAAAGTGGTGTTTGGATGTTGATTTTTGAACCAAAGTGCTGCAAGAAAAACCATCTCAAAGTGATGTTTGGTTGTTGATTTTTTACCCAAAGTGCAGCAACAAAAACCATCTCCAAGTGGTGTTTAGATGGTGATTTTTGAAGCATCAATGAACAAAAGAAAAACCATCTTAAAGTGGTGTTTAGCTGCTGATTTTTGCAGCTGTAATAAACCAAAGTGCAACACAAAAACCATCTCAAAATGACCTAAAACGTAGCAGGATTGACTCACAACTCAGCAACAATAAACAAAAGTGGAGCAACGATAAACCAAAGCGGTGTTTGGGAAACCAAGGGTGAATAAATTCATGAGATTCAAGCAGGGTGTTTGGGCATACTTTCTGTTCCAAATTTTATTTTTTTTTATTTTTATTTATTTTTTTTATTTTTTTTTGTGGTGGTTGACTATTATGATGTCTATATACTTTTCAAGTAATAAGGGGGTGTTAGGAATTATGACTTACTATCCTCCGCTCTCCGAACATCAGCTAAAGACAAGGACACAGGTAACTTAGTTTATTTATAATAGATTAGACATGGCATTACAACTCATTTGTATGAAAACAGGTAACTTACTTTATTTTCAATATGGCCTTTATTTGTTTAATAACAGGTCAAATGGGTAAACAAATTGGCTAAGAGCGAAACGGGTCAAACATATAAGCCTCAAACAGGTATGGCGCTAACGTTACCTGACGTGTCGTAACTTAATTTTTCAGTTATAATCCATTAATTATTAGAAAAAACAAAAAAAAAATCATAATCATGTGCAGTTTTGTCACGTTTAAGGTTTACTATGGTCTTGCATAAAGTAGTGTTGGAAAAAAGGTATAGTTCAACATATTATGACATTATTGATTTCACTTTTATGAAGTTATATGCTAATATAGAATGATCTTATGTCAAATTTTATCTTGATGTTAAACCATAAAATATATATAGTAATTAACCAGTTCAATTGCTTCTATAGGTTTAAACAATATGTTGATGGCTTCCGAGGAAAAATCTACCTAAGGTCTGTGTATATTTTTTCTTTATTATTCACTTTGCTTCTTACTACATTAGATGGTTCAACTGATAGCATCTCATATAACTTTACTCACAATATATTCCTTCAGGTGGAACATCGTCTCGGCATGAGGAACGAATGACTTTGCACGTGATCCAGTTTTGCAACCTCATGGTTATGATTACATGTAAGGTTAAATCTATTTTTATAGGATCATGTCCATGATAGGTGGAAATAGACAATAGTGGCCAACATTTTAAATTGAACATATCTTAATTAGAACCTGTAGTTCATAGCAAGTAAGGTAAAACAAGTCACATTAAATAGTTCGAGCGGGTACAAATTTGTTTCCGAATTCATTTAAACTACATTTAATATCAGTAAAAATGTGGAGAAAGAAATCTTTGTAGGTCTCCACCCTGGTGTAGCCACATGTTTAAACCTGAATAGTTTTAACCTGTTTGAACCTGAATCTGAGACACTCTAATGAACCAAAAACATTAAGCCTTTTATAAACTTTTTTCCAACTTAATGGCACCCACCCCCTGTGTAGCAAACTCAGAATACACAAACTTTAAATTTTCAGCAAGTGCTTGGTTTTGTTACTGAACTTATTGATACCTTAAAAATAATTTAGGGTTATATACCTGACCATAACCACATATATATATAAATAAATTTAGCAAACTCATAAAACATAAACTTTAAGCTTCATTTTATGTATTAAAAGGTAACATCGAATCACAAATAGGCTTCAGTGGCATTAAAAGAGTGTGAGCTTGCATGAAAGATATTATGTTTCATTTCTTGCCTAAATTAATGAACCACCCTTTTAAACAGAACATATCTTAAACGGAACATACCTTAAGCAAAACTTATGGTTCATAGCAAGAAGCTAAACCAGGTCACATTAAATGGGTCGAGCGGGTAAAAATTTGTTTATGAATTCATTTATTATTATCAGTAAAAATGTGGAAAAAGAGATCTTTGTAGGTCTCTCCTGGTGTAGCCACCTGTTTGAACCTGGACAATTTTGACCCGTTTGAACTTGAATCTGAGATACTGTAATGAACCACACATTAAGCCTTTTATAAGTTTTTTTCCAACTCAATGTTAGATTGTATATGATGTTTTGCCGTATTTCATTTATCAAATACTAAGGGGACCAAAGTATGTTCACTACGCACACATTTTGCATCATGATCTCGAACAAGCAACTTGCTTCTTAACCCCAAGTGTGACCTAAATACTGGTGATTTTGGACTTGCTATAACAACTTCCAAAACAAACTTCATGACTGAGCATGTTGTTAGTCGATGGTACCGAGCACCTCATTTGCTCTTAAGCATAGACTAAAGTAGGTAAAATAAACAATATTTGATCGTCGTATAAGTAGGTAATATGCCTGAGAGTGTTTTTGAAAAGGATACAACTGAGAAGAATTTAGACTCATCTGTTAAGGAAGATCAAGTTGAGAGTTTTAGTGACAGCCCAGGAGCAGTCCTGCTCAACTTGCTGACCAGCTTAAGGCATTTACCTATAGGGATGCATTCAGTGCTTATTGTAATGGCTCTGACATGGGTGAGTTCAATGTTCTAAGTTAGGTTCTTTCTCTAGAATTATAAATAATATGACCTTTTGAAATGTATTTATTTGTACCTTTCACATGTGCAGTTTTCCTGGTTTCCCTTTTTCTTTTTTGATACAGATTGGATGGGTAGAGAGGTTTATCACAGTGACCCAAAGGGGACTGATGATCAAGTAAAAGGTTATGATGAAGGTGTCAGAGAAGGTTCATCTGGTTTGCTATTGAATTCAGTAAGAACTCAAAATTGAGCACCAAAAATTATACCTTCTAGATAATCAGTAATGAAGTTTTGTGTTCATTCCAATAGTTTGAATCATTCGTTTTTAAAATTCTCTTTTGGATTTATAGGTCATTAGTTAACTATTTGTAGGCACGAAATATAAGATGTAATGAAGTTTTGTGATATTTACATGGTATTTCTTCAACCAAGTAATTCATTACAAGATTCACTCTTGAACATGATATGAAAATATGTGTACAAATAACATATTTTTGTAGTCACGTGTCATCAACTTACTAATGCTACATATTATATGCAGTTTAATTTTGGGTAAAGGGTTTTCACACATATTCTATGTTGTTTTATGACCATGCATCAACGCTTATTCTGATTATTGAACTAAAATGATTGAGTTCATATGTTTGTTTATGATTTCAGATGTGCTTAAAGGATGATCACCTAATAGCCAGAGAATCATCCATTGGACGTCTTACGGAAAGATGTCCGAAACAGAGGATGCTGAAAACCGCTATGTAATCATACGCATGTCTCTAGCCAAGAAGGAGGATGTGGAGGCATCTTGTAAATTGCAAGGATTCAATTAGCTGAAAATTAAAGGTGATGGAGTGACAAAAGATTACAAGCATATTAAATGATAATGTTTTAGCCGTTTTATGGATTATGGTAACATTAATTATAGATCTTAACCGTTTTATTTAACTTTTAAATACTTTTTAGTATACATCTGTTCTACTAAATCCTAAAAATAAAAACCACAAATAAAAGTACTTACCTGCTTTTAGCCATTTTATGGATTATGGTAACATCAATTATAGTTCTTAACCGTTTCATTTAACTTTTAATTACTTTTTAGTATATAATTGTTCAACTAAATCCTAAAATAAAAACCAAAAATCAAAATACTTACCTACTTTTAGCCGTTTTATGGATTATGATAACATCAATTATAGATATTAACCATTTCATTTAACTTTTAATTACTTTTTAGTATATATTTGTTCTAATAAATCCTGAAAATAAAAACCACAAGTCATACCCGTCCATCGGACGGGTTTTGGCACTAGTATATATATATATATATATATATTTGCATATACTACGATATGCTTGAGATACAATGATATATTTCCCCCCACTTGAACTGAGAATAAGGTGATTACTTGGGGTCTTCAGAGATCTTTAGCGAGATGTAGATGATGATATACGCTTCTTTATTTAAACCTCAAACTAGGGTTGATGACGTACCCTCCGATCAGGTCGAAGTAGGGGTGTTCATGGGTTGGGTAATATCCGAATAAACCGAAAACCGAAACCGAACCGAACCGAACTCATAACCAAACCGAACTTGCCAAAACCGAACCGAACCGAAATAAAAGTTCGGTTTTCGGTTTGGTTATGGTTTTAGCCCTCCGAACCGAAAACCGAATTTAAATAAATATATATATTTTTTTTATATTTTTGTATAAAAAATATATATATTAAAACTCTTTATAATATATATATATATATATATATATATTATATTAATATATATAATATTTTTGAAGCTTGAAATTTTTTTTTTCAAAAAATATATATAAATAAATGAATAAATTATTAAATTTGGGTAATTCGGGTTATTCGGTTCGGTTATTGGGGGTTCGGTTTTCGGTTTAGTCAAATTTCGGTTCGGTTCAGTTCGGTTTTCGGTTATACCCAGAAAAAAAATTAACCGAACAAACTGATAACCGAACCGATGAACACCCCTAGGTCGAAGGACCCCCCCCTTCGGCCTCAGTCGAACTTGCATTACGAAGACCCAAGTCTTTCTTCATAAGTCATTGGTGGCGTAAAACCATTCATCATTGACATGGTTACCAGTTGGGAATTCGCCAGCCGAAGGCCTATGCCCTTCGGTGTCTTCTCTTGAAGGCGCCAAGACAAAGGAGAATCTTGACTTGGTCTTCCCCCACGTTCCCACTATTTCCTTAGCTTCCCCGCCAAGGCCGAGATAGTGGGGATGAAGCCCTAGCGGTTACCACAAATCAGGGGACGCCCCCATGATCTCCTAAACGTGTGCTAACACTCTCCAAGCTATTTTCTTCACCTATAAATAGGTTGGACGAGTCATTTTAATGGTATGTTCACTTAACACAGTATTTCACATACTTCATATTATTTACAACACATATCACATACTTACTATCACGCCGGAGGTGGTTCACAGGGCCCAACCCCTGCGCAATCACTTAACGAAGTGTCTACTATTTCTTATTGCAGATTGGCTACAAGTTTGGCGCAAGCATATCACCCCTCATACCCTTCGATCACCATCGAAGGCCTGGTCGTATGAATTATTGTACAATCAGTGGCGCCATCCGTGGGACCCGCTACTATTGGTCTCGTTATTCCAAACTTACACCCAGTCAATCACTCTCACTAGTTTTACGGCATAAATCAAGGAAGAGAGGATACACCCCCTCCGGGTTTCTCGACCTTGACACCAATCCCAGGCAATGATCCTAACAACCTTCCCAATATAACCGCATCCAACTTTACCACACGATCTCACCCCGAAATAACTCCCAACAACCATGCTTCAACCTCGGCTAACCCTGAACCGGTAATCAGTCCAGCGTTTATCGAAGCTAACATCGAAGCATTAGAATCTTTACTGAGGGATCGAAGGAGGAAAGCTCGGAATGTGGAGATGCGTAGGGAGTTAGAATACTCAAGCGATGAGTATGACGAAGAGTTGGAAATGGAGGCTAGGCCCTTGGTTCCTGGGGCTACACGCTCAGTGCTAAGGATAGGGTCTCCGAGCAGTCGAAGGCTGAGTGGAAGGTCGGTTGGTTTTGAAGACGTTCCGGATAGGGCTCCGACAAGAAGGGAAGGAACGATAGAAGGCTCCAATGGAAGGAGTCATCGAAGGGATACTACGGAGGTTAACTTGCCACTACTTTTGGCGGCTCATCTGAGAAGAACTGAGGCAGGGGTTCCGTTGCAGCCTTCTCACGCATCCGGCGTAGAAGGCAATCCATCTCAAATGAATGGGGGAGGAAATCTTCCTCCTTATGGTATGTACCCTCCTTTTCAGGCTCAATCTTACCCTCAAGGGGTCTATCCCCCACCTAACGGGCAGGCTAGCAACCCCAGTTTTACTCAACCATACGGAAGCATGCCCTATGGGCAACCTATGGTATATCCTTCGTACCCTGTCGGAAGTCACCCACATTATATACCTACTGCTTACCCTCAATATATTAACCAAAACCCTGTTGGAATACCTCCAAGTCATAACCCATACAATGTTGCCCCAACCTACATGCCACCTTATAACTGCCTTTATTCGGAGCCCATGGGTTCCACGACACCCTTCATAAGATGGATAGAAGACTAACCTTTGCCTGACGGGTTGAAAATGCTCGCGCATATTGGTACTTATGATGGGAAGGGGGACCCGGATAACTTTTTACACTTGTTCGAAGGGGCCATCAGGATGCAGAAGTGGGTCATTCCCGTTGCTTGCCACATGTTTACATATACCCTACGAGACTCTGCTCGTATATGGTGGAATGGGAAAAAACCAGGTAGCATTGTGAATTTGGATGATCTCAAGGCCAAATTCAGATCACATTTCAGCCAACAGAAAAAGTTCACAAGAACGCACCTAACAGTGCACAACATCAAGCAGAAGGAAAATGAGAGCACCAGGGCTTTCATTACCAAATACACCGATGACACTTTACAGATAATGGGCTTGCACGAAGACCAACGCATCTCAGGTTTCGTGCATGACCTACGAAACAGAAGTTTGGTTGAATTCCTCTCCACTGACCTTCCTGCAACCTATAAGGGTTTGGTGGAGAAGGCTTACACCTGGATCGAAGCCAAAGAAGTGTCTACCAACGGGACTCCGGTCGAAAATAAAGGAATTCACAGCAAAGCCTCGAAGCATCCTTCGTGGGAAGGGTCAAAGAACAGACACAAAGGAAGGGACAGGTTTACACCGTACCATAAAAACATCAACCACGGGCTCTTGGCTAATCTGTCCAAATCTCTAAGAGAGATACTTGCTACGGAAAAGGCTGCGAAGACCTTTGATCCTCCTCCTCGCTTGTCAAACAGAGGAAGGCCCAGAGATACTTCCAAATACTGCTACTTCCATGACGATCACGGACACGACACCAACAATTGTAGAGAGCTCAAGAAACATATAGAAGAGGCCGTGAAGTGTTGGAGTATGCTCGTGTCATAATGAATAATTATATGGCTAGTCATATGTGAGCCTATGGGGTCACACACATATACACTTAGACACCATTATCATAATGTATTTATCGTATTTACATTATGTATAACCTTTGTTACATAAGTGGGATAAGTGGAGTATTTGGACTTTGAAGGGCCTAATGTGTATCTTATGATTTGACATCAATTAGAATTAATGCTAATTGATTATGATTGATTATAATTTGTAAGTTAAAATTGGTCTTAAAGACTCTTCCTCCCCTCCCCTCTTGGTAGGGCACAAACACACCCAAAGGGTGTTTTGGTTTTGGTTTTTCTCCATCCTTCATAATTCTAAGGGTAGTCTTGTGCAAGGATCGGTGTAAAGTTTAAGACTAGCATCAAAGGGTGATCGTTGGACGTGTAGTGTGTTTCACACATTGGGAAAGGCCAACCTCATTGGTCTTTAGGTTTCTTGGTTCCATTCGTGGAGGTGATTGGTGTCTAGTAACCGGAATCACGCTACAAAGGTATAAACCTTATGTTTGTTTTTTTTTGATTGATCATATGGCTATATGGATCCGTTGTTGGTGATGATTCCGCTGCGTTTATATGTTTCATTTATGTTTATTATATTCATCATCACCTATAGTGGTTTCAGAGCCATCATATGTGCCATATGATTATCGGGTATGCGAAAAAATGGTCAAAAACGCGTGTTTTTAAGGGTTTTATGCAACCACTTTCAAAACAGCCCCGAGGGCTCTATTTTTCATGGATTAGGAATATTATTAGTAATATAAAGATCTGTGATTTTTGGTCCTATGGCCATTGGTTTCGCATACGTTAATTAAACAATGTATTCGGTACGCTTAAAATGGCTTTAATAGCGTTATTTTAATCGATTCTTGAAACGATTTCAAAACAGCCCCTAAGGCTTAATTTTCTGTGGTAAAATGATTTTTATAAGGTCTAATTTCAGTAGGTTTGAGAACCTAAATCCGTTTTACTCGCGTACCAATCGGGGTTTTTATTCTTGTTGATTATTTCTTCGATTCGTTGGCTAATACTTTTATTTCATGTCATTTAAATTGTTCCCATGGCAAATAAATGCATGTTTGATCATGGGATTAGCCAACACCTTGTTATGTTCATAATTTTATGGTATTATTATGTGTATATGCAAAGCCGATGAAAACCTAGACCACTTGTGCTATGAATGATTGTGATTGTCGTTTATTTCTTGTTATTTGGGGTTTGCCATTGTTTCGGCCTTTATGTATGAGTTTTAATTTGGTTTTTGCCATTGTTTGGGCATTTTACAATTCATAGATAGTAGATTAGATGTATTTTACATTCTATATATTGTAACCGATGCTTGGAATGGAATGGCGAAGCATAAAAGACATAAAGACGCAAAATGGCTGCTCGAACAAGCTGCAGTAAAACGGCGTTTCCCGGTGATTGGTAGCGTATTTTTTAACCAAATTATTTTTTCAGGTAGACAAATCATGGGCCCACAACTTTGTAGTTTGGTGCTAAGCTTGGGGATGACTCCTTCTAGGCCATTTGGGCCTCCGAATGCAGAAATTCTGGGCTGGCAGATTCACTTTTCATGTGCATTATGGGCTTCTACTTGTCCTTGCTTGGTCTTGGAGCAAGTGGGAGTCCTCCGTGTGGTTGTGGTTTATGTCCCTAGATGACTCTTGGTTCTCGTGATGGCTCACGAGACCAAGCATAGGTTCTTTCATCGGTTGAGGCTTTGCATATTGTGGTTGTGTGTTGGTTGTTTGCTTATTATGTATGTTGTGAATGTATATAACTTGCAAATCGTTTTCTAAAACTTAAAACACAACACAAACCATTTTCAAACTAAATCTTATGATTTAGTATAACTAAGTTTAAATATGGATTTAACTTAAAATCATAGTTTTAATAATAACACTTAATTGGTTATGTATGTTATTCGATTTATGTATTGTCCTATCTCTATTATAATCCACATAGGTTCTATATTAGACTTGAATATGGACAACTTGACACACATAAATTAAAACAATGATTAGACTTAAGTTAAGAATAGTTTTTAACTTGTGCTACGAAGAATGAATGCATGCTTTTTTCGTACACCTTTTTTGATTCACATCAAAAATTTTTACCCGTCACAAATTTAAGTCATGCCGTCCAATCGCTTGAGAACACTTGCAATTACTTTTTGCCTATGCGTGGGACCTAGGATGAATTGTAACCCAAGGTGATTATTGTCTATGAGTGGGACCTAGATATATTTTCGCACGTTCTCAAATTGGATGACTTAATCGAGTTAAGCGGTGAGACCTTGACCCGAGGCAAGGATGGGACTAAACATGCCAGCTTGACACTAGATGCTTGTTCACTAGTGCCATGGGACCCATAAGGATCTAAGAGTTGCACTTGATTTGCAATTGGTCGACGTTACCTACCTATTGAATCCACCATTGCTAGCAGATCAACTGATGTGATGGTGGAATCTCAATGAGGATCTTAGCCTTTTTCGCAAAATTAATTGTTTTTCTTATAAAACTTGGGTAGTTAATTTTAAAAAGGATTAATTATTGAATGATACTAAAATTTGAATTTTGTTTGTTTTGTAGATGACAACTCCAACTCAAACCATCAACAACTCGTCAATCAGATCAATTCTCGAGAAAGAGATTGAATGGTAATAACTTTTTGGACTGGTACCGAAACTTGAGGATTGTCCTCAAGTCTGAACAAAAGTTTTACCATCTGGAACAGGCTTTACCTGAGCCTCCTGCTGAAAATGCCACTGCTGCTGTGCATAATGCCTACACTCGTAGGTTTAATGAACAGCAGGAAGTCGCTTGTCTTATGCTTGCGAGCATGATCCCAGAAATTCAAAAGAATTTAGAGGACCTCACAGCATTTGACATGATAACCGAACTAAGAACTATGTTCGAACAGCAAGCTGAGCAGGAATTATTTGAAACTGTCAGATCATTCCATGCTTGCAAGCAGGAGGAAGGACAATCGGTCAGTAGCCACATCATGAAAATGAAAGGCTATCTGGATCAGATGGAGCGGCTTGGATACCCCATGCCTCAGATCCTTGGAGTGAGCATGATACTTACCTCACTTTCAAAGGAATTTGAACAATTTGTGCAGAACTACAACATGCACAACATGGGCAAGACCATACATGAACTACATAATATGCTCAAACTTGCAGAAAAAGGTATGCCCAAGAAAGCTCCAGTTGTCCTAGCTATCAAGCAAGGCAAAATCCAGAAAAAGAACAAGGGGAAACCGCAAGCACCTGCAAGGGACAAGGAGAGGCAAGGGTAAGCTTGCTTACGCCCCCAAACCTAAAGTTCTCCCACCTGCTAAGAAGGAGCACCCAGCCAAGGACGCACCCTGCCATCACTGTGGAATGGTAGGGCACTGGAAGAGAAACTGTTCGGTGTACCTGGCAGAGTTGAAGAAGAGCAAGGCTAGCGGGGCTAGTACATTAGGTATCTTCACTATAGAACTCTATACTTTTCCTAATAAATCCTGGGTATATGATACAGGTTGTGGGACTCACATTTGTAATGATGTGCAGGCTCTTAGGGGAAGTCGAAAGTTGAAGCATGGCGCTTTGGACCTGTACGTTGGTAATGGGAATCGTGCTCCAGTCAAAGCGATAGGAAGCTATGATTTAATCCTTCCTAATGGACTAGTTATTGTTTTGAATAATTGTCATTTCGCACCTACTATTACTAGAGGTGTTGTTTCACTTTCTCGTTTGAAGGATGATGGTTTCATTCATGTTTTTACGGATTTTGGCATTTCGGTTTCTAAGGATAATGTTTTTTTATTTTAATGTTATTCCTAGAGATGGTATTTTTGAAATTGATATGCGTGATCCTAATTCAAACAATGGTTCTATATATAATGTTAGCAACAAGAAATCTAAACGTAACATGGATTCAAATTTTCTATGGCATTGTCGTCTTTGCCACATAAACAAGAAACGCATTACGAAGCTGCAACAAGATGGGCTTTTAGAATCAATTGACGGCACGTCTTTTGATAAGTGTGTTTCTTGCATATCTGGTAAGATGGCGCGCAAGCCTTTTTCCCATGTTGGAGAAAGAGCTAAAGACCTACTTGGACTCATACATACTGATGTATGTGGCCCATTTAGGATCATGTCTAGGGAAGGAGCTAACTACTTCGTCACTTTTACCGACAATTTCAGTCGATATGGTTATGTTTACTTGATTAAACATAAACATGAAGTCTTTGAACGTTCAAGTATTTCAAAGTGGGGTAGAAAATCAACTCGATAAGACTATAAAGGCTCTTCGATCCGATCGTGGAGGCGAATATATGAGTCAAGAGTTTTTAGATCATCTAAAAAAGTGTGGGATAGTCTCACAATTCACTCCTCCACATACACCACAACATAATGGTGTATCTGAAAGGAGAAATCGAACTTTGCTAGACATGGTTCGATCTATGATGAGTCTAACAACGTTGCCAATGTCCTTTTGGGGTTATGCCCTAGAGTCTGCTGCTCGCATTCTCAACATGGTTCCAACCAAGAAGGTAGATAAGACTCCATACGAAAATATGGCATGGAAAGTCCCTAACTTATCTTACTTGAAGGTCTGGGGTTGTGAGGCCCTCGTGAAACGATAAACGCCAAACAAACTTGAGTCTAGATCTATCAAGTGTATCTTCGTAGGATACCCAAAGGAAACGATGGGTTACTACTTCTACTACCCACCCGAGAACAAAATATGTGTTGCTCATTATGCTGAGTTTCTTGAGAACAGTCTCATTTCACAAGAAGCAAGTGGGAGCACCGTAGACTTTGACGAAATTCAAAGTGAAGATGCACAACCTTCTGGTAACACTAGTGAGCATCGAAATGAGACTGAACATGAAAATGTCGAGCCTCATAGAGATGTTGCTCCGATTCGTAGATCCCCAAGGATACCTCAAGCACCTGAGCGATATGGTTTCTATGTCGATGCTGAGGAACATGAGTTAGGGGATCAAGATGAACCTGCTAACTATCGAGCTGCATTATCGAGTTCTGAACGCGATAAATGGCTCGGAGCTATGAAATCGGAGATGCAATCCATGAAAGACAATGAAGTCTGGGTCGAAGTTGACCTGCCTCCTAATGCTAAAACCATTGGGAGTAAATGGCTCTTCAAGAAGAAGACCGACATGGATGGCAATGTACACACCTATAAAGCGCGTCTAGTAGCAAAAGGTCACACTCAAACCTACGAGATTGACTATGAAGAGACCTTCTCGCCTGTTGCTGACGTTAAAGCTATTAGGATTCTTATAGCCATAGCAGCGTACTATGACTATGAGATTTGGCAAATGGATGTCAAGACAGCCTTCTTGAACGGTCACCTAAACGAAGATGTTTAGATGGTGCAACCCGAGGGCTTCGTGAATCCTAAACATCCCAACAAAGTTTGCAAGCTTCAAAGATCCATTTATGGATTAAAGCAAGCATCTAGGAGTTGGAACAAGAGATTTGATGAAGAAATCAAAAAGATTGGTTTCGCTCAAAACTTTGATGAGCCATGTATATATAAGAAAACTAGTGAAAGTAATGTCGTATTCCTAGTCTTATATGTCGATGACATATTACTCATGGGAACAACATTCCAATGCTACAAGATGTAAAATCCTGGCTTGGAAATTGTTTTGAAATGAAAGACTTGGGCGAAGCTGCGTACATACTTGGAGTCAAGATCTACAGGGATAGATCAAAGCGGTTAATCGGCTTGAGTCAAAGTGCATACATTGACAAAATCCTAAAGAGATTTAGGATGCAAGATTCCAAACGTGGAAATCTTCCAATGCAACCGAATACGGAATTGAGTAAAACTCAAGAACCCTCTACACCCAAACAGGTGAAAAGGATGAAAGGTATCCCATATGCTTCTGATGTGGGATCCATCATGTATGTGGTAAGGTGCACTAGACCTGATGTAGCGTTCGCTCAGAACCTGACGAGTAGGTATCAACAGAATCCGGGTGAATGTCACTGGACTGCTGTTAAGAACATATTAAAGTATCTTCGTAATACAAAAGATATGTTTCTTGTTTATGGTGGTGATGACAACCGCGAGCTTAGTATCACTTGCTATACTGATGCCGGTTGGCAGACCGATCGTGATGACACCAAGTCCCAAACTGGATTCGTTTTCATCATGAATGGAGGCGCTGTTGACGGAAGAGTTCAAAACGAGCACGATTGCAATGTCCTCTAAGACGCAGAATACATTGCTGCTTCTGAAGCTGCAATGGAGGCGATTTGGATACGAAAATTCATTTCTGGGCTTGGCGTTGTCCCCAGCAATGAACTACCCATGGATATGTACTGTGATAATACAGGTGCCATTATCATTGCAAATGAACCTGGTGTTCAAAAGGGTGCCAAACACTTTCGTCGGAAAGTTCATTACATTCGAGAAGTTTTCGAAAGTGGTGATATTCGTCTTCTAAAAGTTCACACAGATGAAAACTTAGCTGATCCTCTTACTAAAGCAATGCCTTGCACGAAACATGTTGGGCATGCCAGGAACATTGGACTTCGACCAGCTAGTAGTCTCATGTAGATCTGTTTATTTTAGTATTTGAATAATTGGAATGCTAAGCAGTTTATATTTTGTAATGAATTGATTTAATGGTTATTATCGTTTTCATTCATATCAACTGTATTCTATATTTGCATCTTTAAATCCATGAATGATTTTCTTCATTCAAAACTTGTCCATTGTCGGTTGACGGTACGGGAGTACCATCAAATTAAGACAATTGTGAGTGTGTTGGTGACCTTTTTGCCAAACTCACATGTTGTTCATGGTGATGAGCATTGGACTGACCCAACCTACGAGTATTCACTGCATGGATTGGCGTCATATAGTGAATCTCGAAAATGGTTATGTCTATTATCCTTAGACTTGAGATGCAAGCAGGTTTTGCATGTGTGGAGTTTCATTCCTTGATATGGTTAAACGCTGTCCTGTACAAGGTAGTTATAAAGGCCACTATCAGGAATGATTTGAAACACATGAATGACACGTGCAGTCAAAATAGGATTTGTTCCTCCACATGGTTTGGAGTTAGATACTATTGGGCCCCTCGATGATTTGAACAGATGTTTGTATGGCCGTACCCAAATGAGATTAAGATGAATCTTAATTCACTTGGTAATCTTGTTCAATATCAAGATCGAGAACATGATAGTTGAACAATTAGAATGACTTATTGATCCATGTCTAATATTCAACATGGTATCTGAAACAAAGGGATATATGACATATAAACCATTTAATGAAACGTTTGAGAAACTGACCTCACATATCTCTAGGGGCATTGGCGTGTTGCTAGACGCTAACCATTGCTTGTATAATTACTTGTCTATTATGACGTCGCTAGTGGGAGCTGTTGGAGTATGCTCGTGTCATAATGAATAATTATATGGCTAGTCATATGTGAGCCTATGGGGTCACACACATATACACTTAGACACCATTATCATAATGTATTTATCGTATTTACATTATGTATAACCTTTGTTACATAAGGGGTTTAAGTGGAGTATTTGGTCTTTGAAGGGCCTAATGTGTATCTTATGATTTGACATCAATTAGCATTAATGCTAATTGATTATGATTGATTATAATTTGTAAGTTACAATTGGTCTTAAAGACTCTTCCTCCCCTCCCCTCTTGGTAGGGCACAAAACACACACCAAAGGGTGTTTTTGGTTTTGGTTTTTCTCCATCCTTCATAATTCTAAGGGTAGTCTTGTGCTAGGATCGGTGTAAAGGTTAAGACTAGCATCAAAGGGTGATCGTTGGACGTGTAGTGTGTTTCACACATTGGGAAAGGCCAACCTCATTGGTCTTTAGGTTTCTTGGTTCCATTCGTGGAGGTGATTGGTGTCTAGTAACCGGAATCACGCTACAAAGGTATAAACCTTATGTTTGTTTTTTTTTATTGATCATATGGCTATATGGATCCGTTGTTGGTGATGATTCCGCTGCGTTTATATGTTTCATTTATGTTTATTATATTCATCATCACCTATATGAAGTCCGGCCAATTGGGACATTTGGTGAAGGGTATTAAGAAAGGTAAAGAAAAGGTCTCCGACACACAGTTGGGGAAAGAGACCACACCCGCCAAAGCACCAATCCTCATGGTGTACAAGGTTGATTCTGGTTTAAAAAGGAAAGAAGCGGAGGAAGCATTATGCGGAGTTGGAGATGTCACCTTTCCTTCGATCACAGGCAAAGTTCTCTCAAATGACCCCGTGGTCATAAAGGTCTTGATCTCCAACAGAGAAGTTAACTTGGCCTACCTAGACTGTGGTAGCTCTTGCGAAGTGATCTACGAACATTGCTTTCTAAAGCTCAAGACTTCGATACGTTCGAAGAGGGTAGATTCGAAGGTACCTTTGGTAGGGTTCTCAGGGGAACACTCGTGGCCCTTGGGAGAAGTCCCCCTAGAGGTTACGATTGGAGAAGGAAGGCTAAAAAGGACAGAAACTCTGGTTTTCGCGATCGTAAGGTCTGAGTCTCCCTATAACCTGCTGATAGGGAGAACAGCAATGCAGAAAATGGGCATCGTTGTCTCCACTATACATGCCGCGATCAAATTCCAAACACCTTTCGGTATTGGAACAGTTTTCTCCAGCAACAACGTGAAGAAGCCTACGAAAGTAGGCAAAAGGGTCAAACAGGTCTCGGAAGAGCCTCCGAAAGATGTTCTCAGCTGCACTGACGCTGAAGAACGCATTGTAGTCAACGATCTCTACCCTGATCAGACGGTGGTAATCGAAAAGCGCTCCCTACCTTTTTAAAGCCGAATTGGAAACTACTACGGGCCAATGCAGATGTCTTAGCATGGACCTACTCTGACATGACGGGGGTCCCAAGAACTCTCACCATAGATGGAAAGCCTTTCGGCACTGAACATAAGCTTAATGAGTTCAAACACATTGAACCTATCAAGCAAAAAGGTCGAAGCCTGGCTCCTAAAAGAAATGCCGCAGCATGCAAAGAAGTGGATGAGCTCGCAGCAGCAGACATACTCAGGGAGGTGAAGTATCAAACTTTGGTAGCCAATCCGGTGACGGTCAAGAAGCATGACGGAGGGTGGCGGATGTGTGTGGACTTCACAGATATCCACAAATCCTGTCCGAAGGACTGCTATCCTCTGCTAGAAATAGATTGGAAAGTAGAATCCTTGTCAGGGTTTCGGCTGAAGTGTTTTCTGGACGCCTATAAGGGTTAGCATCAGATACAAATGGCGGAGGAGGACGAAGAAAAGATAGCCTTCTTTACAGGAAAAGGCGTTTATTGTTACAAAAAGATGCCTTTTGGTTTGAAAAATGCAGGGGCTACCTACCAACGCTTAGTGGACAAAGCCTTCCACAAGCAGATAGGTAGGAATCTAGAGGCGTACGTAGACAATATGGTTATCAAGAGTAGAACGGAGGAGGATATGCTCTCCGACATCAAGGAAACCTTCGACCAGCTTCGCGCCATTAACATGAAGTTAAATCCCAAGAAATGTTCCTTCGGTGTGGAAGAAGGACAATTTTTGGGACATCTGATCACCAAGCAAGGTATTAATGCCAATCCTTCGAAGGTTAAGGCCCAAGAAATGTTCCTTCGACGCAGGTCTCATGCTTGTTGACCCCAAAGGGAGGGAGTACACTTATGCACTCCGCTTTGAATTCGATGCTACTAACAATGAAGCAGAGTACGAAGCCTTGCTGGCAAGCCTCCGATTGGCTAAGGACATGGAGGTAGAAGACTTGGCCATTTTCATTGACTCACAACTGGTGGCCAATTTATTGTCGGATAAAAGGCTCCTACGAGGCGAGACAACCTATGATCAAGCAATACCTGGATAAGGCCAAGGAAATGCTCGAAGGGTTTACATCCTACAATGTAGAGCATGTTCGGAGAAATCAAAACAAGAAGGCGGATGCACTTAGCAAAGTGGCATCAATGGCATTTGCTCATTTAACTAAAGAAGTTCTGGTCGAAGTATTGGCAGATAGGTCCATCGTCCAAAAGGAAGTGTCTGACGCAATACTGGAGGAAGACTCAAATTGGATGACTCCAATTAGAGAATATCTAATAAGTGGTATACTGCCGGAGGATCAGAAATTAGCTCAAAAGGTCCGCATCAAAGCACCATAGTACAGAATCATGGGGAACTATCTATACCGAAGATCCTTTTTGTCCCCATGGCTTCATTGTGTAGGACCTAGGCAAGCCACCAACATCATTCAATAAGTGCATGAAGGATCCTGCGGGCTTCACGCAGGACCCCGCTCCGTTGTTTCTAAAATCATGAGGATCGGATATTACTGGCCTTCGATGCACAGGGACGCTGTCGAAATCATTCAGAAGTGTGAAGCCTGTCAAGTTCACTCAAGGGTTCCAAGGCTACCAAAACAAGATATGACCTCTGACAGGCTCGTTGTACCAATCAAAAATAAACCTAATTACCTTATACTAGATAGGGCAAGCGGGTATCGTATCCACGAGGAGTATGTGGTTCTAATTTAAGTTTTGAAGTGATCACTGATCAATAAAAGTTTTGGTTTTGAAATCTTAATAACTAAATTACTAATTAAACTAAAGTCTATGAAATAAATAACTAATTTAAGAATTAATAATAAAACTAATGATTAACTAAAAAGCAAATAAACAAATAAAAATTAAATAAACAAATAAAAGCGAGATTGTGAACAATTGAGTGAAAAGCAATCCCTCCCGGCTCCGGATATATTGATATTACTAAGTTACGGATTATTACTAACGTTGGCTTTGTATTAATTGAAAAGGATAATTTTAGGCGCAAGCTATGTTTACCACACGAATCGTCTTAATACCTAAACTAGTTGGACTCGGCACAATTCGTTGACTAGCAATAACATGTCTTCTAATAATCCTATTAATTAATTTTATAATTATTTAACGAACAACTATGGGAACAAATTATGTTAAACATACGACCGTCTTAACCCTTATACTACTTAGGCTTGGCACAATCGTTGACTCGCAATAAAATGTCTCACAATAATTCAATAAAATAATTATACTAAAACATTAAATTCAAACAAATGATATGCAATAAAATCATATGAATTAATGTTTGACAAATAAATTATAATCCGTAAACATGATCAAACCAAATATATCTTTTACCGAGAGAGATTACAAGAAGCTTAGCCGCACATAACAAACGTAGATATCATATTTATTTTAATATGCATGGTACGTATTGAATATGATCAAGACTATAAAAAAATAATTAAAACCTTGTTAGCACGCTCGTCGAGATGTCATATAGTAACATACAATGATTAAGAATATTATGGCTTCTCCAATGATATCAAAAAGGTGGATCTCTACTTCTGTTTGTGAATTGTGACTAACGAATGAGATGGAGTAAAACTGTCGGCTGTGTTTTTGTGAACCTCCAATGATGAGATTGTGGCCGCCCTTTTTATTCAGTGTCTCTCCTCTTTTTAATGACCTAGCACCAATTCTTTATTTCTTCTTGTCCACTCTTTCAAGTCCAAAACAATAATAGGCCCAAGGCCTTAAATGTTTTAACTCTTCTTCTTTTCTTTTTCTCATGTTGCGGCGCACCCAGATTAAAGCTCAACAAAAAAAATAACTACTTTTCTTTCTTGACGTGTCTATTGTCACGAGCAAAATGGCGCGGCAACATTCAAAACTTGCATGTCTTCATTTTAAGCTTACAAAATCACAACTTTAGCTCATTTTTACGCATAACCTGAATAATCACAAAACATCCTCAAAGTACATGTATAACAATGAATAATGATGCAATAATGCGTAATTAACATGCAATGAGGGGTATGTAAAATACACCGATCAAACCCCCTCAACTTAACTCTTACTCTCCGAGGAAGAAATCTAATATATCTTAGCATGTTAATTACATAATTTTTAATCATACCATTGAAATTCCATCAAAAAGATTAAATTCAACCTAGTACACTAATAACCATCCTATGTAGCAAATAATCCAAAATGATTACCAATATTTTTGTCCTTCTTAAACACTTAGCATAACCGCTCCCATTTGTTCCATTTACTTTATGTTTCATATAATTAACCATGTGCCCAACATGCTTAGTACACTCCTATAATCAATCTAAACATAGATCCAAAACGAGAAGTGAGAATACCTTATACCTTTTATAATACCGGAGTTTTTATACCATAGGAGCAAACTTTTTAAGAGCACATTAGCTCTCATACATCACTTTAAGCGCAATCCCTTTTTTTTTTTTTTTTTTTTTTTTTGCACTTGAATTTCACTTCATATTTCAAGCATTTTTCTCATACCATACATAAGCTCCTTTTTTAGCCATCCGGGACCGTTTCTTATACATGTCATCCCGAATGCTTTATACACTCCTTTTAAGGTTGATATAAAGACCAATCATTTGAGAGTATGAATATCTATCCTATAGGTGCATACTAAGACACATCGGCACACGGGAACCGAGAACCGGTTATTAGTTCGTTTTAATTAAATGGGAACAGTTATGCTTCGTGCCTACTGGTATATCATATGATGGAGTTATCTACCACATAGTCTAATTAGTTAATGCACTAAATTAAACCAACCTTCCTAATTTCATTATCAACAATACAAGGATTGGGTTATTTCACATAAAATTGTCTCAGCTAAGTGCAATGCTATCCATCATAAAAATCGACGTCTGACCCATGCTAACAACTAAAATATCACCTTGCGCGGGTGACGAATCAGATAGGCAAGCCCAGCATATGACTACCACCAATAATTATGATAGTTCTCCAACTTTTTTCTATGGCCACCGTGCGCGGGTGACAAGCCAGATAAGATCAATTTAAGTGTCCTAACCCAACTATTACATTATTATATTTCATATTATATTATTTTAACTTTCTTCCCGTTTTAAGCAAAAGTAAGTGAGGAAATTCAATCGGGTATGGTTTGATCATCTACTAAATATACATATGCCTAACTACATGCAAACTATCAAATCAATTTATAACCAAATTATACAATGAAATCGGGTGCACCTTATAATCATGGATGGGTCTTCTGGTTTGCTCCAATAAGTCATCCACAAGCTAATCTTCAGAATCTGCAAACACTCAACAAATATAGGTAGAAGAAACTTCCACATCCAATTAGCACAAAAATCAAATATTTTTTTACCACAATTTCACACAAAACATGTAACACATGTGACACCCCCCTCAACTTAAAGCATTGCATTGTCCCCAATGTAAAAACTTTAAGTTGAAATTTTGGTTAAAAATCACTTTGACAAACACACACACACACAAAAACCTAACTCACTTTCGTAGGAATCACGGTTGCATTTAGCGCATGCAACAAGCCTTTTAAACCACTCGGTAGCCCGAGTGGACGAGTTTAGTCTCGTGAGGGTTTGTAGTTAACACACCCACAAAGTTTTTAACACACATACTACAACCCACGGGTTGCCTCCCGCGAAGCGCTAAGTTTAACGTCGTCAGCCCGACATAACTCATTGGAGCTATTGAGACGGTTGGAGTGGTTCCAAATAAACCACATCAACCGTTTCCATATGATCAGTCTCCAACACAACATACGGCTTCAAACGGTGTCCATTGACTTTAAACGGCTCTCCACCCACCATATTTTTTATTTCAATGGCTCCATGTGGAGAGACTTGAGTCACAACGTATGGACCCGTCCATTTACTTCTTAATTTTCCTGGAAAGAGCTTAAGTCTAGCATTGAATAACCAAACTTTTTGACCCACCGAGAAAGATTTCTTGGTGATGTGTCGGTCATGAAAAGCCTTAGTTTTCTCCTTATAAATCCGGGCACTCTCATAAGCATCGCGTCTAATCTCATCTAATTCAGATAATTGAAGTTTCCTAGAATTACCCGCATTATCTAAGTCCATATTAACCTGCTTAATTGCCCACTCAGCCCTATGCTCAATCTCAACCGGTAAATGACACGCCTTGCCATATACCAACCTATATGGTGACATTCCAATAGGGGTCTTAAAAGCCGTCCTATATGCCCACAAGGCATCGTCTAACCTCAGGGACCAATCCTTCCTATCGCTACGAACGGTCTTTTCTAATATTCGCTTAATCTCCCTATTAGATACTTCTACCTGTCCACTAGTCTGTGGGTGATAAGGAGTAGCTATTCTATGATTAACCCCATAGTGTTTCAATAACTTTCCAAATTTGAAGTTCTTAAAGTGGGAACCCCCATCACTAATGATGGCCTTGGGAATTCCATGCCTAGAAAATATATTTTTCTTAACAAACTTAAGAACTACACTATGGTCATTTTTTCTTGTAGCCTCAGCTTCTACCCACTTACAGACATAGTCAACTGCCACCAAAATATACATATTACCATGGGAGGTAGGGAATGGTCCCATAAAATCAATACCCCACACGTCAAAGATCTCAACAACAAGTATTGGATTCATAGGCATCTGATCACGCCTTGAAATCCCACCAACTTGTTGGCAACGAGTACATGCTTTCACAAAAGACTGTGCATCCTTGAATATAGTCGGCCAAAAGAAGCCGCTCTGCAGGACTTTGTGCCCAGTTTTCGTCGCACCAAAGTGTCCCCCACACGCATAAGAATGGCAATGAGCCAATATGTCCATATGCTCGTCATCGGGAATACACCTCCTAACAACTTGGTCAGCACACACTTTATAAAGATCCGGATCCTCCCAAAAATAATGCTTCAATTGAGAAAAGAATTGTCTTTGTTGTTTGGACCAGTAATCCGGAAGCTTTTTAACTACAAGGTAGTTAACAATGTTTGCATACCAAGGGATCTTAGAAACTTGGAATAAGCTTTCATCAGGAAAACTTTCTTTAATCACGTCAGATGGATTGAACGGAGGAGGGATAATCCTGGACAAATGGTCGGCAACCACATTTTCCGACCCCTTTTTATCCCGGATTTCCAGATTAAATTCTTGTAACAGCAGAATCCACCTAAGCAACCTCGGTTTTGTCTCTTTCTTGGTTAATAAATGTTTCAAGGCACTATGATCTGAAAATACTATCACCTTAGAATGCCCCCAAATATATGAACGGAACTTATCGAGAGCAAAAACCACGGCTAGCAATTCCTTTTCAGTAGTGGTGTAATTCATTTGAGCTTCTGAAAAAGTCTTACTAGCATAAAAGATCACAACGGGTTTCTTATCGACCCGTTGTCCCAGAACCGCCCCAGCGGCATAATCGCTCGCGTCACACATGATCTCGAAAGGCTTCGACCAATCGGGTGACTGCAGAATTGGGGCTTCTACAAGCTTTTGCTTAAGCATATTGAATGCTTTAAGACATGATTCATTAAAGTCAAATCGTGCCTCTTTTGAGAGTAAATTACAAAGAGGCTTTGATATAGCACTGAAATCTTTAATAAATCGCCTATAGAACCCTGCATGACCAAGAAAAGATCGCACAGCTTTAGTGTTAGTGGGAGGAGGAAGGGTTGAAATTATTTGCACCTTGGCACAGTCAACCTCAAATCCTTTTTCAGAAATGACGTGTCCTAATACAATTCCCTCTCGAACCATGAAATGGCTCTTCTCCCAACTAAGCACTAGATTAGTTTCGGTGCATCTTTTTAACACACTTTCAAGCTGACCCAAACAGCTTTCGAATGATTGACCAAAGATGGAGAAATCATCCATGAATATCTCTACAGATTCTCCAACCATGTCCGAAAAGATGCTCATCATGCACCGTTGAAAGGTAGCGGGTGCATTACACAGACCAAACGGCATTCGACGGAATGCAAATGTCCCATAAGGACATGTAAAAGTGGTTTTGGCCTGGTCATCGGGATGGATGGGTATTTGATTATATCTGGAGTACCCATCCAAGAAGCAATAGAACTTCTGACAATAAAGCTTCTCAACTATTTGATCAATGAAAGGTAGTGGGAAATGATCTTTAGATGTGGCATCATTCAGCTTACGGTAATCTATGCACACCCTCCAGCCAGTCACTGGTCGAGTGGTGAGTCTTTCCCCGCTCTCGGTTTCCACAACGGTGATACCGGCCTTTTTAGGCACCGTTTGCGTGGGACTTACCCATTTACTATCCGAGATGGGATAGATGATACCAGCATCTAGCCATTTGAGAACTTCCTTCTTCACTACCTCCTTCATATTAGGATTCAAGCGCCTTTGCGCATCTCTTGATGGTTTAACATCTGGGTCCGTAACAATTCGGTGCATACATAATGAATGGCTAATTCCTTTCAAGTCTGCAATTGTCCATCCCACTGCTGCTTTATACTTGGAAAGCACTTTCAACAGTGCTTCCTCTTGTGATCCAGAAAGATCAGAAGCAACAATAACAGGTAAAGTATTGTTAGGACCTAGAAAAGCATATTTGAGATTGGATGGCAAAGGTTTCAACTCAAGAGTTGGAGGCACCTCTAGCGACGGCTTTGTGGCCGTGTCAAAAGTAGCAAGCAAGGGCTCCACTTTATAAGACCAAGGTGGTTTTTGATGGTATAAAGAACTGACCAAACACTCTTGAATCTCTTGAACTTCAGCAACATCAAGAATCTCCTCATTCTCACCAGTTAAATATAAGTTTAAAGGATCAACCTTAAGCATACGGGGTGCATGCTTTTGGACTTCCTCATCAATTACATCCACTTGGTAGCATTCATTCATAGTAGGAGAATTCACGGAACTAAACACATTCAATCTTAGCTTCTTATTGCCGAACGTAATATCCATGGCTCCAGTTCGACAATTAATCCTAGCGTCTATCGTGGCTAGGAATGGTCGCCCAATGATAATGGTTGGTTGAACATCCTTGTATGGTGTCTCGGTGTCCATAACAAAGAAGTCAACTGGGTAATAGAAGTCATCAACTTTCACAATAACATCCTCTAAGATACCTCTAGGAATTTTGGTAGATCGATCGGCTAAGGAAATTATAGTGTCAGTCTTACGAAGAGTTCCTAAGTCATACTTATCGACCAAACTAGCAGGAAGGATGTTGATACTAGCACCGAGATCAAGGAGCGCCTTCTTAATGGCAATATTTCCCACCACAACTGAAATCAATGGTGCTCCAGGATCTTTGAATTTGGGAGGAAGAGAGTTAGATAAGATTGCACTAACGTGCTCAGTTAGGTCAACCTTTTTAGGCACAGTTGCCTTTAACTTCCTCTTTTGAGTACACAAGTCCTTTAAAAACTTGGCATATGCAGGAATTTGCTTGATAGCATCAATAAGGGGGAGATTGATCTTTACTTGCTTGAAAGTCTCCCACATATCCTCAGAATGAGGACCCTTTTTAGCCAATCTAGCAGATGATGATTTTTCCAAAGCTGCGGGGTAAGGAGTGGTTGTGCTTGACACACCACCCTCCCCAACTTTGGGTGATTGAGTAGCTTCAGGATTCTGAGTTGGTGGTTTTGGAAAATCATTTGACAAATCATTTACTAACTCAGAATCGAACTTAACATTTTCAGCTTTTTTACCTTTAACAACAATTTCGTCATCAGTAACGAAATCCTCGACATCATGCGAAAAATCATGAACACTTGGAATTTTGATGTCATTGTTGTAGGTTTTACCATTTCGAAGAGATGTCACCATATTCACATGCTCAGGACCATCTGGCTTATGCTTTGGATTAAGAGTGGGATAGCTTGGAAGCTTACCGCTTCTCGTGTTGCACTTCTTCGCCAACTGCCCCAGTTGTCTTTCAAGATTTACTACAGATTGGAAGGGACTCAACTTTAGGTTTGCACCCTTATTAGACTTGGCCAACTCGCTTAGGATCAAGTCAAACTTTTGGTCAACATTGGATTGTTGGCCATTGTTTGAACCTTGACCTTGACTTTGGTATTGTTGTGGCCTTTGTTGGTAATTGTAGGTGGCGACTGTCGTCATCCTTCCAACGGAAGTTGGGGTGATTACGCCATCCTGGATTGTAACTATTGGAGAATGGGTCGTTTCGTGGATGATTTCCATAGACTCCATTTACCTCCGCTTCGTTGTGCCCCCAACTTTGACAATTATTGACTGAATGACTCGGATCACCACACATTGAGCACACATCATGCGACACATCAGACACATTTGAAGCACTTTTTCCTAGATTTCTCAACAAAAGATCAACTTTCTTACTTAACTCACTAATTTCAGAATTTGTGCCATGTTGGTTAGACACAGAATTGGCGGAAGATTTGTTGTTTTGATCCACTAAAGCTTGGGTCTTGGAACCCTTGCTCAGCTTTTCAAAGAACTCCCATTCTTCCTCCATGGGCCGTGAGAAAAACGTTCCCCCACTAGTTGCCATTACAAATTGTTGGTTATGATAATCCAACCCGTCATAAAAGACTTTGACAAGCTCCCATTTTGGAACATCGTGGTGAGGGAAGTTCTTAGCAACTCTTTGAGTCTACTAAAAGCTTCGTGAAACTGCTCGCCTGGGATTTGACGAAAGGATTTAATCTTATTTCTAATGGCAGCAGTTTTGCTTATAGAATAGAATTCATCAAGAAAGGCGGATTGCATTTCAGACCATGAGTTAATACTACCTGGTTCGAGAGATGTGAACCAGGCCTTAGCTTGATCTTTAAGAGAAAAAGGAAAAAGGCGAAGTCTTACCCCATCCTTAGTGGTGTTATTAACCTGATATGTATCTGCAATGGAGAAAAACTCGCGCAGATGTGCGTACGGCTCCTCATGACCTCTAAACACGGGTAAGATCGCTATGAGGTTCGGCTGGATCTTGAAGTTGCTCACAGCCCCATTAGCGGTAGTCGGATAGACAATCGGGGAGGGATCATCGAAGTTCCCCGGTCTATAATAGGAATCCACACCCCGTGGTGGGGATTCTGCACCGGCGGCATCGTCGTCACCTGGCATTTCCGTGAAAAGCTCTTCTAAACCTGCAAAATCAAGGTTAGTAGAAATCTGTCTAGCTGCTTTCCTCCTCAACCTTGCGCTTCTCTCTACCTCAGGATCGTAAGCTAACGATTGTACGTCCCGATCTGCGCATGCGCATACACTAACTTGCACACTCACAATCAACAAAACAAACAAACAAACAAAACAAAGAAAATAAATCTTTTTGTATTTTTTTGTATTTTTAATTTAAAACTATTAACAAAAACTTAAACCAAAAGCGCACTCACTCCCCGGCAGCGGCGCCAAAATTTGACAGGCTCGTTGTACCAATCAAAAATAAACCTAATTACCTTATACTAGATAGGGCAAGCGGGTATCGTATCCACGAGGAGTATGTGGTTCTAATTTAAGTTTTGAAGTGATCACTGATCAATAAAAGTTTTGGTTTTGAAATCTTAATAACTAAATTACTAATTAAACTAAAGTCTATGAAATAAATAACTAATTTAAGAATTAATAATAAAACTAATGATTAACTAAAAAGCAAATAAACAAATAAAAATTAAATAAACAAATAAAAGCGAAGTTGTGAACAATTGAGTGAAAAGCAATCCCTCCCGGCTCCGGATATATTGATATTACTAAGTTACGGATTATTACTAACGTTGGCTTTGTATTAATTGAAAAGGATAATTTTAGGCGCAAGCTATGTTTACCACACGAATCGTCTTAATACCTAAACTAGTTGGACTCGGCACGACTCGTTGACTAGCAATAACATGTCTTCTAATAATCCTATTAATTAATTTTATAATTATTTAACGAACAACTATGGGAACAAATTATGTTAAACATAACTAACCGTCTTAACCCTTATACTACTTAGGCTTGGCACAATCGTTGACTCGCAATAAAATGTCTCACAATAATTCAATAAAATAATTATACTAAAACATTAAATTCAAACAAATGATATGCAATAAAATCATATGAATTAATGTTTGACAAATAAATTATAATCCGTAAACATGATCAAACCAAATATATCTTTTACCGGGAGAGATTACAAGAAGCTTAGCCGCACATAACAAACGTAGATATCATATTTATTTTAATATGCATGGTACGTATTGAATATGATCAAGACTATAAAAAAATAATTAAAACCTTGTTAGCACGCTCGTCGAGATGTCATATAGTAACATACAATGATTAAGAATATTATGGCTTCTCCAATGATATCAAAAAGGTGGATCTCTACTTCTATTTGTGAATTGTGACTAACGAATGAGATGGAGTAAAACTGCCGGCTGTGTTTTTGTGAACCTCCAATGATGAGATTGTGGCCGCCCTTTTTATTCAGTGTCTCTCCTCTTTTTAATGACCTAGCACCAATTCTTTATTTCTTCTTGTCCACTCTTTCAAGTCCAAAACAATAATAGGCCCAAGGCCTTAAATGTTTTAACTCTTCTTCTTTTCTTTTTCTCATGTTGCTGCTGCCACCCATATAAAGCTCAACAAAAAATAACTACTTTTCTTTCTTGACGTGTCTATTGTCACGAGCAAAATGGCGCGGAAACATTCAAAACTTGCATGTCTTCATTTTAAGCTTATAAAATCACAACTTTAGCTCATTTTTACGCATAACCTGAATAATCACAAAACATCCTCAAAGTACATGTATAACAATGAATAATGATGCAATAATGCATAATTAACATGCAATGAGGGGTATGTAAAATACACCGATCAACCTCTGTGACGTCCGCATGGCCCTTCAGCCAATGGGGGATAGACATCGTAGGTCCTTTACCAATTGCTCCAGGAGGAGTAAAGTTCTTGGTCGTAGCCATCGACTACTTCACTAAATAGGTGGAAGCAAAGCCTTTGGCATCCATCACAGGAAGGCACATGGAAAAGTTTGTGTGGGAACATATTATCTGTCAGTTCGGAGTACCCCACATCATCATTTCAGATAATGGGAAGCAGTTCGCCGAAGGGATATTCCCAGTGTTTTGCAGAGGCCTGAATATAAAACAATCCTTCACTTCCGTCTACCACCCTCAAGGTAACGGACAAGTGGAAGTTACTAACAGGGACATCATCTAAGGAATAGAACGAAGGCTGTGATACAGCACCACGGTTGGGTAGATGAACTACCTCAAGTACTTGGTCTCACAGTAACTCATACAAAGTCAAGTCATGGGGAGACCCTTTTAGCTTAACATATGGCACATAAGCTGTCATCCCTTCGGAAGTAAGTGTCGAAACAGAAAGGGTCATAAACTTCGAAGCGCAGACCCGAAGAAAGACTCCGTAGCAACCTAGACCTACTCGAAAACGAAGGAAATAGCCTCAATCAGGAGGCTATCCATAAGCAAAAATTGAAAGGTACTACAACATCGGTTCGCCTTCGACCTTCAAACCAGGGGAATACGTCCTCCGACTCAACAACGCAAGTAAAGTTGAGTACCAGGGTAAACTAGGACCTACATGGGAAGGGCCCTACGTTATTAAGGAAGCATATGGCAACAGAGCCTACAAGCTGGAAACCTTGGATGGAGACGCTATTGATAGAACTTGGAATGGCACTACCCTTCATAAGTTCTACGTATGAAACTTACAATGTCTAAGGACATTTTTTATTTTGCTTTCAATCAATGTATTTGAATTCTTCTCACTCGGGGAAAGAAGCATTAATGGTAGGCGTCTAGTATTCATTTCTTAAAATGATGTAATCCTCCCTACCCACTTAATGATATAACTCATTTCCCTCAAATCTCTTGTTTTGTTTAAAACAACAAAGATTTGCCCACCATGTCGCTTTATAAGTTTCAATGTCGAAGGGATGTACAAAGACTAACAACATGTCTTGCTCATATGCATAACATCCACCTCAACTTCACATTAACTTTCCTATATGGCCTTAAGGTATTTTAAGCCTTTCGCTGCCCAAAGGATTAAGATGGAGTGGGTCGCAACCCTCTGTCAGCAGTCAAATTATGCGATTGCTAATATTCTTGGTGAAGTAACTACACACAATGAGGCTATGCATCATACCCTAGAGTTGTAAAACATTTTCGCAAGTAAAATAAAGAGAGAAGAATCACACATAGCAAAATACAAGCCCTAGTGGCTTTAATGTAGATTATTGACTAGTTTAACTAGTCTAAACAGGCGTAGCCTTACGATCCAACCAAGAAAAACATTGTCTTAGGCCGAAGCCTACATCACACACACCAAATGTTAATTGTTTCATCAGGCACAGAGCCTGGAAAGGAACACAGACAAATTGTTTTAAATCAGGGTACATACCACCCTGGGGATCAAATTACAACCACTTGGTTCCCTTCATCAAACCTTGGAATGAGTAGGATCAGCTGAACCTAGGGATGGAGCCTTTGGCGACGGAGTATTCTTCGAAGGAGAGGGAGGCTGGACTTTCCTTGGCTTCTTAGCCAGCAGGTCCTCTATAGAGGCCGCTGGGTCCTTCGTCACTTCGGCAAGGAAAGGGAACTCTAAAGCAGCTAATTCATTACTTGCATCATCATACTCTTTTTCATGAGTTGCCCTGTAGTATGGAACTTTCTCCAGCTTCACCGGTTCCTTTGTCGCAGCTATCTCCTCCAAAGTAGTGCACTTGCCATGATATATGGCAGCATTCACCAAGTTCCCAATTGCATTCCCCACATCATCGCTATGGTAAAGTTCCATGGCAATGTAGGGGATAACCTTGGTTACCAAGTCCGCCCTATCCTTCTTCAGCATCTTCAGATGAAGGTTTAACCCATCTACCTTTTCCCTGAGCTTGATCTCTTGGTCCAACAGCTTCGCTCTCTCTCCTTCGAGGCCTCCACACTTGGATGAAAGAACAGATATCTGCTCTTTATAGCCTACGACCTTTGAGCCTTCGATAGTTAGCCTGCTGCATTCAGCCTCGCTCGCTGCCAGTTGACCTTTGAGCTTTTCATTATCAGCTCTGAGATCTTGCACCAAGGGGTTCTTGTCAAAATCCTCTAAGGCATCTTCACATTTCTTCTCCAGGTATGCATACTTCTGATCTCTAACCTTCTCCCTTGCAAGCATACCATCCGTTTCTTCTTGAGCTTTGGTGACAGCACGGAGCAGCTCCCTTGTCCTACTATTGAGTTGGTTGTCTAGCATGCATTGTCGGACATAACTCTTGTCATGAAGGTCGCAGAGCCTTTCCATGGACATGTTGTCCATCACCCCCTTCCAGCTGGGTGGGATTACACGGTCCACGAGTAGATGACAAGCTAAGGGAGAGGAAAGCTCCTTCGTATCAGGAAGTCCTGCAGCATATGTAAACTTGTTAATACATTATTACTGGTATCTAATTTTTTGTAACAGGCAAGAGACATTACCATGGATATCATCGCCGCTGGGCCCTTCAATGGCTGGAAATACCACAGCCTTACCCTGGGCACCCTTTTGTCAGGTAGTTCGAGAGGGAGGAGTAGGTAGGATAAGTTTCCTCTTTAAAGCAGACTTCACAGCTTTTGCACTAGTACCTTTCCTGCTTTGGACCCTCTCACCAATGTCGGAGGGTCCTACGATGGCCAACTGTCCTTCGGAGACTGGTTCATCAGAGTCAGCAACATTCTCCACAAGCTGGTCTTCCACATCTATGGGTTCCTTTGACGGAGGAGCAGAAGCAACAGGCTCGATGGGCTGGGCTTCCACATCATTGTCATTTATCGACACTGACGGAGAACCCACACCATAGCTCGTCTCTTGGGGATTCTTTGGAATGAAGCTAACCTCCTTTGCACCACCAGCTACCACAAAATTTCTGAATGACATTTCTGCACGAAGGAACAAATAAGATAAATATCAGAAAGATAAGTTTTTATTTCTTATTTTAATAAAAAATACATACTTTCTCCATCACAAATAATCTCAGGTACCAAGGGAGATCCCTCCCATCTTTCAGCAAGGCCAGCCATGAAAAGAATTGGCTCAGGGAATGTTTGGCAATCAGCTGGATGACGAGCCAAACGCTGATACAAAGGATTCCTTCTCACAGTATAGGGCAAGGGATTGTTGAACCTTTTTTCATCATATTGGAACTCTGGGTTTAACAATGTAGGGAAAGTCGGAGGGATAATGGTGTTTTGGATGTAAAAGAATTTGCCTTTCCAGTTCCTGATGTTCGTAAATGGCCTATCTATGAGAATGGGCACATCCCTTTCACCCCTCTTAGCCAAGGTCAACTAATCTCCTCCAGGGTATAAATTCAGAAAACACCTAAGCACAGTTAATGATGGTTCAAACCCATAAGCTTTGCACATCACAATGTATGTCGTAAGCTTGGCTAGGCCAAAAGGGTTAAACCTAGATATGTGTACCTCATAGTATTGGAGGAATTCTAAGATCAAAGGGTGAAAGGGTATCCTAAGGTTGGAAGTGGTGAATGCATGGGTATATAAGCCTACATAGTTTTCAGGAGCATCAAAAATCCCTTGATTCCTACTAGGCAACATGATTTTATGTTCTTTTGGAATTGGGTAATCAGTGAGGAACGCTTTGAGCTCCTCCCTTGTCAAGGTGCAACCTTGTTGTTTGATTATGAATTTCTTATTTTTAGACATTGATCCTTCTAAAATCCACAATAAAGTATTTGAAAACAGATACGAAGGAATACTTTACCTTGTTTGATCAAAAGCTTGATCGGAAGAGGTTTTAGTAGGTGAAAACTTGGGCGTGAGATTAAATTATGTTAGGGTTTTACTGTTTTTAACTTTATATACCCTCACATAGGATAGATCTTGGCCTACAACGTGTCGGACTTATCCCTTACCACCGGATTTCAAAACCTTTTTTAAATTTTGAAAGGACGTTTTATTTTACCTAGAAAAAGGGAGTGGTTAGGATAAATGTTTGCATTAATTAAGGTCAATAGGTGCAAGAATTTTCATCTTCGTTCGTTTTTTGTGACGAAAGGGAGGTTTAGTTTCTATTTCTGAGTCGTAAGCAATATTTCTTGTTCGTACATATCACTTTCGACTGGGGGGCTTGATGACGTACCCTCTGATCAGGTCGAAGGACCCCCCCTTCGGCCTCTGTCGAACTTGCATTACGAAGACCCAAGTCTTTCTTCATAAGTCATTGGTGGTGTAAAACCATTCATCATTGACATGGTTACGAGTTGGGAATTCGCCACCGAGGCCTATGCCCTTCCGGTGTTCTTCTCTTGAGGCGCCAAGACAAAGGAGAATCTTGACTTGGTCTTCACCCACGTTCCCCCTATTTCCTAGCTTCCCCACGCCAAGGCCGAGATAGTGGGGATGAAGCCCTAGCGGTTACCACAAATCAGGGACGCCCCCATGATCTCCTAAACGTGTGCTAACACTCTCCAAGCTATTTTCTTCACCTATAAATAGGTTAGACGAGTCATTTTAATGGTATGTTCACTTAACACGTAATTTCACATACTTCATGTTATTTACAACACATATCACATACTTACTCTCACGCCGGAGGTGGTTCGCAGGGCCCAACCCTCGCAATCACTTCAACGAAGTGTCTACTATTTCCTTATTGCAATGGGCTACAAGTTTGGCGCAAGGATATCACCCCTCATACCCTTCGATCACTATCGAAGGCCTGGTCGTACGAATTATTGTACAATCAAGGGTGAACAATGGCTTCTAGGTAAAAAGGTAAAACTACATGGTAGGCTAATGTGTAAGGTTGTAACGAAAATAAGGGTTATGAAATGAAAGGATAGGCTCAAAAGGGTGTAACTAGGGGTATCTTGCACTAAAGATGAGTGCAACAAATAGGGTTAACACGGGGGTCGAAAAGTCAATGCGACTAATCGATAAACGCACACAAGTGAACACATATAGGCTATTTGGGTGAAATCCTAAAACATTTTACTTTTTCAAATTGCCTTTTCCAAATGCCCAAGCTAACTTGATACACTACTCGTCTATGGCTCCTCAGTGATGTAAAAGCCAAATTCTAAAGTTTACAATACTATCGGCACACTCAATTTATGGTAGATTTGGGTAAAATGGGGGAAACGGAAAGGCTAAATCTCACCAATGGCAATAAGGGTTAAAGTGTGCTCGGCTTTTATGTGATTCTAGTTTGGTTAAAAACATGACAAAAATTTTCAAATAAGCTTAAAATTTTTAAAACCAACTAGAAAATTAGGGCAAGTAAGCTAAGTAATCATACACTTCATTTCTATTCCTATCCCCCCACTGAAGTGTACAAAGTCTCATTTGTACGAAGAAAAAGGAAAAATAAGATAGAAATGAAAAATAATCAAGAAAGAAATAAACTCCCCTCTCGAATGGTTGCTCAAGATGTCTCACTAAAGGTTGAAGGCGGGTCATGGGGTGGCTAATGTGTGTTGAATCTGGAATTGGCCTTAACTAATTATGTTGCTTCCAAAATTTCCTACTGTAGCAGGGGTTACGGCGTAACTAAATCATAAAGTTACGCCGTAACTGTGTCACAGAATCAAAACCTACACAGCATACCAGGAAAATTCTGTACCCGACGGGTACAATTAACGATAGAACAAGCAAATATCCACATAGTTAAGTTATTCATGACTTGAGTTTCAAAAGTTTTAAAATTGTTTCAAATTGTTTCATCAAGAGAAATCACTTCGTCCCCCGGGGAGATCATGATCCATGGAGTGGAACGGAGGGGCTCGTATGGAGTGCTCGTGGTTTGCTTCAAGTGGCGCCGGGATGCATGTAGGCCACTCCTCCTTGGACGCCAAGATTGGGAACATCGGGTTGGTATACGTACTCTGGACCTTCCCACCTGGGGTGACTCAAGTGCATATGCTGTAGCATCTGGCTTGTCCGATCCGCATTCCAACGGAAGAAATCCTGCTGGGCCTGGTTCACTTGATCCAAAGTACCTGAAAAACCTTCAAACTGGTTACTAAGAGCATAAATACCCACTTCGGGGGTTTCGATCTCCCCGCTAAAATGGGTCGATATTCCCTCGAGCCTTTCATCAATAATCTGCAACCTCTCCCCAATATTCACATGTGCCCTTCTACGTCCCCTGGGTACCTGCTCCTCGGCTTCTCCCTCAGCGTCACAACCTGCACCATTGGCCTCCACTTCTTCTCTTCTAGGGGCAGTCCCAGCTAGCTGAATCGCACCATAAACATCCTGGGTGCAAATCCCAAACTCCACTAGCTTAGGCAGGCCAATCAAATAAGTATCCCTACCAATGGTCAATCGGGCCAAAGCTTCATCGGTCATGAGATCAAAACTCCTAGCCAATCTCCCGATGAAATGTGCCCCCTGCAAAGGACTCCTACCAGAAAACCCCTTAGCACCCACAACTATAAACTTAGCTAAATAAAAAGGAACATCAATGTTGTTCCCTCCTTCCATTCCCTGCATCAGATAAAGATCATCCATGGTCATCTTCTCCTTGGCTGAGTGCCTTGCTCGGATAGAGCAAGCAATTCGGCGGTGCACAAGTCGATGAATGGGGATCCTCACCATAACATACGACGGAGGGCTCCTGGGATTATAGCCCCCTGTGACAGCGATCTGGTCAAAATAGGTAGTAAGGTCTTGATTCTCATCCTTCTTCTCCAAAGATGTGTTATAGAACCGCTTAAAAGCCTCAGTCTCCATCTCCACCTCAGTGTACAAACCCATACGCATAGTAAACTCCCTAAGAGTCAATCTCCTCCAAACGCCCCAAGCGGAAAACATAGAATCTACTTCATCGTCATCAACCTCAGTATTAAACTCCACACTAGCAAGGAATTCACGAATATACTCCGGAATGACCGGCTCCGTGATACGAAACAACCTCAACCAAGCAGTACATGTGAAATCCCCAGCAGTACATGTGAACTTGATTTTGCAAAACTTTCTCAATCTCCTCCCAGCTTTACCATTTGCCAAAGTACCAAATGCCTCAAAGTTAAGAGCCTCAGGCTGACTGATATCCTTTGCCATCAATTTCTCATATTCCTCCACGCACAGTTGCCTAATACCAGCATTAGGGTGTGCCAAAACCTAGCCAATTCGCGGATTGTTTGCACCTGAAAATAAGACAAAAACAGTAAGTGCAGACCTACTGATGTCAAGTTACGGGAACCAGCATAAGAGTTACGCCGTAATTATAAATTTTCAATGGCTACGGCGTAGTTATGACAAACAGCTACGCCGTAATTACAGTTATATTGGTTACGGCGTAACGGAATCCCCAGTTACGTCGTAACTTCCCCAGAAAATCAGCACCACAGATCGTTTGATTACGCTAAAGATTACGCCGGAACCATCAATTTTTATCAAGAGGTTAAAAGTTTCGATATATTTTTAACCTATTAGTGCTGAGGGACCGCGCCTAACCCACTAAGTTTGTGTATGACCTAAAACCCTATTTTAATAAAGCCAAAACACCCAAATCAACCCGTAGTAATAGGACACGAATCAAAATAACATGGGGAAATTATCAAAACTATCAATTAATCATTCCAACATAAAAAATTAACTCGAATGGGCAAGATCCCTAAAATATTAAAATAAAACCCTAATTGAAATAATCAACAGAAACAAATCAAGAAGAGTGGTGATAGATCTTACCAGCCATGGAGAATGATTAGATGAAGTGATTACGAAGAAAATTTTTGGGAGAGAAAATTTTACTGTTTGTGTGGGCGGTGAAAATATGTGTAAAACCTAGTTTTATGCCGTAAGGTTTTTATATCACCTCGAAAGTTACGGCGTAATTCGATACTATAGTTATGCCGTAACTAATATTTTTATTAAAATATTAATAGTTTGTGAAAGGGATACGTGTAATCCAATTAAGGGTTACGCCGTAATTAATTTTAGTCAAAGGTCAGATTTTAATATGAATCTGATTATATAGTGCCTACGTCGTAACTCTAATAAAGAGGTTACGTCGTAACTACAAAAAGATTTTATTAAAAATTTTAATAAATTGCAATATGGTTACGTCGTAACTAGATGAAATAGTTACGCCGTAACTAATAGCGTCAGAATTTTAATTATGTAATATTGTAATAGGAGAGATTAAAAACGTACCTTATGGGAGTGCTCAAATCTCTTAATGAGGTAAACATGAAATACCTTAGATCGTTTCATTAACTGTTCCCCGGCAGCGGCGCCAAAAAGCTGATGTGCTATTTCATCCTGCTTTTAATATTTATAAAACTTGAATAACTTAGGATAGACATACTAACGGCAGAGTCCCATCAGATGTGGTAAAGCCTTAGGTAAATCCGAGTATCGTCCCAAGAGAGCTGTGACCTTGAAAGAACTAAGATGATTAGATAAAACATAGATAATAAGCGGTAGAAAAGGTTGTATAATTCATATATATACTAATATTCTGCTTACACAGACCCAAAATTTAGGTAAAAGGGATAGATAAACAAAGCTTAACAAAGAATGCGAATATGAATAGATTCTCGATAAGAATATTCAATATAGTGGTTAATTATCACCAGACTCCTTTGGTCGATTCGTCATGGCCTATGGTTCTTAGATTCCTCACCAAGATGAGCAGGTCACCCGGGATCATTCGGCAACCTAATAGCAGTCATTAAGCACCAAATCTACTAGATCTAGACTGTGGGAACCCGGCCGTTAGGAACTTAGATTCCCCCTACCCTCTTAAATACCTCCACTTGATAAGTGATCCTTTGGTCAATTCGCACACGAAGAGTGGTCGTACTATGGCCAATTCCTCCCATACTTCACTATCTATCAGACTGGGGTCAGTTGGTCATATCTCCCAGTCATTTAGATACTACCAAGGCTAGCGATCTATGAAAAGACAAGCAAATGTCTATAAAGAATTATATAGAATAACAAAAACATAAATGCAAACTTTAATTAATAACATGAATTCATAATATAAGATCTAGAAAATATAAAAAGAATCCAAACTCGAATACAAAGGAAATCGTAGATGAGGACTTCGTTATTCATGCTCCTAAACCATGCTTCTTCTTCTGTGTTTTGATCTCCCCAAACCCTAGAAGGTTTGGGAATGGAGAGATATCAAATACTGATGAAATCATCGACTATTTATAGGCATCAAAATAGTTACGGCGTACCTTATTAGCTAGTTTACGCCGTAACTTCCTTTATCATCATGCTTATCCATTGGCTACGGCGTAACTTAATTTGGTGTTACGCCGTAGCTGCTATAATCCAGTGTAAATATTTGTTACGGCGTAGCCTAAGTTGATAGCTACGCCGTAGTCTTTGTAATCAGTAGTTTCGACGTAGCCTAAGCTGAGGGTTACGCCGTAGTCTTCGAAATCTCTAGTTGCGTCGTAACTTCATCACTTGGTTACGCCGTAATACGAGAAGTTGAATCAATAGTTCTAGAAAACGTCCAGTTGCAGTTTCCTTACTTCGAATGCGTCCTGAAATGAAATAACAAGGAATAAGGATGTTTTCACTAATATTATAATCAAAATGTGATGATAAAAGGGGAAGTTAATGCTTAGAAACTCAGGACTATTTGATGTTATCAGTGGTACTTCTACCAATTACTCTAATTAACAAAGCTAAGGGATAGTCTATGTCTAATTGATGTGTGCTCGTATGATAATTAAAAATGTGTTTACCTGGACACTATTACTCCCTAGTTATCTTTTATTGATGGTTGAATTGTCACGTCCTTATTCTTAACGCGTTGTGTCTTCTAAGGTCGTAGGGTATGCTTTTTTCCCTAACTCTTTGAGAATACCTTAAGGTTATTGCCTACAAAATCTCTAGGATTCATAAACTAACTCTAAAGTTATCTTTGGATTTTTAGCCTACAATAACTCTAGGCGATTATAAACTAATGTTTACAAAGATTACTCAAGCATTAAAAACACAACGATGGCTTATTACAATCCTAAGCCAATTACAATTAAGATAAGAGACAACCAATCAATATTCAATAGCTAGGTTTCATAGATCTAAGCAAACACACAAGTAAATTAGTCGGACATGGTAAACATGCAAGCATACACACATACAATCGAAGACATAATGAAATCAATGAAGTAGATTACTTATCTTGTTGTAAAATAGGGTATGAGAACCCTAAGATACTGCCCAAGACAAACCAAAATCGTTTTAGGGTTTTACTCCATAATTCTACATCTCTAAAAGTCTGAAAATTCGAATTCTATATATAGAGTTACAACTGCGACGACGTCACTCTTTAATTGTGACGCCGTCGGATTGCCGCCATTAGGGTTTCATCTTGACCAATACAACTTTGTGACGGCGTCACGTTATGGTTGTGACGCCGTCGGCTTCATCTTCTGACGTCGTCTGAATCTGGATCTAGGCCGTCTGAGTTGTGACGCCCTACTCTTCTAAGCCTGACGCCGTCCGGTACAAAATAGCAATTTCACTCATGGGCCGTCGCAATTAGAGGGACGGCGTCCCCTTTTATTTGTGATGCCGTCGGGTGCACTTCCAGCAGCTTGAGTGTCTTGATCTTGACTTTAGCCATTTTCTTCACATATTCACGCCTTTTCGTCCAAATAAGCATCATTCCAGCATTTTGCCTTCAAGAGACCTAAAAAGTGAAAAAGGAACGAAATTAAGCAATAACGGATATAAAAGTGGTCGATTAAGGGCTTAAATAACCCCTCAAAAGTGTACCTTTTAAAACCTTATCAAATATCCCTACACTTGGTATTTGCTTGTCCTCAAGCAAATGTGCTTTTGGCCAATTAATTTATAAGTTAGGGGGCATGAAGCATTGGTTTAGACCAATTCACAACAAGTATAAGCCCCGCAAAAGTCATAACAAGCACGGAAATTACATACTAGCACCTCACAAGTGGTGTTTGGATACTCTCATCTCTCGGGTGTATATAAAATATATCAAATTGGAAATGGAAGATAAACACTCATTAACCGGTCCTAGTACATAGATTACCATAGGCTTGAGACTAAACCTCCACCGCTTTGGCGTAAGCACCTAGGAAAAACTATCTAAGAGGTCTTTTAAAGGGTTGTAACGTTAGGCTTACGGTAGGGAAAACAAAGGGTTTGGTTGGATAGGCGCTTTAGTGGTGGCAAGTCAAAAATCTTTATGTTACAAGCATAAGAAGAATGGTTTTGCTAAGCCAAGACTCGACACTCTAAACTCTAGATAACTTTGAAACAAACAAACATAAATATAAAGATAGATGTAGGATGGTAGCCCGTATATTTTTTTCATTTTTTTCATTTTTTTTTCAAAACTATTTTTTTTTTCAATTTTTTTTAATTTTATTTTATTTTATTTTATTTTTATTTTCATACACTTTTACTCTACCATCCTCTACGATAACATCAAAATATAAGGGATTTATAGGCACATCTCTACACTTGAGTTTTTTATTATTCTAACACTAATTTGACCCGAATTGAAAAGATCAAAACACTTGGAGTACATTATTACATAAATAAAGGGAATTTGAATTTAACGTTCTTTCCCGTCACTTCATAAAATTTAACTTTTACCATGAGTCCCAATCGTCCCAAAACTGTATACAAAGGATATGACTCGACTTAGCAAATTATGCAAGTAACTAGATAATTGAACTAAGGGTTTAGTATGATAACAATAATGCACTAAAAGTGAGTGCATACAAGGTAGGCTAAGGCGATTTGGGTGTACATTTGGGGGTGGATTGTAAACAATGCTCTTCATTGATATTCCGGAAAACCGAAACATCACGAGAACCGTGAAAAGGATAGGCTCTGAGAGGTTAACTAGGGGTATCATGTACTAAAGATGAGTACAACGCAAGAGTGTGGGGGAATCACTCAAGCGATGTGGAAGAAGTAATTATAATACGGGTATCAAACAAGGGTTATCTTAATGCCTCTTACCATTTAGTTATTCCTAACTACACAAGTGTAGTCTCACTAGCGATCTCAGGATGCATCACAAAACAAGTTCTTGAATCTATTATACTACCGGTACACTCTCGAAGCATTAAAGATGAATGCTTTAATTCCTATAAATCTAGGGGCGAACCTCACATTTTTGGGGTGGAATTTGAGTGGTAAAGGGTTTTGTGCTAGGTATACAACTTCCTATCCATGAGACGCTTTATTAAGACTAATGGCCCACTCCTACATGTCATGAAAAATTTTAAATTTGGTGCCAAATTACCCTAACCGATATTTCTCATGGTTTATTACACAAATGAAATTGGATAAGGCAAATAATCAAGGATAAGCATTGTTTCAAAGTTCCCGTTTTATTTTCCCTCCCTACACTTAAACTCAACATTGTCACCAATGTTCCCCGAAAGTATCAAAGTTATGATAATGGAAGGTAATTAAAAGTGAAAGAAACTAATACTCCCCTGATTAGCTCGGTAGGATCCGTGTGAAGTAGTGGTTAAATTCTTCTTCAAGAAGAATGTATGCGTGAAAAGCTCCATCCAATCTTATGTATCTTCTTCTTGATAAATAAAACCTGCACACTTAAGAAAACAGACGAAACCTTCGCGTAAAATCGGCGGTAAAACTATATATGACTCTACTAAACTAGGATATAATGCTTGTGGAATGGATGTTTACAGATTTTCTATAAAATTAAGACCTGGGAAATTCCAAAATTTTATAAGGAGCACAGAAAACGAGAGAAATTAAGATAAGAGGTTTCTGCTCCTCCTGACGTCGTCAGGTTGCAATCCTGACGCCGTCAGGTTATCCTAACAGAAACTGGTCTGCTGCGTTTTTCTGGAAAAATTCTGGAAAAATTACATCTTTAGAATCTGGAAAAAGTCCTGCAAAACATCCATTATGACTCGATACAAGCATTTGACTCTAACAAACACACATATATATCTTTTTCAATAATTGTAATTCTCATGTTCACGTTCTTTTGAAAACGTGTGTAATCTTCCCTTACACTTATCCTTTTTGTAAAATACCTTTATATGTAATTAAGAAGAGGTTAAAGACAAAATAAAGCATTTTCAAAAATTCAAACATGAGAATAAACAATCAATGAAAAGATATATGACACATAAACAAGCAAACAATTAAGCATAGGTTGCCTCCCACGAAGCGCTTTTCTTTATTTATGAGTCTTGTAGCTAGACTCGAAGTTGTGCCCCTACGTACCTATGTAAGTAAGCTTATCCTCAAGAATGTCGTAAGGATCAAACTTATCATTTAAGTTCCTAGTGGTACGCTTAGTTCGGTATGCCTTTTCAAACTTTTCTCCATCGGGGTCTGATGAGTGTCTAAATACTCATCATTTCTTTCACATTTAAGCTACAAAAATATCTGAAAACATACAAATATGCTTCAAAATATTGGAATTATCTCCAAATTATGTTTTTAGGTATTAAAGTGCAAAAAGGATGAAAACTGATGAAAAACATGCAAAACATACATAATTTCAGTTTCAGTCCACTGAACTTTGATAAATTGGCAAATCTAGTTCCTGGTTAATCAAAACTTGTAAAAATATCATTTTAGGTCCTTGGGATTCAAAAGTTGTTCAAAATAATCCTTTGAAGTTTAAAATCACAAAATTGTAACTTTGGTCCCTCAAGTTTGAAAAGTGTCAAAATTAGTCCCTAAGGTTTTAAAAAATAAGAAAATAATCAAAATAAACCTTATACTATTTATAAATGGCAATATATGGTCCTTATGATAAACTTTTGGAAAATTACAAGTTTAACCCTTCAAGTTTCAGAATTACATAATAGGTCCTTAAGGTTTAAAAAAAATGGAAAAATATTCATATATGGTCCTTGTACTAACCATATTTGGCAGAAATGGTCCCTTGGATGAAGTTTGAAAAGTTGGCAACTTAGATCCCTCAATTTTCAGGAAAGTACAAATTGATCCTTGGGCTTGTTCACTAATAAAACCAACCGGACCCTATTATTATTATTAAAACCCAAAACCAAATCCAATACCAATTTTCGCCCTTTATGTTATTTATCCGGCCAATATACTAGCCCAAACCCACCCTTTTGTAAATAAATAAACAGACAACACCACCCCTTGCGTTTTCCTCTCTTCTTCCACCTCCCCCCTCCACCTGTAACCCCCACTTGCACCCTCACCTTGCTTCCACTCACCCCTTTATCCATACCCACTCTCCACCACCTCTTACAGCCTAGAACCAGCCACAATAAATGCTGCCACCCAATACCACCACTGTTCACATACTTACCCACAGTATTGAGCAAAACCATCCCAACTTGGTCCAAACTATCCAAACATCTTCCTGACACTTATACATACTCCCAAGATGAATTAATTAGTCTCAAACCGCCTCAATACCACGTGGAGATTTGGCGCCAAAATTTTGGATTTGAATGGTTGACAAGATCACTTACAGAGATCAATCAAGGGTTCGAGATGAAGTGGGATAGTATTATCGAGCTAGGGATGTTTTCAAAAGAGTGATAAATACAGAAGAAAGGAGAAGAAGAGAACTATCATAATTTTAAATCTTAGTTTATGATCAAGTAGCCTAATTAATCTAGTTGTATCATTAGTGTAATCCTCAATTCTGTTTTAGAAGTGTTTATTAGCTTTGCTAAGTGTAATAAACAGCTTTGTATTCTCATATCAATCTATCTTTCAAGTTTTCAGAATTTCACTTCGTACCATTTTCATTACAAGTCTTTTAATTTCAGTTTGATGTTTGTTAATTAGAGGACTCTAATCACACTACTTGGCTCTCAGTAAGCCATAGCAAGCTTTTAGATCAATCTAATTAGTAATAATCAATAAAGTAGGAAAATACCAAAAATATAGAAAATAGAAAATAAATAAAAAATAGAAATCTGTGAAGAAGCAAAGGAGCAAGTGCTATCTTGGATTGCCTTGGTTTAGAGCTCTGTGGAGAGCATTTAGGTGTGGTACTCAGTTCTTGGTTCTCAGTTGTGCCCTTGATTCAAGTTGTAAGCAATTTCTTGATTTTGCCATTTTCTGTATTAGTTCTTAATTTAGCTTAATCTCTCTTATTTTATGCTTATTTGGTGATTTTTAGTGATAATATAGATTAATATTAGTAGGTTGTTAGTTGAAAATCTTAGTTGCTAGTTGTTTCATATTTGACCGTCAACATAGCTTAATTGTGTTTCATAGGTTAAAGTTGTTATTATCTGTGTAGTTGTGTTCATCTGATCTAATAATATCATAAACTAGTATCTGGAATCAATCTCATGGTCTAATTTATTGTTATGCAACACTAATCATAAAAATTGCCTTGCTAAGGTGTGTTTGGATCAAGATGTTACTGTGAGTTAGTGCATGATATTGTTGTTGATTCTTGTTTCTGCATGTTAGTTTAGATCATATTAGTTCATATCTGTCATAATATTTATGTCTCATTAGTTTAAAAGTCAAAATAGGTCTTAATCTAATCCATATGTTTAACTGTTAGGATTATAAGTTCCATAATCATCATATTAGCTTAGAATCTGATAACCTAGCTTATTTTCACCTTATTATAGCTTATCTCAACATAATCAATCAGTAAATCTAGATTCAAGCTCAGATAAGTCAACTTATTGGTTTACATAAAAAAGTCAATTTGTAGCTTACCCAATTTTTGAATAAACTTTGGATTTAAATTGTGAACTTGTTAATTGATATTAGGACTTGAGCTTGTAGGTTTATATAGTCTTATTGCTGATCTACTTGTTACTATTTTTCATAATTTTTATGCTAGCTTATTAAGAGCTTAATTAGTGCTTAACTTTTGGTGATTCTTCATAGACCTCCCCTGTGCACAGGTTTTGACACCACTTTCACAAGCTACCATAAGCTTGTTTATTGAGTGTTGGTCTGAGTATTTTGGTTGTTTGTGATGCCCATGTGGCTAGTTATCTGAAATAAGTGCTTATTTTCTTTTGATTGCTTATTTGGTCTGTTTAATTTGCTTAAATTTGTACAACAAAATCAAACACAACACTGATCATCAGTGTAATCAAGCAATTTCACAAGCCCATCATAAGCTCATTTCTAAGCTTTGGCTTGTGATCTTTGGCTCATTAAGAAGCTAAGCAGTCCATTAACACAGTTCAAGCTTTATTTTTCACTCACAAAGCCTTTAACTAGGGCTGCACACAGCTTGAAGCTTGTCCATTCACTCAGTTCACTGAGTGAACTCAGTCAACCCACCCAACTTCATAAGCCCTTCACAAGCTACTCAGTGGTCCCCACTGATCAAGCTTTGGCATTTTGAAAACCTCACCAGACCCCACTTTGATAGTCCAACATCAAATTTGTTCTTTTAAGCTTAATTCTAAGCTTAATTTGGTATCACTTTTGACTACAAGGCTAGTGTTTGGATCTCATTTTCATTGGAAGTGCTTATAAGCTTATTTCAAGCTTATTAACCAAATCCAGTGAACACACTTGTTCATATTTGTTAATATACCATATATATATAGTGATTATCTTTTTATTTTCTTTATTAAGCTTGTTTTAAAGCTTGTACCTAGCTTTCAAGCTTATTTCACTCACTCATATAACTGAGTGAATCAGTTTGGACCCCTCACTTCACAAGCTCTTTCTGAGCTCATCAGTGGGTCCCACACCCTAAATCTTGGTTCTTCCAACCCCCCTCCTACCAGGCTTGAACCATTGACCCTTTGTTTGGCCTAGATCATAGTGGACCCCACTTGGTTTTACCTCACAAGGTTGTCCCATTTTCTGTCTCAGAACCCAATAAGCTAAGTGCTTATTTGTGTTCTGTGGCTTATTCAAGCTACTTATTTGGTTGAATCTTGTTAAACATAGTATAAGTAACTTATTGGAACCAGAATCTACCCTTGTGGACCTCACATAAGCTCATTTGAGCTCATTTCTTTGGTTGGTCAAACTTAGTCAACTGTTTGGGCAAATAAGCACTTACAGTGCTTATTCTGGGTTTCCAAGTTTGTTGTTTTTGTATTAGTTTCTTATTTTAAGTATTTTAATAGTTTTATAAAAGAAAAATCATAAAAAAGCCAAAAATACTTATAGTGATAGCTTCTATTTAATAGAAACTATCTATTTAATTTTCTTTTTAGCTTATTTATAAGCACTTCTGTATTTTTATATTTTTAGTAAATCTCTTTTATATTAAAGTACTTTTATATATTTTTTTTAGATTTTTCTTTTGTCATCTAATAATTTTTAGAATTAATACTAGTTTAAATAGTTAATAATTAATATTAAATAGAATAATAGTATAATAAATATATTTTTAGTTTTAAAATAAGTTTTATAATATTTTAGATTTTTCTAAGTTTTTATTTTATTTTTCTAGATTTATTTTACATTTTCTAATTAAATAGTGTATTAATAAATAGTATTAAATAGGTTTTAATTAAATAATAAATATAATAGTTAAATAAATAATTTTCTTTTTATAATAATTTTCTTTTATTCTTAGGATCTTAAAAATATAAATTTCACATTTGTGGGGTTTATATTGATCACTTCTTACTTTTATTTTTGTACGTTTACGTAATTTTATTTAAACGTACGTTTTAAGTTTTAAACGTTCATCATTGTAAAAATAGTGATAGCGTTTATTTAATTCATTTTATCTTTTATTTCCTTTAATTATACTTTTTACGTTTCTAGGGTTTTTGATCGTACTTATTAGTTAATATAACTCATTTGAGTTATTCATACTTTTAGTATTGTGACAAATCATTCATAACCCTATTCCTAATCAACCAAACTATATAACACATTCGTTCAATCGCAGGATATCACAACCTCGTTGGGGAATTAACGACCCGGGAATATAACTATGCTACCTCGGATTATTGCATTTACGGTTTCTTTAGTTTGACTTTAGTTGTTGACCATTCACAAGTGGTTGATAAATTAAGTTGTCTAGAAAAAAATCGAATCAGTGCGCTAAATTTAGATAACAATTAAAAAAACTTACTATCCCAATATTTGACTTTCCCCAACACCAATAGAAAGTCTATATGTCCAAGTTGATCAAGTTTCTCTTCGTAATCATTCCAAAATAATGCCCATTTATCCCAAAAGGTACAATCAATCCTGAAAGACCTGTGTGGATTCAAATAGATATATGTTTATTTAAATTATAACAGCACAATTAATATATATTTTTGTGTAGATAAAAATACGAATAACACATACTGAGCATCTTCAATGACAACACTCCTGCG
>OU343221.1:303819266-303864287 GCA_910596185.1 Chrysanthemum makinoi
CACAATAATTAGACATAGACTACATACACCTTAGATTAGATAATTAGATAAGTAGAGTAATCGGTAGCAATACCAACCCCCAAATCCAAACCCAGAGATTCCTTTTCCATTTCCTAAAAAGATAAAAAATAATCTTCCTCAACCCCAACCTTAGCGTAGTAACTTCTCACTAGCATTCCTATTCCCCTAGAGAACGATATCAATACCCGTGGCTTACCCTAATACTACACTACAACGATTAGGTTCACTGCCTAGGGTGTTATAAAACTTGCTCGAAGAAAAGGAAGTTCCTTTGACCCTGAACGACGCGTGTAGCGTTATCAATAGGTGATGATGGTGGTCTCACGGACATGCGGGCAGTGCTATAAGCAAGCCTAGGTATATGCTGGCAGCTAAGACACGATGTAAAGTGAGCTACCTAGATGAGCTAGGGCGTCTTGATGATGATGAAATAGAGTGACGGGCAATCTCATAAGGATTACCTGCGCCAATCGTCATGAGAGTCAATGCGGCAAACTAGCATGACAGCTAGGACCTCCTCCAGACACATCAAAAGCTAGTGAAGGCATAGTCGTGACAATGGCATAGGGGTAGGTATAAGTGTTCGAAACAACTAGTTTTAATAAGCGATTCAACTCAACCAAAACATATATCACATAATGAAAGATTTTAAAAGTGTAGGTACCGCATTACTCAAAATATGCCTTTAAATAAAACACATAAGTTCCGTTCTATCACATAATCTCATATCAAATCAATCGAGTTCAAAATCATAAGTTTCGTTCCATCACATAATCCCATATCAAATCAATCGAGTTCAAAATCCCAAAATCACAATATATCGTTTCCTCAAATCAAATTCCGTATAATCTCGATAAGCACATCTCATTTTCCAAAATCAATAATCATATCTCATTTTCCAAAATCAATAATCATATCTCCAAATCATAACGTTTCCATAATCAGTTCACAATATCCCTTAACTATCATCTCATAATTCAAATCGCAGTTCATACCATATTCAAATAAGAAGCTTCGGCTTCGCAAGCGGCTGCGTCGGTCGAGGATCAATTTTTCTTAAAAGTGGTTATAGTTTAGGGTTTATAAAATACCTAATTCTCTATAACCTTGAGCTCTGATACCAATCTGTAACACCCCCCAAATCTCGGTACAACGGAAGACTTAATCAAGTTTTCGGGGCGTTACTATTGGATTGGTATCGCACACAAGTATAGCAAAAAGATAGTCATTTAACATTCAAAACCAATCCCAAATTTAAGTATTCAAAACATTTAATCCAAAAGTATAATTATTAGGCCTAAAACATGATTTAAATAAATAGGTCCCCAAAGTTTATCGAGTCGAAATGATCCTTGAACCCCGCCTTCTTGCCAAGCTTCCACAAACCATGTGTTCCAAACATCTTTCAAATACCCGAGAAATCATGCTAAAAGGTCGCTTACATTTGGTGAGTTCATAGGTTTAAGCTCAACAAAATCATAGTGGACCTGTAGGAGTTGATTTGCTATACAAGACCTAAGATAGATAAATACCGATCCTACCCGGATCACCAACCATAAACATGTCCCGCATCCAGGGACTACTCGAGCCCAGCGACTCTAGTCCAGCACTACCTTTGCGTGGCAAAATCTAGAACAATTGCCAACCCCGGACTAGGTCGAGGTAGAAGTCTATTCTTAGCTAGGCAACAGTTATAGCAATTAGGATTGCTACCCTAGTCTTAGGCAACAACTACCGTGACATCTATCTAAACGTCAAGCATATAAGCAAATCCAAATAGTTTTCACGGTCCAAAAACAGTAGCATGATTCTCACCCCAATATTGTTAAAAACGTAGATAAAAGTCGGGCTATGAAACTCACCTCAAGCAATCAACGCACAAATAAACACTAGCAGAAGATAACGGTAATCACGACACAACAACTATCGACTCGGCACAACCTATTAATGTAGACCAAATTTAATATATATCTCTCGAAATCAACGTTATTTACCCCAATATATTTCATTTCTTTATTTCCAAAAATGTCTCGTTTCACCATTTAATCCTAGTGTTTGGTATTCCTCATGTGGGTGTATCGACTCAACATGATGCTATGAATGCACTCAATCAACAATATATAACTCAATGCAACACAATGAGACCTCTAAACAATAAACTCCATAGTTCAATAAGTTTCGAAATAAATAGTAGACCTTATCGAATTCTTCAACTCGATAAACTCATTTATTTACTCGTGTCGCTTATTATCCCATAAATCAATCGTATCCTAAAGAGTCATAAGGATAATTCACCCATTAATAAGGTTACCCAACGTACCTAGCGGGGCTCTTATTAGATTCGTCAACCTAATAAGTCCGCTACCCACGTGGATCAACACTATTAACGTTAGGTTATCCGTAACCCATGCACACAACGTAAGTAAATAAATACTTAAACTAGTATTAAATGTCCACAATTGACATTTATTGATAAACGTGTACTCGAAACATTAATTACTTATTTATTATAAAACATTTCCAATTTAGTCGTTAGTTTCCATTTAAAAACAGTAAATAACAAGATAAGACTTGTTATCGATATTTTTGGTACAAAAGCCCATTTATTATTTATATTTCATACTCTATTAGCATTTTCATGGTTATATATATATTTCGTCAAATTATAATATTAATCTCATATCGTTATTCGTTTCGAGTCCACAAGCACGAGTCATGACTTCTCGGCTTTTAATCAATCAATAGTCCAAATTATACTAAAGTCCATGTTACGGCTTTGTCGGGGTCAACTATTGACAAAAAAGTCAAAGTAACGCCGACGTAGCTCAAAGTCAACAATATATATATCAAGTCCAATTTAAAAGTCATAATAGCGCAATTCAATCCCAAATCAACTTAAAACAATCTCGCCAACCAATCAATCAACCAAATATACCCGAAACCAAAGTTATGACCCTAATGGTCATGACACGTACACGTTAAGACCACGTGAACCAAACAAGCCCTAGAAGCTTTTCGGCTCCACGCGTCTCATCCAAACCTCAACTACAACAACCAACAAGCTACCAAACGACCCGACCGGACCCAAGGCCCATGTGGGTCTCACACAAAACCATGAGCCCGTACGAGTCCCTAGTGGTCAACGCCTCATCACTACATCCAAACACAACCAAATCACTTCCACAACATCCAAATCCAATCATTCAAGCTCCAATCATCAACCAAACACAAAACCTATCATCTATTCTAACCAAAAGTATGAAACTAAACCTAAAATGCATAAACCCATCAAATTGATACACCACACACTTACCAAACACTAATTACTTGTTTATTTGGTTGTTAATTAGACTTTATTCCACGTTTAAACCAAAAGCCCTAAATTATACCATAGGGTCGAAACCCTAATTTACCATACGTGGGTTTTTATGGTTTAAACAAGCTCTATCCACGTTCCATTTACCTTATTCAAGCTCGAATTGCAAAACCCACTTGAAACCCTAAAAATCCGAATCTTAATCTTTAAATTTGAAGGTGTTAATGAAGGTTTTAGTGAGAGTATTATATATGGTTGGAAAGAGGATGAAAAGATCTTTGATATGGTGGTGGAGGTGGGTGGTGACGCCATTGGTGGTGGCGGATTTGGCCGGAACAAAGATGGTGCGGCGCCGAGGGTTTAGGGTTAGGGTTTTTATTAATTTTTTAGGAGAGAGAGAGTAGAGAGAGAAAGGAGGTGTGTGTGTGTGTTTTTAGTGAGAGAAATGAAAGAGTGAAATGTGAGTTGAGGGGGGTATTTAAGGGTGGGAGCTAGGGACTAATAAATAAATAAAATGGGTGGAGGGGGTGGTCGGCCAAGGTGAAAAAGGAGGGGCCGTGGTCGCCATTTTTCGTAAACTATCCGTTCTACCCATTCCCGAGCTCATATATTGTCCCCCGAGTGTCTCACAACTTTCATTCGACTTTCTAACATCGTTATTTACGTTTTCCCACGAGTTTTGACTATTTATTTGTCAATTTGAAAGATTACTGGTCTAAAAGTTGCAATAATTCTCGTTTTAGGCTTTTCTAGTGCGAATCGAATAGTGCCTACCAAATAGAGTTAAAACTCATACGATAACTCATTTAATAGTGAAATAATCCGTAAAAACCAATAGACGATATAAAATCAATTCATGGTTTATAAAAATAGTGATAAAGGCAAAAGCTCGGTTTAGTTTAACGTAATGCGGTTACCTAAAATCGACTCCCTAAATTGCCAGTTGTCACATAAGTGGATTGTGGGTCCCTTTCTCTTAATGCATCTTAATGGGGAGTAAATGGTTTTCTTTTCCTTTGTGATATAGATTATTTAACAAGAAAAAATATTAAAATATTGCTTAGGCTCACTTGCTTTAGCATAAAGAGGATTTAACAAAAAAAAAGAAACACCCCCTTAGTTAGTAAGTCATCAAAAGGATGAGACTAAAGCCTTTGAAAAGTTTATATGAAGAAAAACCTAACCGGAGATCCCAATATCTGGGTTCAATTAACAACCTACCTGGCTACTTGTATAAACTGATGTCACTGTGGGTAGAGTAATAAACTCCATATCCGTTTAAAGGAGATAGTAAACCTCTTAGTATATTCCTATAACAGTGTCAAGATGAGGTTAAGAATATAGCTTTTAATGATTAACGGAGAATCACCTGAAGTAGGGTCGCTTCGAAAGGAATTATGGGGGCGCAATTCCTAAAAGCTCATGCAGAACCATGCTAATGTTCAGGACCATAACGAACTTAACTATGAGAATCAAAATGTGTCAAGGAGAAATCTGTGTGAATATGTATTGTCGTCAACACAAACAGCTGACAGCTCAAAGACATCGAGTTCTACTGGTTGCTAAGAGGCTAAGTATATTTCATGAGAGAAGGTTCAAAGGGTAACACATATCTATCCTATAGGAATATCAACTGCAAAACTTTATTACAACATCGAACCATTGATTTTTTTTTTTTAATTTTTTAGTTTTTAATCAATTTCATTCATGTGGGGGGATTGTTGGAAAAATATGGTCACAGGTGTTGAATGACAATTGATGTTGTCATCATGTGTACGACTAATGTGAATTGAAAATAAAATTAATTTGTGATTTTAATTCACCGTTGAGTTAGCAACTCAAATAGAAAAAGGGGTATGTAGATACAATGAGAAAATAAAAAAAATTAATCTCTGAAATAAAAATAGAAAAAAATTCTAATCTATTTGGAACATAAAAATGACTAAATTAGATGAAAAAAAATTCCCGATCAAAATAAATAAAGAAATGTAAAAAATACAAAATTAATTTTGTTAATTAATTGTGACCGTATTCTTTGCTTGTCTCTTGTTACGATGAACATATTCTTTGCTCGTCTCTTGTTATGATGAACATATTCTTCTTTGCTTGTCTCTTGTTATGATGAACATATTCTTTGCTTGTCTCTTGTAGCATTACCCGCTACATATAACATCATACACATCAACTACTACTCACATGATGTTGCTGTGATTCGGTTTAAGTTGTTTATGCTTTGCTTTATATATGTAAGATTGGTGGGGATAAGCAGCTACAAATATGAACCACTCAAGCACAAGCTCTGTTCCTGAAACTCTACTTGTTCAAGGGGAAGATACTATCATTCGGATCAGTTCACCAGAAGCACCACCATCACCAAATCTACCCTGTTTAGATCTAGTTAACGGTAATTTTTGTAAATACCAGCAGATAGTGTTTTACTTTGTTTTTTTCCAAAAGTTGTCTGGGTTTGATCTTTGCAATGTGTCTTTTAATTTTGGTTTACTAAGATGTTATAACGGGGTGTTGGTCATGTGGACTTTAAACTGATTTAAGTGATACTGAATAATCACAATAAGATACTCAATCCATGTTCTTACTATACACACCAAAAATGGTATGAAAAAAAAACAAAAAATAAAAAAGGGGTATACAGGGGATATAAAAGAAAAATTAAACGTTTGTCTTAAAGAGTGTATTTTAGAGACAACAACAGGGATAGTATCTGCTACATTTCTTACTGATATATCTCCGATAGTATGTTAGAGTGGTTAACCCCATAAAGTCAAACAATCGTTTGTTACTTTCCGTCAATCTAAAGATGAAAACAAATGTGGTGTGAGTGAATTTAGTACTAACATGCTTTTAAAATTGTTTAAATTGAAGGACCTAGAGAACAATACCTCAAATATGCTATTCCACTTTATCAAGCATCACTCGTAGGAAATTGGGAAGCTGCTTCGGTCATTCTTAAGGAAAAACCAGAGCTTGTACGTTACGCTATCACCGAGACTTACGAAACAATGCTTCACGTTGCAGCATCAGCAAAAAGCACCAAGTCTGTTGAAGATTTTGTGGAAAACCTAGTAAAGTTTATGGAAAGGAAAGATCTGGAACTACAGAACAAAGATTATTATACTGCCCTCGCTCTAGCAGCTACTGTGGGAAACATCAAAACGAGTGAGATAATGCTGTGTAAGAACAACAGCCTGTTGGAAATTTCCTCTGGTTATGGAATGATGCCAGTCATGCCACTGTATATGGCTGCTGCATATGGACAACATCGTTTGACGAGGTTTCTTTATAAAAAATCATTGAAAATGTCTGGCGATTTTTGGTCACATGAGAATCGGGGTTGGGTTCTACAAAAATGTGTTGAAGCTGGTATCTTTGGTGAGTAGTTCCTTTTAAAAATCATTGTATTTGCATTAATGAAGCTTTCTTTTCCCTTCAGAATCTATCTGTGGTTGATTTTAAGCATTAGGCATTTTGATTTCTCTGGTTAAGTTATTTTTGAACGGATTTCTCTGGTTAAGTCAAAGCATAAACTTTTGTAGATGTGGCTCTGAAAATATTAAAGGGTCGGCAAGAACTCATTGCCGAGAAGAGATTACTCATGGATGTTCTTTTAGCTCTAGCTGGGAAGCCTAGAACGTTCAAAGGAAGGAAACAACATATTATCTGGAGAATCATCAAGTCAGGTATTACCTGCTCGATTATCTTTTTTGTTTGATTCGTTCAACTTTGAGCGGTATTACCTGCTCGATTATCTTTTTTGTTTGATTCATTCGACTTTGAGCGCATAAACTCCTTCAAGCTATTGTTTGAATTTGCATTTAACTGGTTTCTAAGTAGTGCATATGATCAGTGGACTTTCGAAAATATTCTATGTATTAAAGATATTGTCTCCAGCACATATCATGATGACATGAGCGGTTACTGGTTTCGGTACATCTGATTTATTAATATATTATGCAAATTGTTTTCCATTTCATTTTCAAGGAGTTAGAAGTTTGTTAAAGCTTACTTTTGGGATTTTGAGCTAATATGACTTAGTTTATATTTCATAAACCCTTTTTTTTGGTTATTTTTCAGCACATGGGCATATTTACCAATTTTAAGCCGTAATAAGCTCATGTCATATAATAAGCCAGAAAAATGAGTTTATGTAAAAAGGATAATTACCTAAAATGCTAAAATGCAGAGGCACTTTATTTTGCATACTCAAAAATCCTTGCATACAAAGGGATAAATCCCCACCTTCCATCTATTTTGATCTAATGGTGATGATTAACCTAAGATTTAATATGTCTAAACCTAAGTTCATGTTTTTTTTTTGTCTTTTTCTTGTCTTTTTATCTTTATTTTATCATTATTTGTCATTTTTTAATCATTTTTTTTTCAATTGTTTTTTTTTCTTTTTTCTTTTTTTTTTTTTTTTTTGGGTAATTTTCATAATATACGTTTTCTTACGTTTTGTCCGTTTTTCCGCTTTTTATACGTTTTAAATTCGTTTTCATACGTTTTCATACTTTTTCGTCCGTTTTCATACGTTTTCGTCCTTTTTCTTACATTTTTGTCTGTTTTCTTACTTTTTCGTCCGTTTTCCGTGTTTTTCTTACGTTTTAGATGCATTTCTTTACTTTTTCGTCCCGTTTTCATACGTTTTCTTTTACGTTTTTAGTCCGTTTTAAATCGGTCTTGTTACGTTTTCGTCTATTTTCTTACGTTTTCGTCAGTTTTTTTATGTTTTCGTCCGCTCACATACTTTTTCGTCCGTTCACATACGTTTTCATCCGTTTTCTTACGTTTTCTTCCGTTTTCATACGTTTTTGATACGCTTTCTTACATTTTCGTCCGTTTATACGTTTTTTGTCTGTTTCTCTACATTTTCGTTCGTTTTCTTACGTTTTCATATGTTTTCTTACATTTTCTTCTGTTTTCTTACGTTTTTGTCAGTTTTCTTACGTTTTCGTCATTTTTCTTACGTTTTTGTCCGTTTTCATACTTTTTCTTACGTTTTCGCCTGTTTTCTTACGTTTTCGTTCGTTTTCCTATGTTTTCGTTCGTTTACTTACGTTTTCATACATTTTTGTCCGTTTTCTTACGTTTTTGTCCGTTTTCATACCCTTTTGTGTCGTTTCCACGTTTTCGTCCGTTTTATCGTTTTAAATGTTTTCTTACGTTATTGCCCCGCATTTCTAACGTTTTCAACGGTTTTCATAGGTTTATATACACTTTCGTCCGTTTTTTTACGTTTTCGTCCATTTTAGGCGCTTTTAGATGCGTTTTCAAACGTTTTCGTCGGTTTTCATACGTTTTCGTCCATTTTCATGCGTTTTTATATGTTTTCGTCCGTTGTCAGACCATTTTTTCCGTTTTCATGCGTACACGCTTTTCATTCGTTTTTATACGTTTTTGTCCGTTTTCATATGTTTTCATCCGTTTTTTGCAGTTTTGTTTTATACGTTTTCGTCTATTTTCCTACGTTTTTATGCTTATTATTAAACTTTATTATATTATATGTCTTATATCAATTGTGATATTTTATTAAGAAAAAAGTTAATGTCTAATATCACTTGTGATATTTCATAAACAAACAAATATGTTTTTTAAACCTTTAATATCACCTGAGATATTTCATTGCTCTGTATATTTTTATATATTATCACCTATGTGTTTTCTAATATTTTTATAATTTTTAGTTACAAGATAGATTTTGTGCATTTCATCGCAATTGACAAGCGCATATTTTTTTAATGCAACCAATGTTATCTATCATTTGTAATATTACACTCTTAGTATAAATAAAAGGGTTAAAGTCTCTTTAGGTGAATTCTTATTTTATTAAAAAAAAATGCTAATTTAATGCAACACTTGTTGATTTTCAGAATATGTCAAGTCTTTATTTTCATAGCTTGCTCCATTTTTATTCATTTTAATATTTTTAAGTGACACTTATTTATCTCTTGTGATATAACACTGTAAGAAAGATGAAGAGTATTATACTCTTCATCATGTATAAGTTATTAGTTGTGATACTCAACTAAGAATGTGAAATATTAAATTCATACCAAATGTGATAAGAATTTTGTATTTTACCAAGTATATATGAGAGAAATGATAATAAACATCACTTATTATATTACTGTGATTATTCTGTTCATTTTTCTTATTTGTGTTTTAGAAAATATTTAGGAAGATTTTTGTGTTTTATGATAATATGAAATATTAGAAAATGTGTTTAACTGAAAACAAGAGATGTTATTAAACATTTGTTAGACTTGTGGTGAATTTTTCTATTTAATGGATATACTGTGCATGTTTCGATAGGTTTTATAGCGGGATTTAAAAATATATATGGTTGAATCAGCAAACTACAGAAGCTATGGTTGAAGAAAGCACACATCTTTATAGACAAACCGAGTAGACTCAAACACCTGTGATATCACATGATATCACAGGTGATATCACATGATATCACAGGTGATATCACATGATATCACAGGTGATATCACAGGTGATATCACAAGCGATATAAACTATGATATCACACATGCTATTATCGGTAATATCATACATGATATCACAGGTGATATCACCGGTGTTATCACGTGTGATATCACAAGTGAGGTGATATCACCTGTGATATCACAGTGTTTGAGCTTCCTCAGTTTTTTTTATAAAGATGTGTGATATCTTCAACCATAGCTTATTTAGTTTGTTGATTCAACCATAGATATTTTCAAATCCGCTATAAAACCAATTGAAACATGCACAATGTATCCATTAAATAGAAAAATCAACCACAAGTCTAACAAAAGTATCATAACATCTCTTGTTTTCAGTTGAACAACTTTTCTAATATTTCATAATATCATAAAACACAAAAATCTTCCTAAATATTTTCAAAAACACAACAATCACATTCTTAGTTGAGTATCACAACGGATAACACATACATGATGACGAATGTAATACTTTTTCATCTTCCTACAATGTTATATCACAAGAGATAAATAAATGTCACTTACAAATATCAAAATGAAAACGTCTGAAAACGAACAAAAACATATAAAATCGAATGAAAAGCGTATGAAAACGGACAAAAACGTCTTAAAACGGACAAAATGTATAAAAACGGATGAAAACGTATGAAAACAGACGAAAACGTCTAAAAACGGCGGAAAAACGTCTAAAACATACGAAAACGTCTAACAATGGACGAAACGAAATGTAAAAAAAGCGGATGACAACGTATGAAAACGTCGAAAACGAATAAAAATGGACGAAAACATATGAAAACGTAAATACAGACAAAAAGCCTAAAACGGACGAAAATACATGAAAAGCTAAAAAATAGACAAAACGTATAAAACGGATGAAAATGGCAGAAAAACGTAAGAAAACGGACGAAACGTAAGAGACCAAGCCGAAAACATATGAAAGCGTAAAAACACGTATGAAAACGTATGAAAAGTGGACGAAAATGAAAGAAGACGGATGAAACGTATGAAACGAATAAAACGTAAGAAAATGGACGAAACCGTAAGAAAAGCGAGCGAAAATGTATGAAAGCGGATGTAAACAAAGGAAAACGTAAGAAAACAGACGAAAACGTATAAAACGGACGAAAATGTTGAAGCGAAGAAAATGTCTAAAAGCGGACGAAAGCGTAAAACGGACGAAACGTATGAAAACGGACAAAAACGTTTGAAAACGACGAAAACGTATATAAAGCGTAAAAACGTCGAAAAAGATGAAAGCGTGAGGAAACGGATGTAAACGTACGAAAACGGATGAAACAGATTGAAACGTCTGAAATTAGACAAAACATAAAAAAAATAAGACGAAAAACATATGAACGCGGACGAAAACGTATAAAAACGGACGAAAACGTATGAATACAGATGAAAACGTATGAAAGCGAAAAAAAAAACTTAGAATAAAAAAAATTGAATTTAAAATTAAAAAAAGAATAATAAAAAAAACGTGAACAAAAAAAAATAATAATCTATACTACTTTATAAAGTGTTTGGGACTTTCTAAATAAAGAAGTCTTAAAATTTTTAAGACCAAAAACATTTCTTTAATAGGAAATTAATAAGCCATTAGTTAATGTTATTCACCATATAGCTTCCATGACAATTTTCATAAATAAAAAGTAACATCTCTTCAAATATTTATACGTCCATTAATACAGATCAAATATTTATACGGTCCATTAATACGAGTCAAAAATATTTATACGTCCATTAATTGTCGACTTGTAACAGCCAAACCTCAACCTAAAAACACAAACACCAATACGAAACACACTCTCTTTTTTTTTCCGAGCACCAATCAAAAGACACACACAAAATTCGATAAATCTACTCTCATTTTGGTGTTCGGTTACCTACAGTAGAATAAATAAGATTTGCTTCTCCAATTATAGCAATAGAATGACAACTTTTATTTGGATATGAAATAGTTTGCATTGTTATTGATTATAGTTATTAAGTTACTGTTAGAAAAAACGTATAGATAAAAAATATTTGCTCGCCGTAAAATTATGCACCGGGTACCCGCCGCCGCATTGCGCGGGTACCCTTCTAGTAAAAAAATAATGAATTTCAAATAAAAAAGTGAATTCAAAAAAAAAAAAAACAAAAAAAACAAAAAAAAAGACTTGTATTTAAAATTAAAACCTGAATTCAAAAAAAAAGTAAAAAAAAAAAAAAAAAATTAATAATTAAGAAAGACAAAAAGACAAAGAAAAAGGAGAAAAAAAAACATGGACTTAGGTTTCCATATTAAATCTTAGGTTTATCCTCACCATTAGATCAAACTAGATGGATGGTAGGGATTTGTCCCTTGGTAAGCACCAAAATAAGAGTAAGCATTTGAAAATTATGCATCTAACTTGTCATTCTTTTTAATTGTGTGTAGCCTTCTTTTATAACACAAAACTTTCGAATTTTAACTTTTTAGTATATCGGATGACATGATAACCTCCAGACGCTTATGTGGAGCAGGTAATTTACACGTGGATTATAATCATTTCTTTTTCTTTTTCAATCAGCCAAGCACTCTTTCTTTCTTCACCTCACCTAAATAATAAATTGTAATCCAAACACCCCTCACTATTTAGCCTCATTACCGGAAATTGACAATTGAAAAAAAAAAATCAACATTTTGGAAAAAAAGAACAAGAGTAAATTACATGGATGGTCTCTTTGCCCAAAATTTCATCTGTCGTCCCTCAAAGTTAAAAGTTGCATGAACAATCCTTATCTTTGCATAAGAATAACACTCGTGGTCTTTTTTTTAACTGCGTTAAGTAGATTATGTTATCTTTTACATGTTAGCCCTTTTGGTTAACAACCGTTGCATCGTCTATTCCTTATAATAATGTTCGTTTATAATTTAAGGTTTTTCGACTTTAGATATGTTTTTATACGTTTTCTTACGTTTTCATATGTTTTTATCCGTTTTGTCCGTTTCTATACGTTTGTATCCGTTTTATACGTTTTCTTACGTTTTTATCCATTTTCATCCGATTTATACGTTTTCGTCCGTTTTTCATACGTTTTTATACATTTTTGCCCATTTTCATATATTTCCATACGTTTTTGTTTGTTTTATATGGTTTTATATGTTTCGCCCGTTTTCTTATGCTTTCATACGTTTTTTTCCGTTTTATACGTTTGCTTCCGTTTTTATACTTCTTTGTTACGTTTTCACACATTTTTATCCGTTTTTATACGTTTATATATGTTTTTATCCGTTTTCATCCGTTTTAAGCGGTTTCTTACGTTTTCATACATATTTATATGTTTTCGTCCGTTTTTGTACATTTTTATATGTTTTCTTACGTTTAATTTGTTTTCGTCCTTTTTATACGTTTTCATCCGTTTTTATATGTTTTCTTACGTTTTAATATGTTTTCGTCCTTTTTTATACGTTTCCATCCGTTTTTATACATTTTCATATGTTTTATCCATTTTAAATGCGTTTTTATGAAACGTAAGAAAAACGGACGAAAACAGATAAAAATGTATGAAAACGTATAAAAACGGATGAAAACGTATAAAAATGGATAAAAGCGTATGAAAACGTAAGAAAAATGTATTAAACAAATAAAAATGGACAAAAACGTATGAAAACGTAAGAAAAATGTATAAAAACAGACAAAAACGTATGTAAATGCAAGAAAACGTAAGAAAACGGGCGAAAACGTATAAAAGCGGATAAAAACGTAAGAAAAAATGGACGAAAACCTATGATAAAAACGTAAGAAAACGGATGAAAACGTATAAAAACTGATGAAAACGTACCTAAAGTCGAAAAACTTTAAATTATAAACGGACGTTATTATAAAGGATAGACGATGCAACGGTTGTTAACCAAAAGGGCTAACATGTAAATGATAACAGAATCCACTTAACGTCAGTTAAAAAAAGGACCACGAGTGTTATTCTTATGAAAAGATAGAGATTGCCCGTGTGACTTTAAACTTTGAGAAACGACAAATGAAATTTTGGACAAACCACATGGACCATCCATGTAGTTTCCTCAAAGAATAAATTTGTTGGGTATTGAAGATTTGTTATGAACTTGTTATTAATGTCGGTGTCGAAATTTTATCAGCCTTTGAGCAACAAAAAATGTGTTATCTGTGTGTAATTTTTGTTGGGTTTAAAAGTATCTCATAGATTTAATTCGGTGGGGATGAAAACTCCCGATAATAAGGATGTTTGGAATAAAGTTTTAGGTTGGTCATGTGTTATAATGAGATGACATGGCAACAGTAACGGATATTATTTCACATAAAATTTTATAAACAAAATTAATAAAAACTGGCAACCCACTAAGCGAGTCACCCGATACGCTAAAAAGTTGAAATTTGAAAGTTTTGTGTTATATAAGCAAAAAGATAAAATAAAAGGTTGCACACAAAAATAAAATGACCGTTAGATGCATTTAAAGATGATTATTCTTAGGGGAGAGCAACAAAACCAAAACCCAAAAAACCAAAAAAACCGCCCCCAAAAAACCGAACCAATTCTAAAACCGATGGTGCGGTTTTGGTTTTTTAAAAAACCGAAAGTTTTAATTCGGTTTTTGGTCTTATATGAAAACCCAAACCGAAAAAACCGAACCGCCACATGCTATTCCTAAAACTAATAAAAAAATTTATACATATTAGTTTTGATACAAATAACCACCAAAGTCCAAAAATTAAGAGATTAGATATTCGTATTAGGTGTTTATTTAGCTAACACTATAAATTCGTAAAGTTTCTTTATTTCATATATTTTCATGCATCTCATCTTTATATACATGTTATGTAATCTTATTATAATACGACAAAATATTCGACTTATACTCTACAATTTCTTGATTTAGGTTTTGGATGTTCAGAAAATATTAAGTATTAGGATATCAGAAAAATTGATGAAAAATTAATAAAATATCGGGTTTTGTGAAATGTCGCTTTTGAAACTCATATAAAAGTTCTTGAAAATTATAGATATTTGGATATTCGAATATATAAAAATGTTGTCGAAATTTCGGATATCGAATTTAAAGAACTTAGATAAATTAATAGATCTAACATAAAACCATCAACTCAAATTTTGAATATCCGAAAATCGAAAAAACCAAAAACCGAACCGCAAAAAAGCAAAAATCAAACCGAACTTTTGGTGCGGGGTTAGGTTTTCAAAACTTAAAACCAAATTTTCGATTCGGGGTTTGGTTTTAGCCAAAAACCGCCCCATGCTCACCCCTAATTATTCTTATAAAATATAAGTCAAGTCAAATATCATAAGCCTAAAAAGTAGCTTAAACAAACACCCCCTTAGGCTAATGCCGATGACAAATGAATACTCAAACTGAACAATTATTAATAAAATTAAAAGGTAAGTTTTTTTTATTGTTTGTTTGTTGTTATAGATCAATGTTAGATAACTGCAGCTTGTAAATTCATATTTTATTGTAATTTGTATTTAGATAAAATTCAGTTTTTGAGATACTATATAAAGTCATAGAGGATTTACATGGTTTTTGTCTTCAGTTTTTCGCATGGTTAATGTGAAGGTAGGGCCTGCTGACAAACAAAGTAAAGTACTCAATATTCTAAAAATAGTTTGGCAAAAGGTTGCCATAATGCCAAAGGACGAGATTGATGAAATAATCTGTAGACCACCTATAAAGCAAGGAAATGTAACACAATACCCTTATCGGGCTCTCTTTTTTGCTGTAAAATCAGGCAACACGAGGTTTATAATTGAGCTCATTCGATCAAATCCAGAACTTGCGTTGAAACTAAATGACAAAGGGCGAACTATATTTCATGAGGCTGAAAATGTCGTAACTTCGAGATCTATAACTTATTGTATGAGATTGGCACATTGAAAGCTCGAATAACTCGTATAAAAGACAAAAAAGGCAATAATATGTTACATTTAGTTGCGAAATGTTCTAATCTAAAACGATTTCGGTACATGTCAGGAGCCGCTCTACAAATGCAGCGGGAGTTATTATGGTTCCAGGTACGTCTCTCCTTTTCAAGCGTATAAATGATGTTTTTTTGTCTATGTTCGTAACATCAACTTGGATGCCAAAGTAACCTTTGTAGAACATTATAACTTGAAGGACTAGCTTGGCTCAAAATAGTGAACTACTTATTAGATATGACAATTCGACCCATGTGTATTTGGTTTAGTGATATCTTAATAGTCAAATCAAAAAATAGGTGGGAGAATTGTATATATATCCCTTCAAAGTCTCATAATTGCATATATATTTAATTAAAAATCATAATTGCATATATATTTTTCTACAGCTTTAAAATTATCATATATATCAAAATGATTATTTTAAATATATTTAATAGAAGAAAATTTCTAATAATTATAATTAATATATAAAATAACAATTATATATATATTTAAAATAATCATTTGAATATATTTGACAATTTTAAGGCTTTTAAAGAATATATATATGCAAAATTATAAGTTTTGATTGGATATATATGCAATTATGATGCTTTTTTGAGGGATATATATGCAATTCACCCTATAAATTTTAGCCGGTGTATATATAATTTCCCTTTTTATGGGATACGCAAGTTTTAGTATATATCTATACTATTTATAAAACAAAAATGGTCAAAGTGAAAAGTTAAGAAAGTGAAATGTTGAAAAAATTAAAAAGAAAATGTTGAAACAATTAGTTATGGCTAATTTCAATTATTAATACGCATATGTTTCAAAAGGAAACTATTAATACACATCGAAAACCGCGTTGACCCGAGACAATTCAACCCCGGTGGGTTGACCCGATTTAATTTGACTCGTTTTTTCGAACCCACCTGTTGGAACGGTTCAACCAGTTGAAGGGTCGAACCGGGTTTCAAAACATCATATTTAATCCCCAAATCCTCAAACTTTTATTATTTTTCGTTTACAACCCATAAACTTTTTTTATCACTAAAACTATATATACCGCTATAAAATCCCGTTGCTATACATGAGTACTCGTCTAGTATATATTTAACTGCTATGATAAATTGCATATATACTCAACAAAACTTGAATATATGCATATTTTTTCAAAATACAAGTATTTATTGCATAATGTACAAAACCTGTTTTGCGTAAATATGTAAAAAGAGTTAATTGCATTTTTGGTCCCTGTGGTATGGCCAAATTGTAATCAAAACTTATGTATAATTACTCCTTATCATGCATGAGGTGGAAAGAAAAACTAGCGACTTGGAAGGTTGCAAACTTTTCATCTACTTTAACCGGTTAAAAAGTTTGCAAGTTTTGTCAAATTATGTAAGTGCAAACTTTTGAATGGTTTGATGACTAAAACAAATATTATTCTTAGTAAAGCGATGGTATTAAAAGAAAAATTAGTAGAGTTACTGAATTAAATATTATGTGAAAGTAGGGTGACTTTTCAGTTGCTAAAACGCTTCTTGATGATGCGGGTATGTCACTACATGCGGAAGATAAAGAACTTTAATTTAGAAAAAAAAAAAATAATAATGACAAAAAGAGATGCGTTTTTTTAGGGTTTATGATGATGGTGTTGGATTAGTGATTTGGGGAAGAAGATAAATTAGTCTGAAGAAATGCTAGAAACACTCACAAAATTCACACAAAAAATCCATTAGTTGACGTGCTAACGGGTGATTGGTTTAATAAGAGAGAGGTGAGAGAAACTGCCAGAAATGCACCAATCACCCGCTGACACGTCAGCGATTGAATTTTTGGGTGGATTTTGTGAGTGGTCTAACATTGCTCATTAGTTTGGCGGTGGGAATATGTCTGTGGTCAAAATTAGTCATTTTAGTTTGACGAAGGATGAAATCGGACCCAAAATTGCTCTACAAGAACACTGCATGCACTTTTTCGAACCACCACGGACTAAACATGCATATTCACCAAACCACAAGGACGACTCCATATATCTTAATTGCCCCTCTTTTATGCTTGCGATACAACTTTTTGTAGTATTATATTACTAGTTATAATACCTGTGCACGCACTGGGTTTTGACAAAAAAAATTATTCTGTATTAATATTGAATATTGTGTCTTTAAAGGTAATTGCATATAATTATATAGTAATAAGTTTCGTACATGCACGAAGTTTACACATAAAAATTTCTGTTAGGTAACTCAAGATTTAATTTTATTTAGCTGACAAAGATGTTGATACTATTATTTAAATTTCACTACTGATATTATGTTGTACACAGATGCAAGTTTAATAGCACATAATGAGTGTTGATAAAATTAAAGTATACTTATTTTATAATGAGCGGTGATATTATGTTGATGTTTTATAAAAATGTTTTTTCTAGATAGCCTTATATAAATAAATAAGAATTACATGAATCATTGTTATAAGTACAATCGCATATATTTATTTTTATATTCAAGTAACCCGTGCTTACAATTTGATAATTATATTCTCGTTTTCATGAATTTAGCCGTATTTAAAATGTAAACTCGTGTCCACGTAGGTTATTTTAAAAATGAAATAAATGAGTCCTTATTGAACGTATATAGTAAAAAAATTGATATTTATAATCTTATGTAAATTTATATGTTGTTATTTTAAAACAACATATACATTGTATTTATTAAGATATAAAGTTTAAAGTGTATAAAGTATAAGGGGGTATTTGTTTATAATTCAAATTTATTAAAAAACATGGAGATTTATAATATTACACTTAACTCTATATAATTTTTAAAAAATCAACCACTAAAGTTTTATTAATCACCTCCTATTTTTTTTAAGTTTTTGTTTTCACAAATTTGACACCTATATTTTTATGTGTTTTTTTTATCTACAAAATTTCTCCACCAAATTTATTAAAGTTTGACCAAAATCAATTTAATTTTGACTTTTATTAACCAATCACATCACATGATTTTGCTTATGTGGCAAAATTGAACTCTTCTATTGGCCCAATTTTTTTTTCAATGAGAAGGGTTTTTCAAAAACACTCCGAAATGATGTAATTCTTTTATTATATAAAAGATTTTTTTTTTGCAATTTTTAGCCATATTAATAAACTAGTCTCATGACCCGGCCGATGGCTGGGCTAGTGTCATGCAAATTGGTTGATAATTTAATATAGTAAAATAAAATATCGTAAATGCACGTGTACTATTCGTGATTATGAACTCCTAATTGGCTTTTTTATAGCCATACTTGAATCTTTGCACCTTATTTCACACCAAAACCATCAATATGTATGATATTGTACAATGTATATGTAACAAAAAAAATGGAAGACCCCTTACAGAGGCAATAGTAACTTAACCCATAATCCTTATGAGATATTCAATCTATGGCATGTGCCCATTGGTTACAAATTATAAATATCAATGATGCACCTATTCAGCTGGGGGAGAAGGGAACCAATCCATCAGCAGTTTCTTCAGGGATGTACAAAAGATATTTAAAAAGATATTATAAAAGCTCGTGTTCAAGTTGCAATGTGGCTTTAAAACAGTCATCATAAAAATGTTTGTTGGAAGCGAAGGCATCTAACTGTTTAGCCGCTCTAATGACTTGACATTGACTACAATGGAACTCGAGCATCAATCTTCACATCCATGTTAACCTGAAGACACATATTCATAAATCAAACCAATTCATATGTTAAGAGTTTCAGTTTGAACCAAACTTTAAGTAACAATAGTCAAATGTTAAATTCAAAATATAATTTTAAATATACTAAAAAAGAGGACTCAACAATTTTAGACTTGAGAAGAGTTCCCAACCCGACTATCTAGAACTTGATTTAAAAGTCTCCCGAAAGGGTTTGCATTGCTTCCACTGGACATGCTCATTGTCTAATATGGATAAGGTAGAGAAGTACTTCAATCATTTATAAGTTAATTCGATCAAAGAAATTAACTTGTAGTAAAAACAAAACATTTGAATAAAAGTGATAGTATTAAAATGCAAACCTTTTCTGGAAACCGATTGGTGAATATACTCAACATCTGAATACAATCTACCCAAAAAACCCAGCAACCACCACATAGAAAGGATTGGTCAAATGACTACAATCTTCTTCTCTTTAGTCAGAGATACATGGCTAACAAACATCGTATTGAATAAATCAAAAGATGAGCTTATTTATCAAATGACCATAATCTTCTTGAAGGGTCCTTAAGAAGGAACTTATGCATGCTATTTTCACCAAGGTAATTATTATTTTTTTTAGCAAAACCAAGGTAATTATTTAACTTAGGGTCAAACAGGCCGAATTTGCACATATATACTGATTTCAAATGCAAAAACCTCTTAAATCGCTTTATTAGAAAGTTCTCACTCTTATTGTAATAATAATGGAAATTAAAAGTTAGTTTGCATATCAATTATTCCGTAAACAATATATACATTTCGAGTTCACTGCATATGGATTTATAAAAGGTCAGGTTGTAAACTTGGCCACCTATTTCCTAAAGAAACCGACATCATATATGTCAGTTATATAATTTGTTTCAGGAAGTGGGATATCATCTAGAGTTAACTTTGCAATACCAATTCATAGTGGTGCAAACTGTTCCTTACTTGATTGTTTATGGAACTACTTACGGGGACAGATTTTGACCGTTATCCTACTTCAAAGATAGATCACTTACCCAATCCTTATAGTTTTAGGGTTGTGATGCATACATTCTGTTGGATGGAAGCAATGGATCGGAGAGAAGACCACTTTACCAATCAATAATTCCGCTAGGGGATTTGAGGTCGTGGATGCTATTAAAACGGATGTGGAGAGCTCATGCAGTGGAATAGTTTCTTGTGCTGATATTTTGACCATAGTTTCCCCTGATTCAGTTCTATTGGTAAGTATCCAAAGAACATACACAAAATAAAATTGAAAATTATACCCAAAGGTTAAAAATAAAAAGTGATATGCAGATTGGATGACCTACATGGAAGGTCTTGTTAGGAAGAATAGATGGACTTGTGACTAACCAAACCGGAGCTAATTCAATGTTCCCGCACCAATTAAGTCGGTTGGTAACATTACCCTCAAGTTTCAAGACGTTGGCCTCAATATCACATACGTCGTGTCCCTATCAGGTGCATTTAAGTTTTGTTTTTTTCATGTTCACACGATATAATTAGTTAGAACTCTAGAATTCTGCTGCAAACGACCTTTTTAGAAATAGTGTAAAAACAATCTATGTTAGCACAATCTTTGTAGGTCTATGGCCCTATGGGCCTGTTTGAATAAACATATGATTTAGTGCCGACTCAACAATATTAATTAACTATGGTCTGATGCACGAAATAAATGTACCCCGAGCAAGATGAAAGTCTACCTAAAAATGCTTGTTTAATGTGGTAGATTTCTTTGTGAAACTGTAATATACTTCTGATGGTATTTATACCAAGTTTTGTTTACAACGAACTCCCGAGCTATCCACCAAGTTGTTTCCTCATTATAACATGTTACCTCATCACGATGAGTAAAAACAAAGTGTATATATAAGTTTTAAATAACTAACTTGCACATTCTTTACTGAGTTCAAAACCAAAGGTAATGCTGATAATGTTTTGCAGCTGTAGCCTTGTCTGCAGTATCATATGGTGTTTGGGATTGGTTATTTTAAGTGCCTATTTGATTAAAAGAGCTAAAATATAAATGTGTACTAACTTATTTCTTTTTAACTACTAATGAGAGTGTAAAATAAGCAAATTAGAGTTTCATCCAAATAGGTCAGAACTACTTAGCTGATAAAGATTAAGTCGATAAGCTCGTAAATAAAGTCTGGCTGCTGAGGCTCCTTCAAAAGGGACTGACCCACCCATTGCGCTTCTTCAAAAGGGACTGACCCACCCATTGCTCTGCAATCTCACAACAATTAATATAAACTACTGAAAACAAAACGTGAAAACAAATACCTTTATACCGAGTACACAATGCTTATATATTAAACCTTAAAACAGAATTTTTTTTGTGAAGTGTGACTGTGTGAACTGCAACTTTTTACAGTTAAATAAGTTTATTCTAACATTCATGTTATAGATTCGTGATTTGTTAAAACAAAATGTTTCAGGAAGACATTTGACTCAGAAAGTCAACAAACTTACTGTCCACCGACGAAAGGAACACCCTTTCTTGAACCAGCAGGGATATCTCCTTGTAAACCTGGTATAATCTCAGTCATTGACTTAACGATTTTGGGATCTTCACTATAACTCTCGTAGCAGCGACCCCATCTCGGATCTCTACATACCTGTTTAGCGAAAATCACATATGTAAAAAGACTGCACCTTTTTATAACGGCAATATGAAAGAACTAAAAGCAGAAACTTTTATTTACTTACAGCAATACAAGGTGCGAAAGCATATCGTATGCCCGTGGCTCTAGCTTCAAGTGAAGTTGCAGCTCCAATCTTTTTAACCAAAATAAGATCCCTGTTCAGTATTATTTCCATAATGACTTGTACATCATTTACGTTAAAAGTTTTATTTATTATTTGTCAATTTGGTTTTTGAATGACTTGCCTGGTAACTCCAAGGCCAACATTGTGAGGAAAAATTGTTGTCTTGTAAACATCGTTATGGCCATGAACATCATCAATCCCATAAATCATTGGTATTCCCAAGCGTGATGATAATGAACCAATTTGGTAATCATTTACCATGTCTATCCATGCTTTAGGAGATGCTTCGTTCACTGGATAATTGATTGGTAGTGGTATGCTCAAAACACTCCCTAAAAATGACACAATTATGATAAATATCAAACATAAAAGGTATGTTTGCACATTGTATGAGATATATGCATCTGCCTGCTCAACAGATTTCTCGACTTTTCGAGTTTATTTATGGTATAACCAACCAGCAATATGGTATTACTTATTAATAAGTTAAATAAACCTCTACCTGAGTCCATTTTTTATACCGGCAAAACCTGCGCCAAGAAATATCTTATCTTTTTGCACATGTTTTCATGCATCGCAAACCTACCCATTATAAAAAACCTTCTTTGGATAAAAGACAAGTTTTAGCTTTGATTTTAACCAAATGTTCAAAGCAACTATCAAAGGGGAGCTTAAACTTTTAATAGCAAATCAGCAAAATCACCCAACTACTTTAATAAGTAAACTCAAATACTTATCTTTGTCTTATTGTATGTCATTTTGTGCTTTTTAACTATAAAAAACTTAATTAAACACCTAATACAAATGACATCTAAGAATATTAAAAGACCGATAATAAAAAGAAACAATATTAGATTGATTCTTTTACCAATAAATTACTTCTTCATGATCTCATTGGATGCAACAGATTTATCAATTTGGGTCATTTGACCAATATTTTCTTCTAATGTCATTCTTTTCATCAAGTCTTTGATCCGAACATTCATCGGTTGCTTTGGATCTTTGTATATGAAGTACTCAGCTTCAACCATGGAAGTCCAGCAACTCATCACCATAATCGACAAAGCTAAAAGTTTCAGTTATGATTTTGAATCAAGAATCAAAATAAATTGATTTGGGCATATTTTTAGGTTACTTTGAATCATGAATCAAAATAATATATGATTTGGTGTTTTGATGGTTTTGAATCCGTAGCTCCACCAAAAAAATCAAATTCAAAATCGATTAATTCAAACAATTAATACACAATATGATGAATTAAAATGTGTAGAAAAACGCACCATCATCAATGGATTTCCAGGTTTATGTTGACGACACATATCATAATGATCTGGCTTTTTGCGTCCATTTTTTTACAATCGGAATGATTTAGGTTATGTGTAGGTGAATTTTTGGGAGTATGAATGGAATTGATTGTGATTAGCTGAAGATCAGGGATGGAGTTTCGGATTGCTCAGGGCGTGTGTTCTTGGTGGAAAGATGCTGGAAAGCGTGTGTGATGAAATATGTGGCATTGCCAGCTAATTAATTTCTGCCAGCATGGCATTTAAAGGTGCCAAGTGGCAATAGTGACTTGGCAAGTTCTTCTATTATATATGTGGGGAGATTAATCAAGTGCACACAGGAAGTGTTTGTGTGCAAAGACTGCCAATTTTTGACACGAACCAAAATTAAACCTGTTATCCGTGCCATTTGACCACCTCTGCTATGAATAAAGGAAATGGTTTTTAAACAAATTAGTAAAAATTAATGACGAGATATATGTATTACAGGAGGTACGATACATGATCCCAACTAATTATCGACAAGAGAGGAACATTGATGGTTACACGCCACATGAGTTATTCCACACAAGGCATGCAGAGTTAGTTACCAAAGGCGAAGAGTGGATGAAGAACACTGCATCTCACTGTATGGTGGTTGCAACCCTCATAGCTACCATGGTATTTGCTGCTGCTTTTGCACTTCCTGGTGGATACAACCAAGATACCGGTATTCCTTTTTTCAGCCATAAACCATCCCTCATTGTTTTTGTGATCTCGGACGCAATTTCTTTACTTACCTCTTCAACCTCAGTCCTTATGTTCTTATCTATCCTCACATCTCGTTATGCTGAAATTGACTTCTTGAAATCATTGCCCCGAAAGCTAATGTTGGGTCTTGCAACACTATTCCTCTCTATTGTGATCATGATGATTGCTTTTAGTGCAAGCTTCTTTGTGCTCTACAAGAAAAATCTGCAATGGATGCCAATAATTGTCACAAGTTTGGCTGGCATACCGGTTATTCTATATGCTATACTGCAAATTCTGCAATGGATGCCAATAATTGCAAATAATTGTCACAATAATTGTCACAAGAAAAATCTGCATCGGCATTAGCCTAAGGGGGGTGTTTGTATAAGCTACTTTTTAGGCTTATGATATTTGACTTGACTTATATTTTATATACATGTTATGTAATCTTATTATAATACGACAAAATATTCGACTTACATTCTACAATTTCTTGATTTAGGTTTTGGATGTTCAGAAAATATTCGTATTCGGATATCCGAAAAATTGATGAAAAATTAATAAAATATCGGGTTTTGAGAAATGTCGTTTTTGAAACTCATATAAAAGTTTACTGAAAATTATAGATATTTGGATATTCGAATATATAAAAATGTTGTCCGAAATTTTGGATATCCGAATTTAAAGAACTTAGATAAATTAATAGGTCTAACATAAAACCATCAACTCAAATTTTGAATATCCGAAAACCGAAAAAACCAAAAACCGAACCGCAAAAAACCAAAAATCAAACCGAACTTTTGGTGCGGGGTTCGGTTTTCAAAAACTTAAAACCGAATTTTCAATTCGGGGTTTGGTTTTAGCCAAAAACCGCCCCAAACCGCCCCATGCTCACCCCTAATTATTCTTATAAAATATAAGTCAAGTCAAATATCATAAGCCTAAAAAGTAGCTTAAACAAACACCCCCCTTAGGCTAATGCCGATGACAAATGAATACTCAAACTGAACAATTATTAATAAAATTAAAAGGTAAGTTTTTTTATTGTTTGTTTGTTGTTATAGATCAATGTTAGATAACTGCAGCTTGTAAATTCATATTTTATTGTAAGTTGTATTTAGATAAAATTCAGTTTTTGAGATGCTACATAAAGTCATAGAGGATTTACAAGGTTTTTGTCTTCAGTTTTTGCAGTGGTTAATGTGAAGGTAGGGCCTGACAAACAAAGTAAAGTACTCAATATTCTAGAAATAGTTTGGCAAAAGGTTGCCATAATGCCAAAGGGCGAGATTGATGAAATAATCTGTAGACCACCTATAAAGCAAGGAAATGTAACACAATACCCTTATCGGGCTCTCTTTTTTGCTGTAAAATCAGGCAACACGAGGTTTATAATTGAGCTCATTCGATCAAATCCAGAACTTGCGCTGAAACTAAATGACAAAGGGCGAACTATATTTCATGAGGCTGTAAAATGTCGTAACTCAGAGATCTATAACTTATTGTATGAGATTGGCACATTGAAAGCTTGAATAACTCGTATAAAAGACAAAAAAGGCAATAATATGTTACATTTAGTTGCGAAATGTTCTAATCTAAAACGATTTCGGTACATGTCAGGAGCCGCTCTACAAATGCAGCGGGAGTTATTATGGTTCCAGGTACGTCTCTCCCTTTCAAGCGTATAAATGATGTTTTTTTGTCTATGTTCGTAACATCGACTTGGATGCCAAAGTAACCTTTGTAGAACATTATAACTTGAAGGACTAGCTTGGCTCAAAATAGTGAACTACTTATTAGATATTAGATATGACAATTCGACCCATGTGTATTTGGTTTAGTGATATCTTAATAGTCAAATCAAAATATAGGTGAGAGAATTGTATATATATATCCCTTCAAAGTCTCATAATTGCATATATATCTAATTAAAAAATCATAATTGCATATATATTTTTCTAAAGCTTTAAAATTGTCATATATATCAAAATGATTATTTTAAATATATTTAATAGAAGAAAATTTCTAATAATTATAATTAATATATAAAATAACAATTATATATATATATATATATATATATATATATATATATATATATATATATATATATATATTACAATTACAAAATATCCTTTATTGTTTGAATTTTATTATGTCATTTGATCTATATATATAGGAGTTTACATTTAGATGGAACGATTGATGGTGTTGTTGATACTATTATCCAAATTTAAGTCGCCGATACCGAACATGGTTAAGTCGCCGAACATGGTTGCTCTTTATTTTCTTAAAAAATGGTTAAAGGATATTTTGTAACTGTAATAATAATAATAATAATAATAATAATAATAATAATAATAATAATAATAATAAGAATAAAGGTATATCGTCATTTTATATATCAATTATAATTATTTGACATTTTCTCTATTACATATATTTAAAATAATCATTTGGATATATTTGACAATTTTAAGGCTTTTAAAGAATATATATATGCAAAATTATAAGTTTTGATTGGATATATATGCAATTATGATGCTTTTTTGAGGGATATATATGCAATTCACCCTATAAATTTTAGCCGGTGTATATATAATTTCCCTTTTTATGGGATACGCAAGTTTTAGTATATATCTATACTATTTATAAAACAAAATGGTCAAAGTGAAAAGTTAAGAAAGTGAAATGTTGAAAAAATTAAAAAGAAAATGTTGAAACAATTAGTTATGGCCAATTTCAATTATTAATACGCATATGTTTCAAAAGGAAACTACTAATACACATCGAAAACCGCGTTGACCCGAGACGATTCAAACCCGGTGGGTTGACCCGGTTTAATTTGACCCGTTTTTTCGAACCCACCCGTTGGAACGGTTCAACCAGTTGAAGGGTCGAACCGAGTTTCAAAACATCATATTTAATCCCCAAATCCTCAAACTTTTATTATTTTTCGTTTACAACCCATAAACTTTTTTTATCACTAAAACTATATATGCAGCTATAAAATCCCGTTGCTATACATGAGTACTCGTCTAGTATATATTTAACTGCTATGATAAATTGCATATATACTCAACAAAACTTGAATATATGCATATTTTTTCAAAATACAAGTATTTATTGCATAATGTACAAAACCTGTTTTGCGTAAATATGTAAAAAGAGTTAATTGCATTTTTGGTCCCTGTGGTATGGCCAAATTGTAATCAAAACTTACGTATAATTACTCCTTATCATGCATGAGGTGGAAAGAAAAACTAGTGACTTGGAAGGTTGCAAAGTTTTCATCTACTTTAACCGGTTAAAAAGTTTGCAAGTTTTGTCAAATTATGTAAGTGCAAAATTTTGAATGGTTTGATGACTAAAATAAATATTATTCTTAGTAAAGCGATGGTATTAAAAGAAAAATTAGTATAGTTACTGAATTAAATATTATGTGAAAGTAGGGTGACTTTTCAATGCTAAAACGCTTCTTGATGATCTGGGTATGTCACTACATGCGGAAGATAAAGAACTTTAATTTAGAAAAAAAAATAATAATAATGACAAAAAGAGATGTGTGTTTTTTTTAGGGTTTATGATCATGGTGTTGGATTAGTGATTTGGGGAAGAAGATAAATTAGTCTGAAGAAATGCTAGAAACACTCACAAAGTTCACACAAAAAATCCATTAGTTGACGTGCTAACGGGTGATTGGTTTAATAAGAGAGATGAGAGAGAAACTGCCAAAAATGCACCAATCACCCGCTGACACGTCAGCGATTGAATTTTTGGGTGGATTTTGTGAGTGGTCTAACATTGCTCTTTAGTTTGGCGGTGGGAATATGTCTGTGGTCAAAATTAGTCATTTTAGTTTGACGAAGGATGAAATCGGACCCAAAATTGCTCTACAAGAACACTGCCTGCACTTTTCGAACCACACGGACTAAACATGCATATTCACCAAACCACAAGGACGACTCCATATATCTTAATTGCCCCTCTTTTATGCTTGCGATACAACTTTTTGTAGTATTATATTACTAGTTATAATACCTGTGCACGCACAGGGTTTTGACAAAAAAAATATTTTGTATTAATATTGAATAATGTGTCTTTAAAGGTAATTGCATATAATTATATAGTTATAAGTTTCGTACACGCACAAAGTTTACACATAAAAATTTCTGTTAGGTAACTCAACATTTAATTTTATTTAGCTGACAAAGATGTTGATACTATTATTTAAATTTCACTACTGATATTATGTTGTACACAGATGCAAGTTTAATAGCACATAATGAGTGTTGATAAAGTTAAAGTATACTTATTTTATAATGAGCGGTGATATTATGTTGATGTTATATAAAAATGTTTTTTTCTAGATAGCCTTATATAAATAAATAATATTACATGAATCATTGTTATAAGTACAATCGCGTATATTTATTTTTATATTAAAGTAAACTGTAACACCCAACCCGATAAGGGTAGAAGTATTATAAAATGGTGTCATATCAAAGCATACATAATGAACATAATAAAGCAGCGGAAGTCTTAAATAAATAACCAAAGGGAAATCCAGCCAACACGGCTTAAACGTTACATAAGTTCATCAAAAGGAGAAGGAATAAATCCAAGACATAAATAAGCATAATCCGAGTCTAAAATAATGTCAACATAATCAAGCAGAACTAAGATGACTAGAGCCATAGATCCACATAACCGCTCATCACTCAAACCCATAGCTAAGATCCCAGCTTCTAGCTTAATTACCTGCCGCATGGAAAGAAAACGCTGCTGAGCTTAAAAAGCCGGTGTGACAGATATATATATAACAAAACGAATAATCGAAGGGTAAGTAATGAGGATATCATAATCATAAGGTGCAATGGGAATTGTCATAAGGCATATCAAAGGATAACAAGAGAAAAGAAATGGAAGGTCAGTCATATACCACGAGCCCATATCATATCATACACATATCATATCATATCAGTTGTATTCGGAGGGGTGACCTCGGAATACCATATATAATGGAGGGGAGACCTCAAGTAACATTGGAGTGATCAACTCCCGGAATGTGAAGACGCGTATTGCACACGACATCATTCACCATATAAATCATATCATATCAGTTAAATCCACTAAACATATCATATCTAGGATGCATCCATAAGCCCCCTGGAACATAATGGCCAAATCATATACATATCATATCATATCATAATGGGGACGGTGTACAACATCACTCGTGCACACTGGAGTCATGCCATTGGTGCATCAATGACATGGTCATGTTACCTTCATGACTAGGAACACATATTTGGCTCGGGTATCAAACTGACGGGTCAAAGCATAATCATATCATATCATAAGGGTTCATATCAAAGTTCATATCATAGTTCATATCAAATGGAGCATAGCAAAGTCATAGGGAAGCCCTAATAAGGAGGCTTAGAGCAAAGCATAACAGTTCAAACGAATATCGAAAGATGAGATACGAATCATGAGAAACCCCTACTGAAAAGGGATAGAATATCTGTACCTTATTCTGAGCAAATCACAACGAAAGTAAAATCAAGAAAGCAGATCAAACCCGTCGCCCGGAACCTATATGAATTAGATAACGTTCTATAAGAATCAGATCACTCGTTTAAGACGGCTTTCCATTTTAGCAGGTTTCCACTTTTAGTAATCTTTCCATTTTAAGTACTTTCTATTTTAGGTAACTTTCTATTTTTAGTAACTTTTCATTTTAAGTACTTTATATTTTAGGTAACTTTCTATTTTTAGTAACTTTCCATAATTAGCAGGTTTCCATAATTAGAAAGTTCAGTTACTTATCTTAAGTTAAATAGTGAAAATGAGTGTTATTATGATTTAAGGATCATTTATGACAAGTTATAAAAGTTTAGGGTTTAAAATGTCAATAATGCAAAGTATAGGGTTAAAAGTGTAAATATAGCAAGTTTACTCATTTTACTCATTTAATCCTTTTAGTTAATATATTAACAAGTTAATCCATCAAGTTTCATAATTTACAAAATAATCCCTTAACTTCATTAAATCATCAAATACAAAACCCTAGTTTTTGATTATGATTAACGTATAGGTTTTAACACATTTAGACTCGATTATCATAGACTACACATCACATTAACCAATACCCATATTGGTACGTGACATCCTCACCAAAACATATTATGTACGCCCCATATACAAATCAAAACACACTCGTAAATCATTCGTTATCGATTCCATTTATCACATACGTATACGTATAGTTTCACAATCTCATTTAACCCTTTAATGTAATTCATATATGTCGACTTAATGAGATACCCAAAATCAGATTTGTATTAAGATTAACATGCTACATATCATTCGAATCATATAGGTTTAGAATCATGATTTTATGTAATCCATTTTATCATTTCATGTGACAAACATATTCATTATTTCATGTGTCTCATTTTCGTATAACAAGTCTTAATATGACACTCATGGCCACGAATTGAATAAGAAAACAAAAGGGAGAAGACGTGAGATGATGATACGTTACCCTAGTAGCGTGTACGTGACAAGGAAACAAGAATTAAACCACCACGATCAAAACCAAGCCTCTCTTGGCTATAAACACCCCACGGCCCAAAATAACAACCCACGGCCAAGCTTTAATTCGAACCAACCACGATCACAATGCCCACCAATCAATCACACACGATCACGAGCCTCCTAGGAACCTTTGTTTGTTTGATTTTCGGATGGGAATGAAGAAAAATAAGAGTATGCCGCCACTTATGTGAATGAAAGAGATCTAGGGTTTTCTTGGTGTGTTTGAAATGAAATGGAAATGTGTAAATGAAATAAGTGAAATTGATATGGATAATAATGAGGAGAGGATTGAGGCCGCCACCAAGGGGAGGGAAGACCAAATTTATGACTTTCCAAGCTTATCATTTCATTATGAATATAGTCTCCTTTGTAGTCTAGGTGAATTGTGTACATATTGCAACATGTTTTGGTACCTTAGAGTTTATTTTAATTGTGTACATTTACTTGATAACATAAGTTAAATACTTTCATTATTTGTATATATTATTGATGAGATAAAATGTTAAATGATGTTGACGTGTTTTCCGAGTTTACATAATTATTAAGTTGAAGGGTAAAAGTGTCATTTACGCGTTTGAGATTTTTAGGGTTTTACAACTCTTCCCCTCTAAAAAGAAAATTTTCGTCCTCGAAAATTGAAAGGAAATGAAGCAATAAGTGAAGACATACCAGATGACGAAAAGAAATGTGGATAACTAGCTTGCATAGATTCCTCGGTCTCCCAGGTAGCTTCACGCTCTGGGTGATTCTTCCAAAGAATCTTAACAAACGGAATTACTTTGTTTCTCATGACTCGATCTCGTCGATCTAAAATAGTTTTGGGTTCTTCCGGTAGGACATATCGGTGAATCTGATCCAAAGGATAGGAAACCACGTGTAATGGATGATAGTTGTATCCCCGCAGCAGAGATACATGGAACACATCATGAACATGAGATAACTGAGGAGGTAGAGCTAGACGGTAGGAAACTTCCCCAACACGATCCGAATCTCGAAGGTCCGATGAATCGAGGACTGAGCTTGCCCTTGATTCCAAAACGCTTAACACCACGGAACGATGAAACTTTCAGAAAAACACGATCACCAACACGAAACTCCAAGTCGCGCCTATGCTTATCAGCATAACTCTTTTGCCGTGAACGAGCCTCCTTCAATCTTTCCCTAGCAATCACCACCTTCTCATTAGTAATCTCGATGAGTTCTGGACCTTCAATCAAACGTTCACCTACCTCATCCTAGCAAATAGGTGCTCTACATTTCCTCCCATATAACAACTCATACGGTGCTCCTTTGATTCTAGCGTGCCAACTATTGCGTAGGCAAACTCCACCAAGCACGAGATACTCATCCCAGTTCCAGTCAATTCCAAAGCACAAGCCTCAACATGTCCTCAAGAGTCTGAATGGTCCTCCCGTCGACCATCAGGTTTGAGGGTGAAAAGCGGGATCTGAACTTAAGACGCGTACCCCAAGCTTTCTGCAGACTCTTCCAAAACTGTGACGTGAAACGCGGATCTCTATCAGAAATAATAGCAGTAGGAGTACCATGCAATCTAACAATCTCTTGCTGAAAAATCTCCGCCAATCTACTAACACGATAATCTTTCCGGATAGGTAAAAATGAGCCCGGATTTGGTTAGTCGATCAACAACCACCCAAATCGCATCATGTTTCTTTCGAGTAGGAGGCAAACCTGTGACAAAATCCGTGGAGATTTCTTCCTACTTCCATGTAGGAATATCTAACGGCTGCAACAAACCACTAGCCCCTCGATGCTCAATCTTAACCTGCTGACAGGTCATACACTTAGCCACAAACGAAGCCACATCTTGTTTCATACCATTCCACCAGAAATGCTGCTTAAGATCCCGATACATCTTGGTAGAACCAGGATGGATAGTTAAAGGGGAACTATGAGCCTCGACAGAACAAAGCTTCACGCAGCAGATCATTAGGAACACAAAGTCGACCCTCATACCACACGACGCCGAAACCATCAACACTGAACTCAGTCTGCTTACCCGCCTCGATATTCTGAACTACAGACCAAAGCTCACCATCATCCTTCTGAGCTTCCTTAATCTGTAACATAAGGTTGGACTCTACCTTCAAACTAGCCCAATAACCATCATAACCCCGGAAACAAAATTCCACCTCCATAAGCTCAAGATCGTGAAGAACCTTGGGTTCAATCTCCAAACTATCAATCATACCCGACTTTCACTTCGGCAGCGCATCAGCAACTACATTAGCCTTACCGGATGATCTGGATGTTCGTGTCATAATCCTTAAGAAGTTTCCTAACCACCTCCGTTGCCTCATATTGAACTCCTTTTGTGTGAATATATACTTTAAACTTTTATGGTCAGTAAAGATATCACACGATTCACCATACAAGTAATGCCTCCAAATCTTTAAGGCAAAAATCACCGCAGCCAACTCCAAATCATGCGTGGGATAATTTTCTTCATATGATTTCAATTGCCTCAAAGCATAGGCAATCACCTTACCATGCTGCATCAATACACAACCCAAACCTTTCTTTCGATGTCGTCAGTAAATCAAAACCTCCGGAACCCGATGGAAGTGTCAAAATAGGCGCAGTAACCAATCTCCGTTTCAACTCCTCAAAACTCTGTTCACGCTCATCCGTCCATTCAAACTTTTCTCCTTTTCCTCATCATTGCGTCAAAGGTAACGCCAATCGAGAGAACCCTCAACAAAGCGACGGTAATAACCAGCAGCCCCCAGAAAACTTCTAATCTCCGTTCACTTAGTAGGTCTCAGCCATTTGTGATAGCCTCTCACCTTCCGATGTGTCCATCTTGATACCATCAGCAGACACAACGTGACCAAGGAAAGCAACTTGGCTCAGCCAGAATTCACACTTAGAGAATTTTGCATACAACTTCTGTTGTCGAAGAGTCCCGTCCATACAATACGAAGGTCTGTTCGTGCTCAGCCTCACTCTTAGAATACACGAGGATGTCATCGATGAAGACGATTACAAATTATTCGAGGTACTCGTGGAAAACACGATTCATAAGATCCATGAAACTGCAGGTGCATAGTCAAACCAAAGGCATAACCAGGAACTCATAATGGCCATAACGAAACGAACGCTGTCTTAGAAACATCTTGCTCCTTTCACACGTAATTGATGATAACAGACCTCACGGTCAATCTTAGAGAAAATTTTGCACCTTGCAACCGAATCAAACAGGTCGTCGCGTGCGCGAAGAGGATCACAGTTACGGATAGTGATACGGTTCAGCTCGCGGTAAATCACACACACCTCATACTCCATCTTTTCTTCTTTAACAAATAACAGGTGCGCCCAAGGTGAAACACTAGGCCTAACAAAGCCATTCTCCAACAGTTCTTGCAACTGTTCCTTCAATTCCTTCAACTCGATCGGTTGCCCATCGGTAAAGGAGCTTTAGATATAGGTTCACACCAGAATCAATCGATGCCAAATTCAACTTCCCTAGCCGAGAATGCCAGGAAGTTCATCCAGGAAAAACATCAGAAAATTCACCGTACGCGGAAAGACTTCGATGGTGAACTTCAAGAAGTATCCCTAATGGATGCCGAGAAAACCAAGGCAACCATAGAAATGAGAGTCAGCTTTCATAGCCGAGATGATCTTATCGACTTAAGCGGTTGAGCACCATGATAAATGAAATCAGGTTGGTGAATATTACCAAAGATAACATTTGGTATAGTATAACGTCCATGGTAGCCCTATGCAAAAGCCAACCAATCCATACCCGAATAATATTGAAATCAAACATATCCAAAGGAAGAAGATTAGCCGAACGAATATCATCATCAAAATGTAGGGGACAATCCAAGTATTCACGGTCAATAAGCACATGGGTTTTCATAGGGGTGGAAATAGAGATTCGGGCTAACAAAGGTGTGGGTGTCATATTTAATCCTTAGTAAAGAAGTAAGATAAGTAGATCATAGAATGGTAGCACCAGTATCAAATAAAGTAAAGGCAGAAATATCACCAATATAAAGAATGCCGGTAATGGTACCTGAAGAGTTCGCCGCTTGGTCCCGAGTAACAGAATACACACGGCCCTTGGTCGGAGCTGGTTTGGCCGTGTTTCCTGGTGCAATCAGCTTTCCTTGAGGCAGTCCTTAACCTATGAGCAGTAGACCCACATGCATAGCAACCACCTGTGGCCTTGAAGCAAACGCCCGGGTGAGGCTTTCCACAAGTGTTGCAGAGTGGAGGAGGAGGCAAAATCTCGGCCGGCTTCTTATGATAAGAAGAACCAGAAGAACGGTCCTGCTGACCACCACGATAGGATTGATCCCGAACCTGACGCTGACCCCCACCATCACGACCCTGACGGTCGTTTCCTGATCTGTCATACCTCTGTGAACCCTGTGCCCGAGTGTCCTGACGTCCACGGTCGTATCGACCCCTAAACTCCTGAGTATGGTCCTGTCGACCCCGAGGATAAATACGATCACCGTCCCTGTTCCTCTTGTTGAAGCCTGGATCCTCATGTAGCAACTCAATGTTGCGGGCAGCATCCGCAACTGCAGCTACCTCAGTGTACTCGTTATTAATCACCCTGTCCAACACCCATTTCTTCAACCCCCATTTGTACTTCCGAGCCTGACGACGTGCATCTCCAGCAATCTCACCTACGAACCCAACCAACCTCATAAACCGTTGCATGTACTCGTGGGAAGTTTCCCTATCCAGCTGATGTAAGGCGTTGTACTCTCTTTCATATCGCTGCTGTTCTGATTCAGGAAAATACTGTTTGTAGAAGATATCCCTAAAAGTATTCCAAACACAAGTATCCAGAAAGTTCTCTTCCCTGGACAAGAGATAGGCCTTCCACCAGTTAAGGGCATCACCCTCGAGTTTGAAGGTCGCTAGTCTGGTTTTCACCTCGTCACCACAACCCAGCACATTGAATAGCTTCTCCATGTGCGTAATCCAGTCCTCCGCCTCATTAGGTGAAGCTGCCGAGCGAAAAGGGATTGGCTTAAGTTTGTTAAAGCGTTCGATCCAAACATGAATGGGAGTAGGTGGGTTGGCACCCCCACCATCATTTCCGCCGGAGGAGCTAGCGCCATTTCGGACGTTATTAGTGATGGTAGCAACGATCTCGGGCATAGCAGTAGCCAGAGCGCGCGCAATTAAAGCTTCGAAGTTAGGATTACCATCCCCGTTATCGTCGCCATTCCTTCGAGTAGTCACCATCTGAAGAGTTCATTAAACGATTAGCAAAGGTTAGGAAGTAAGATGGAGATCATGAACGGAAATGATGAAAATGAACCTAGAATCTACCCAAACCTCACCAATCAAATCTTAAGCTCTACGGATTAACGCTTAGGGTCCATATGTCACAGGTCCTGACTACAAGTCGTAAACCTGGGCTCTGATACCATAATTGTAACACCCCAACCCGATAAGGGTAGAAGTATTATAAAATGGTGTCATATCAAAGCATACATAATGAACATAATAAAGCAGCGGAAGTCTTAAATAAATAACCAAAGGAAATCCAGCCAACACGGCTTAAACGTTACATAAGTTCATCAAAAGGAGAAGGAATAAATCCAAGACATAAATAAGCATAATCCGAGTCTAAAATAATGTCAACATAATCAAGCAGAACTAAGATGACTAGAGCCATAGATCCACATAACCGCTCATCACTCAAACCCATAGCTAAGATCCCAGCTTCTAGCTTAATTACCTGCCGCATGGAAAGAAAACGCGGCTGAGCTTAAAAAGCCCAGTGAACAGATATATATATAACAAAACGAATAATCGAAGGGTAAGTAATGAGGATATCATAATCATAAGGTGCAATGGGAATTGTCATAAGGCATATCAAAGGATAACAAGAGAAAAGAAATGGAAGGTCAGTCATATACCACGAGCCCATATCATATCATACACATATCATATCATATCAGTTGTATTCGGAGGGGTGACCTCGGAATACCATATATAATGGAGGGGAGACCTCAAGTAACATTGGAGTGATCAACTCCCGGAATGTGAAGACGCGTATTGCACACGACATCATTCACCATATAAATCATATCATATCAGTTAAATCCACTAAACATATCATATCTAGGATGCATCCATACGCCCCCCGGAACATAATGGCCAAATCATATACATATCATATCATATCATAATGGGGACGGTGTACAACATCACTCGTGCACACTGGAGTCATGCCATTGGTGCATCAATGACATGGTCATGTTACCTTCATGACTAGGAACACATATTTGGCTCGGGTATCAAACTGACGGGTCAAAGCATAATCATATCATATCATAAGGGTTCATATCAAAGTTCATATCATAGTTCATATCAAATGGAGCATAGCAAAGTCATAGGGAAGCCCTAATAAGGAGGCTTAGAGCAAAGCATAACAGTTCAAACGAATATCGAAAGATGAGATACGAATCATGAGAAACCCCTACTGAAAAGGGATAGAATATCTGTACCTTATTCTGAGCAAATCACAACGAAAGTAAAATCAAGAAAGCAGATCAAACCCGTCGCCCGGAACCTATATGAATTAGATAACGTTCTATAAGAATCAGATCACTCGTTTTAGACGGCTTTCCATTTTAGAGGTTTCCACTTTTAGTAATCTTTCCATTTTAAGTACTTTCTATTTTAGGTAACTTTCTATTTTTAGTAACTTTTCATTTTAAGTACTTTATATTTTAGGTAACTTTCTATTTTTAGTAACTTTCCATAATTAGCAGGTTTCCATAATTAGCAAGTTCAGTTACTTATCTTAAGTTAAATAGTGAAAATGAGTGTTATTATGATTTAAGGATCATTTATGACAAGTTATAAAAGTTTAGGGTTTAAAATGTCAATAATGCAAAGTATAGGGTTAAAAGTGTAAATATAGCAAGTTTACTCATTTTACTCATTTAATCCTTTTAGTTAATATATTAACAAGTTAATCCATCAAGTTTCATAATTTACAAAATAATCCCTTAACTTCATTAAATCATCAAATACAAAACCCTAGTTTTTGATTATGATTAACGTATAGGTTTTAACACATTTAGACTCGATTATCATAGACTACACATCACATTAACCAATACCCATATTGGTACGTGACATCCTCACCAAAACATATTATGTACGCCCCTATACAAATCAAAAACACACTCGTAATCATTCGTTATCGATTCCATTTATCACATACGTATACGTATAGTTTCACAATCTCATTTAACCCTTTAATGTAATTTCATATGTCGACTTAATGAGATACCCAAAATCAGATTTGTATTAAGATTAACATGCTACATATCATTCGAATCATATAGGTTTAGAATCATGATTTTATGTAATCCATTTTATCATTTCATGTGACAAACATATTCATTATTTCATGTGTCTCATTTTCGTATAACAAGTCTTAATATGACACTCATGGCCACGAATTGAATAAGAAAACAAAAGGGAGAAGACGTTAGATGATGATACGTTACCCTAGTAGCGTGTACGTGACAAGGAAACAAGAATTAAGCCACCACGATCAAAACCAAGCCTCTCTTGGCTATAAACACCCACGGCCAAAATAACAACCCACGGCCAAGCTTTAATTCGAACCAACCACGATCACAATGCCCACCAATCAATCACACACGATCACGAGCCTCCTAGGAACCTTTGTTTGTTTGATTTTCGGATGGGAATGAAGAAAAATAAGAGTATGCCGCCACTTATGTGAATGAAAGAGATCTAGGGTTTTCTTGGTGTGTTTGAAATGAAATGGAAATGTGTAAATGAAATAAGTGAAATTGATATGGATAATAATGAGGAGAGGGATTGAGGCCGGCCACCAAGGGGGAGGGAAGACCAAATTTATGACTTTCCAAGCTTATCATTTCATTATGAATATAGTCTCCTTTGTAGTCTAGGTGAATTGTGTACATATTGCAACATGTTTTGGTACCTTAGAGTTTATTTTAATTTTGTACATTTACTTGATAACATAAGTTAAATACTTTCATTATTTGTATATATTATTGATGAGATAAATTGTTAAGTGATGTTGACGTGTTTTCCGAGTTTACATAATTATTAAGTTGAAGGGTAAAAGTGTCATTTACGCGTTTGAGATTTTTAGGGTTTTACATAAACCGTGCTTACAATTTGATAGTTATATTCCCGTTTTCAGTAATTTAGCCGTATTTAAAATGTAAACTCGTGTCCACGTAGGTTATTTTAAAAATGAAATAAATAAATCCTTATTGAACGCATATAGTAAAAAAAAATTGATATTTATAATCTTATGTAAATTTATATGTTGTTATTTTAAAACAACATATACATTGTATTTATTAAGATATAAAGTTTAAAGTGTATAAAGTATAAGGGTGTATTTGTTTATAATTCAAATTTATTAAAAAACATGGAGATTTATAATATTACACTTAACTCTATATAATTTTTAAAAAATCAACCACTAAAGTTTTATTAATCACCTCCTCTTTTTTTAAGTTTTTGTTTTCACAAATTTGACACCTATATTTTTATGTGTTTTTTTATCTACAAAATTTCTCCACCAAATTTATTAAAGTTTGACCAAAATCAATTTAATTTTGACTTTTATTAACCAATCACATCACATGATTTTGCTTACGTGACGAAATTGAACTCTTCTATTGGCCCAATTTTTTTTTCAATGAGAAGGGTTTTTCAAAAACACTCCGAAATGATGTAATTCTTTTATTATATAAAGATTTTTTTTGCAATTGTAGCCATATTAATAAATTAATCAAGTGCACACAGGAAGTGTTTGTGTGCAAAGACTGCCAATTTTTGACCCGAACCAAAATTAAACCTGTTATCCGTGCCATTTGACCACCTCTGCTATGAATAAAGGAAATGGTTTTTCAACAAATTAGTAAAAATTAATGGCGAGATACATGTGTTACAGGTGGTACGATACATGATCCCAACTAATTATCGACAAGAGAGGAACATTGATGGTTACACGCCACATGAGTTATTCCACACAAGGCATGCAGAGTTAGTTACCAAAGGTGAAGAGTGGATGAAGAACACTGCATCTCACTGTATGGTGGTTGCAACCCTCATAGCTACCATGGTATTTGCTGCTGCTTTTGCACTTCCTGGTGGATACAACCAAGATAACGGTATTCCTTTTTTCAGCCATAAACCATCCCTCATTGTTTTTGTGATCTCGGATGTAGTTTCTTTACTTACCTCTTCAACCTCAGTCCTTATGTTCTTATCTATCCTCACATCTCGTTATGCTGAAATTGACTTCTTGAAATCATTGCCCCGAAAGCTAATGTTGGGTCTTGCAATACTATTCCTCTCTATTGTGACCATGATGATTGCTTTTAGTGCAAGCTTCTTTGTGCTTTACAAGAAAAATCTGCAATGGATGCCAATAATTGTTACAAGTTTGGCTGGCATACCGGTTATTCTATATGCTTTACTGCAAATTCTGCAATGGATGCCAATAATTGCAAATAATTGTCACAATAATTGTCACAAGAAAAATCTGCATCGGCATTAGCCTATGGGGGGTGTTTGTTTAAGCTACTTTTTAGGCTTATGATATTTGACTTGACTTATATTTTATATACATGTTATGTAATCTTATTATAATACGACAAAATATTCGACTTACATTCTACAATTTCTTGATTTAGGTTTTGGATATTCAGAAAATATTCGTATTCGGATATCCGAAAAATTGATGAAAAATTAATAAAATATTGGGTTTTGTGAAATGTCGTTTTTGAAACTCATATAAAGTTACTGAAAATTATAGATATTTGTATATTCGAATATATAAAAATGTTGTCCGAAATTTCGGATATCCGAATTTAAATAACTTAGATAAAATAATAGGTCTAACATAAAACCATCAACTCAAATTTTGAATATCCGAAAACTGAAAAAACCAAAACCGAACCGCAAAAAACCAAAAATCAAACCGAACTTTTGGTGCGGGGTTCGGTTTTCAAAAACTTAAAACCGAATTTTCGATTCGGGGTTTGGTTTTAGCCAAAAACCGCCCCATGCTCACCCCTAATTATTCTTATAAAATATGAGTCAAGTCAAATATCATAAGCCTAAAAAGTAGCTTAAACAAACACCCCTCTTAGGCTAATGCCGATGACAAATGAATACTCAAACTGAACAATTATTAATAAAATTAAAAGGTAAGTTTTTTTATTGTTTGTTTGTTGTTATAGATTAATGTTAGATAACTGCAGCTTGTAAATTCATATTTTATTGTAATTTCTATTTAGATAAAATTCAGTTTTTGAGATACTACATAAAGTCATAGAGGATTTACATGGTTTTTGTCTTCAGTTTTTGCAGTGGTTAATGTGAAGGTAGGGCCTGCTGACGAACAAAGTAAAGTACTCAATATTCTAAAAATAGTTTGGCAAAAGGTTGCCATAATGCCAAAGGGCGAGATTGATGAAATAATCTGTGGACCACCTATAAAGCAAGGAAATGTAACACAATACCCTTATCGGGCTCTCTTTTTGGCTGTAAAATCAGGCAACACGAGGTTTAAAATTGAGCTCATTCGATCAAATCCAGAACTTGCGTTGAAACTAAATGACAAAGGGCGAACTATATTTCATGAGGCTGTAAAATGTCGTAACTCAGAGATCTATAACTTATTGTATGAGATTGGCACATTGAAAGCTCGAATAACGCATATAAAAGACAAAAAAGGCAATAATATGTTACATTTAGTTGCGAAATGTTCTAATCTAAAACGATTTCGGTACATGTCAGGAGCCGCTCTACAAATGCAGCGGGAGTTATTATGGTTCCAGGTACGTCTCTCCTTTTCAAGCGTATAAATGATGTTTTTTTGTTTATGTTCGTAACATCGACTTGGATGCCAAAATAACCTTTGTAGAACATTATAACTTGAAGGACTAGCTTGTCTCAAAATAGTGAACTACTTATTAGATATGACAATTCGACCCATGTGTATTTGGTTTAATGATATCTTAATAGTCAAATCAAAATATAGGTGGGAGAATTGTATATATATCCCTTCAAAGTCTCAGAATTGCATATATATCTAATTAGAAATCATAATTGCATATATATTTTTCTAAAGCTTTAAAATTGTCATATATATCAAAATGATTATTTTAAATATATTAATAGAAGAAATTTTCTAATAATTATAATTAATATATAAAATAACAATTATATATATATATATATATATATATATATATATATATATATATATACACATATATATATATAATGTATAGATATATAATGTAAAGTTAAAATAAAAAGACACATATCCGTAAAAAGAATAAAAAGATTTATTATTTTTTTAAAATTCTCCAAAATTCCAAAAAAAATCCACAAGATCGGATATGTTGGCGCATGAAACTTTTGTGAAAACATTTTTTATAATTTTGAGTTTTGATACGTTTTTTTAATGCACAAAAAACGAATTTTGATGCGCAAAAAAATTTTGATGCACAAAATTTTCAACTTGTTTTCGTTAGATGCGCAATGTTATTTTGATGAAAAAGGTTAAAAGAAGTTAGGTGCAAAAACCAATTTTTGATGCAAAAAAAAATGATTTAATGCGCAAAGGTATTTTTTCATAATTTTTTTCGGAAAAAATATCCACTTTGAGGAAAAATTCCATTACAACTTTTTCATTCATCATCATACCCGATCTTGTGGAATTTTTTTAGAATTTTTCGAGAACTTTTTTTGAAAAAAAAATCTTTTTATCTTTTTACGGATATTTGTCTTTATTTGATCTTTATCCTATATATATTATAATATAGATATATATATATATATATATATATATATATATATATATATATATATATTATATAAACAGGGAGGCATTACACGTAGATAATGCCACCTAAACGCAACCTCATGCCCAGAATTAATTATCAGCCATGTCATCACTCATTAGTTGTCCACGTAAGCATTTTTAAAATTAAATTCGGATGTTTTTTTTTTGGCAAAAAAGCACCTACATAGATTCGAACTCAAGACCAAACAGATATTATGTGGTATGTTAACCACTAGACCACCAGATTTTTTTTGTAATGTTTTGTAACTTCAAATCTATAAAGGATAACATAACATAAATTCAGTAATTAGCCATTTTATTTACAATTAATATTACGAAACCCTAATAAACTCTTTCTTCCCTACCACTTCAAAAACAACTAACGTGGTTTATCTATGATCAATAATTTTATTCTTATAATACAAGCATCAAATCTATGTGATCTAATATATATTGAATTTGTTTGCAGGAGCATCCTGTATCAATGATTCATACCCGGCAATGATATGAGGTATGTTTTTGTTGTATTTGTTGATTGATATATTGCTATCATGTTTCCATATTCAATGGACATGGCTACCAGTTGTTATGAGTATGTTGCATGCGAAAAGTTCTCAAACAATTCGGAACTGGTGATGGGACTCTTCAATTGTTATGTTCGTGAATATTCTTTTGTACCATGTTGATGGTAATCGAAGATATTATCATAATTGTAATTCTTTGTCGTTATGTAGTTTTAAATGTTATGTTTTTTTTTTCTCTTTGAAATTATGTAGACCGCCATTAAAATGTAAAAATCTCTGGTGAAGAGAGGTTCTTGCTCAGGGCGTTTGTAGCATCAAGTTACAGGTTTGTATGACATCGTCATATATACTGTATATATGCCGACATCACTTGGTTTTCAGCATATTTCACCTTCTAGAACTGATCCAGACATACGACCTTAGAATATTACCACCTCTTGAACGGAAAAGAATATGCTTCAATGTAAATACAACATGAGTGTCGACAAACAAAAGTATTTGTAAGCTAGCTAGATGATTAATACATAAATGGTTCATGGGGAAAAATAAGTGCTTTTAGCTAGGTGTAACGTGCATGATAAGGATTCAAACCAAAGATCAGATGGAAAAAAATGATGGATCGTCAAGCAAACCTGACGGCAGGGCGCCACTCGGGTTAATAAAGATCATTAAAAGACATGCTGACTAGATAGAACATAACTTTAATGGCGTTGGGGACTGGAGGGTGTGTGCAAATGGATTAAGTATGGCGTAGTCATGTTAGTCCTTAGTCGAATGACAAATGGATATGCATCGTTGTTCTATAACCCTTCTGACATTAATCAAGTTAGTATTATTCATTTTAACATTTTGTTTATGCATCTTATTTTTCATATTATATGATCACTATTTGTTGTTTTTTCAGTATGCACTCATGTATCTGTATATGCTGTTGTTTGGCTTCAGGCACATTTTTACGTACTTTCATATTCTTATATACATTAAGTTCCCCTCGGGGTTTTTGGATTGCTTACTTTAGTGCTTATACACATTTATATGTATATTGTTGTTGTTGTGGCTTCAGGCGCATTTATACGTACTTTTCATATTCTTATATACATTAAGTTCCCTAATTCGGAGGGTGTTTTGGATTGATTTAAAAATTTTGAAGTATTTGGATAAAGTACGAATCCGCTTACTATAAAGTAAATAAGCACTAAATGAAGCAGGTTGGTACGGCTTACTGTTTAATTCAGATAAAAATTGCAAAATAAGCAATCCCAAACATCCCCTAATCATGTCATCTTATATCGCATCTGCTCCTAAGTAACGCGTTTTGAAATTTAAAGCGGGATTTTTTGGGGACACCACTGCAGAAAGGCAAGCATCACGGATGGCATTAAATATCTAAAGCTGTTCCTACGAAAGAAATCGGATACTGGAAAAACGTCTAGAAGCCGCGTGAGTCAGAAAATATATCAACTGATATATCAATTAAACATTACAAGGGGTTCTGAGCGAAAAGGTATTATTTATAACTTCACTACATATTTTACTATCGTTTGAAAGTACTATCTAAAATCATTTTTTTTCAATGAGGGACAGAGGCAGGAATTTCATTGCAACTATGGCATGTTTCGCAACAAGTGAATTTAATGTTGTGTCTACCCTTTTGGCGACTAGCTATAAGTGGCACTCCTGCTATGGTTTTTGGATATTCCAGGGGTTTGATTTATGGAAATCTTTTTAGCACAAAAAC
>OU343221.1:303864387-304019006 GCA_910596185.1 Chrysanthemum makinoi
TTTGCCTCCCCGCTAGGTTTAATGAGTTGGTCCAATCGGATTGGTATGAGGTGTTTGACTCAAGAGGAATTGATGATCTCCTAAACAGCCTTAAAACCCACAAACACCAAATTCTCTTTGTAAATAATTTTCAAAACAAAATACAAAATTATAAAACCCATAAAACAACAAAAATATTCTTCTAATCTATTTTCTTTCAACATTGTAAGTATTTTTTTCTTCACAACACTTTAATCTTTCAAAATTCAGATTTTCCCGATCAAGTGTTGAGGGGAGAAAATAATCTTTTAACCGCTTCAAAACATCCTGTAATTTGCATGTTATCATATCTCGCTGAATCTTTTACAAATGGTGGTACATTTTCGTTCAAAGACACTCCTCGACTTAATTAATAACCTTTCATTATTTTCTCAAGTCGAGGGGAGTGTCACAAGTTTCTTTCCAAAAATCTTCATTTGGTAACCAAAAAATGGAAGTTAAAAGGCTTTGATGAAAAAAGGAAAAGGTGGAGGGACCAAAATTGCCAAAGGTTAAACTCACTTTTAAAAAACACCTCCCACCTACTTTCACTTCTCATTTATTACAAAAACCTAAAACTATCCTACGCACAAAATTCACTCAAGAAATTGCTGATCATCATTTTGTAAAGGTTTAATGTTTCTAACATGTTTTTGAACATTGGTTTTGATTTCGAATTCAACAACCAAATCTTATCAATATGAGTGATTTTGTGTTCTTCGCATGCATGAACACATGATCATGTATAGTGTTTATGGTTAAAAGGAATGTGTCAAAATGTTTTAACAAACATCTATGATATAGTTTCAGCTCAAACAAACCCGCACACTAATTAATGATTTTTGAATATTAGGGTTTATGAGTCTAATTGGGTATTTCTAAATGTGAAGTGTTTTGGTCAAAAAGATTGTTGGGTTATGCTTTGTGTTGAATTGATGATTTCCTGTCTATAACCACCCGTAAACACTAATTGGTTAACAATTTGAAATTAGGGTTTAAGGTTCTAAGATTGGGTATTTTGATTCACGCAAATTAAGTGTTAAAACTTGGTCATTATGCTCACAACATCTAAGATATACCGAAAAACTTTGGTGCATATTCCATGGCTAGATCTCATACCGTGAGATTTAGGGTTTAGACTAATACTGCGCTTCTTACGCTGCGAATCGCTAAACCGCCCAAATGTGTTTTGATCTGTCATAATATGAATGTTATGTGTTTAACATTGATGATATGATGCTTTATTTCATGCTTGCAACACTTAATATTCGTAATCAAGGTTGTTGTTATGATACGATAAGGATCACCTTACGCGCAGCTTTGTTATGCGAAGATTTGTCTTACGTAGCTTCTACGCGATAAGGTTCTACATATGGACTACGCCAGATCCCGTGAAGGATATGCGAAAACAAGGACTCTACGCGATAAGGTCAACTCTACGTAGTAGCCTTACGCATAAGGTTATATATGCCTATAAGCTTTACGATAAGGTCCCTTTTTCCTACGCTAACACTTCTACGCCGTAGTTAAGACCCCACGCCGTAAGTTTACGCCACGCATATATCATTCCCCGCCTTACGCATAACTTTACCAATCCTACGATAAGCCCTGATCATACCTTCAAGTATGAATTGTTACGTGTACAAACTTGTAAATAAACTAATCATATCATCACTAATCCTAAAATGTCACTAATAAACCGAATCGCTTGATATGTTGTGAACAATAAGTGATAAAATAAACTTTAAAACTTAAAGTTAACTCAACCTAAACATTTCAATTATCATTGGACTATTGAATATACAAGTGACTTAGGACTCGTAACAATCATTGACACCTACATTCAATAACTAGACAATAAGACCTTCTGCTGACTAACATTATGTCTTTCGATATGTTGGTTCTTTTGGCTAATGTTATTTCGCATCACCATGGTCAACAAATGAATATGGATGCACCTCAAGTTCTTCCATTGCCGATATCTATCCTCATGGCTATCCAATGAAGATAGGAAAGAATAATCTCCGTGTTGACTTTGACAACCCTACTCTGCTTCCTCAATCTTCATGTTTAATTGCTATTGACATTCCGAGACTCATCCGACGTAACATGCTTTCACACTTCGCAATCGCTCTCGAGATCTACATCCAACAGCTTCGAACACTATGGAAAGGGTCAAGGACAAACCGCCGGACGGTGACTCAATCACAAACAAGTCACCATTACACCCGCAGACTTAAGGGTCGCTCTCCATCCCCATGTCGCATCCAACCAAACTATATGCCACACCGCCAAGAGCTCACTCTCCAATTCTTAATCAATATCGTTATGACGAGGCTGCTGTGAGTAATCACCAAGCATTCTCACGTGAGCTTAAGAGTATTCCTCAACCTCGAGAACTTCTACATGATCATCACCAAGTTCTCGTCGTGGATGTACGCATGAGCACCCTAAGCTCATGGAACTCGCAAATATTCCGGCATTGGTCAACAAGAAACACATCGCTATCGGCTCGATTTGGGATGACATGATGTCATTTCTCAACAAACTTGGCTCAAAGATTCCCTACATCGGATATACTAAATTGTTGATCCAGAGAGCACTTGGACTTCATCCCGACATTCCCAAGAGGCTCAATGACCCCGGCAATCACGCATACATGTTGACGGAACCCATTCTATCTTTCGAATCAAGGAAACGCCTACAAAGAAACAAGGTGTCGTGGCCGCCGATTTCTAATCAAGATGTCAAAGCTCAAACGCATAAAAGGTATCTCGGAAGCAAATGACAAGGCAAAGTTGGTCATCTCGACGAAAATCTTCTCGAACACCTGTAAGGAGAACCAAAAGAGGAAGTGTGAAATGCAAGTACTGCGGAGTCAAAGGAAGTTCCCCAAGAGGAACCCTCCTTCAAAGAGGACTGTTCCATCTAAGGAAGCCGCTCCCATCCCAATTCCCAAACCCGAACCGCAAAGAAAGCTTGTGGACTAAAGCTCGAAGGTACCGACACGTATGAAGAGATTACCTTCTCTCGACCGCAACCGCAACCCTCCTCCAAACAGCCTAAACCTACAAGTCCAATAGTCAACATGGAAAGGAAAGACTGCATTCTGAGTCTTATGATGAAAGCTCTGAAGAAGAAGAAGAGCAACTGGATCAATCCTACAAGAAGAAGTTTAAATTAGTTAGACAAATTCAAAAGTCAAGAATTTGCAAAGATCAAATGGGTGGCCCCAGGATCGAAAGTCCACTCTTCACCGTGTCCGGCGCGTTAATCAACCCATAAGGATCCGTGCCACCACTCTGTGCAACAACGCTTGTGAAGGAGTCAATGATCTTAACTTTGAGGAACCGTAAAAGAATAAGACCGAGAAAGAGAAAACATGAAGAAGCTAAGGTACGACGAAGAAAAGGCTAAACTGACATGATGACGAAGAAGATTATGATGACTTTCTTCTCGAAATTCAACTCGCTCCAAGGAGGATACTGCGACCTCCAAAGGACCCTCGATCTCCTCATGTCCCTCCTCATCGATTCTTCATCTCACCTCATCACCACCACCATCAAAAAGATCAACAAAATCATCATCCAAATCAAGAAGAAACCACCTCGATCTTGGATTTCAAGCTCATAAACGGAAAGCCGCCAAACAAGTCGAAAAGAAAACGCGTTTACAAAAGCTAAATTTCTTTGTCGATCACATACATTCATATGTAAACGAAAGCATGACAAGATGGAGAAAGAAAGGGAATTTGTTCAGAAGTTCATGAAGAAACATCGTAAAAGGAACGATCTACACTAACAAGTACCTTCGTGATATCGCTCCTAAAGTCCAAAAGGAACCGGAAAAGACAAAGAAGAGATCATACTACAAGTTTCTTCTCACTCCGCCCCTGCGGTGACTAGAGAAATATTTTCCGCATAACTCACCCCTAACATCGAGTAGCATTGGTTAAAAATACAATGGCCAAAGAAGTGATCTCTCTCGACTGAAGTTAATCGCTAAACTTGTGATACAAATGTCAAAGCTTATCCGAACGCTTACTTCGATGAAGCTAAATTTTTCAAAATCTACTTGATTTTCAACTCCATCATCATGCAAGGAGTCACCGATCAACCCAAACGCACCAAGAGATGACGATGATAAGGATAAGGATTCTCGCGACCTAAACGCAAAAGCACTGGTAAATCTACCTCTATGCCACCTCCTCCACCACTAACTTCTTCTCAACAAAGTCTCCTCCACCCGGTCTTCTATCGATAAAACTCCTGACGATTCCGAAGTTACCACCCCCGACTCATAAAACAGGTGATTACTTTGAGTATACGGGTGGTGACGATGAAGAGGTCCTTGAGCCCCGACAACAACCCACCTCACCCAAACAAGTGGTAAAACCAAGATCATCATCAAGGCCTTCCAAAAGAAGAAGAAGACGACTCACCGAGTCGCCTCATGGCTAGATGATGATAAAACCAAAGAGTTTGAATGGTTCTCCACACTTGTCAATCAAACTCCCTACCCCGATGAAGGTCAAGAATTGGTAGACGGTTCTACATTGGAGCACGCAAAAACTTTTGCAAGAAAAGTTCCATGTGAAGAAAATGACGAATCTCGAAGTTGAAGGATCAAGAATGAAGCATTCCAACTTCTTAAAGATACCAAAGCTTCGCCGAGGTCGGCTCAATCATCTGATACAACCATACCAACCATTGGACCAAACAGATTTTAACCACGGATTCCTTCCGATACTTTAACAGACCGATTTTTCTTACATAGATATGGTTCAAAAATACGCTACATCATTGACTCTTCCATTCCCAAATGCTATTTACTCAAATCATAGCTATCGAGGAACGTGTAAATCACTTGTTTCTCGACAACGCAAGCATACGACCAAGATGCATTGTATGGGATTCATCATTGGCCTGAACGCAAGAATCTACTACGTAAGCTCCCGGGTAAGTCTCAACATGCAAGTTCTCGGACATCGCGGGCCATCAAACACGTTGATCTCAAGTCTAAGTGGGACTACACATTCTTAAAGAATATCATAGTCAAACGACAAGATGAACAGACTATGGATTCTCCGGTCGACTTTGAGAACTTGTCCCTCAACGATATCAAGACATGTACCTTGCCAAAGTATATGGTCGTATGAGACAATTCTCACCAAGTTCAACGTGAATTTATCAAGTCCAGCTTCATCTTCATTAGACGCGATCGCGATCAAAGAACGGTTGAAGATATCCATGGTCGCTGAATCTTATCGCTGTCAACTTACCTCCAACGCTTACTCTTCCCGATCTCAATCACTACCTCAATATACGCCATCGCAGAACCTTTCGAGTTGTTTACCGCAGTTGAACTTCCTTAATGGCGCGTAGTGATCTTCGTAAATTCGGGATCATACTTGAAGCCGGTTAGGGACGGATTAGCGCATTGTTGAAGGATATACCAAAGTTGGGTCTCGTAGTTACTGAATTCTCGAAAGGAGGGATGAGAAGGATCATCACCATGATTGATGAACGGTTGTTCGGGGATCAGCCACGCATTGGAGAGCTATGTTATGGTCGACCCGAGAAACATCACCGCTTTCAACTGCGCGACTCCCGGGAACATCACCGCATCCCCGGTACCCTTGAATTGTTTCCTTCATAATTTTGGATGTATGATTATATATGTCAATGGCGCACACAGCAGTACAACCCGTAATTGTCAATAAAGGACCCCCGTGGTACGCTTCTGCCACAATCCTTATAAAGAGCCGTAAAGCTTCTTACTTTTATGTAAAACCTATCAAACCTTTCACTTTTCAAGGTTTTGCTCAAAAGAACAAGTACTTTCCCTTAAGATTTTCAAAACCTCAACCGTTTATATCACTTGTTGAGGAGTAGTGATTTGAAACTTTGTTCAAAATTGTTCACGCGGGTCATTCTTCCCCGCAACACTCGAAATGGTCATATTTATTCTCAAACGCTTCAAAAATAACACTTTAATATGCCATTTTTGAGGGGAGAAAATTGTGTGATAAGAAATATGTTGTACAAAATGCAAATGAATCTGTGACTTCAACTTCAATGAATTGATTCGGATACTAAACCGTTAGTAACTCAAAGACTTGTCCCGACTGGTAATAATTTCAAGCTAGTTCGCTAGAGATGTAAACGTGTCTCGCAAAGGACTTGTCCGTAGAATGTACCATTCGAGAAACTTTTGATAGACATGAACTCAGACGGGTTTGACAACCTTCCAAGGTTTGTCTACACCTTCAAGGTAGTTATTAGAGCTAGTTGTCACCTAAAATCTGACAATGTAACTCTTTAACTATGCAACGAACTCGTCTCACGGGGATTGTCTATCTTCAAGTGATCAATTCAAAAGTGTGGCTTCTTTCCTCACATGCATTTAACCATTAATACTATTAAGCACATGTGGAGGGGGAGTATTTATGCAAAACATCATCTCTCACAATGGTTCAAACATGTTTTTCATTAACAAACCCTTTGAGAGACATTTTTCATACAAATGTTTTAATGGCAAACATAGGTTAGTCATGGAGTTATAAGGTGACTAAGGTTAGGAATAACTCCCTATGATCCGCCAGAGCTGGAGGGATCTACCCAAGGACACTACAAATAGTTAGTATTTAGAAGTCCTTAGGTATGATTGTAAAAAGGAGAAAATGAGAATCGGAGAAAGAAGGAGTTGAAGAATCAAAAAGAAATGTAAAGTAAAGGGTGAAAAGAAAATCCTCCGTGATTATTCAACTTAGGCGCATAATCGTTCAATTCATATGCTACTGGTTGTCACTTAGTGACGCCGGTATTGAAGATTAAAAGTCGCCATGGACCCAAAGGACGCGATGCACTAAACCTTCTTATCCACTCAAGTTTCTCTCAACGTAAGCTTGTTTCATTCTCACGTGGAACCCTACGTGAACTATCGGCTTTCTCCTAGAGATTGCTGGTATTGAAGAAGGAGACCCTCTCCCTAGTCTCCGCCCAAGAAAACCAAAACGCACTATTGAGTCTAGAGCCACAGATTCATCAAAAGATCTCTTAGGTACACTTGACATTTCATCACTTGATGATCAACTAATAAGATCATCAGCGGTTCATATCGAGTCCTTCACAGATCTTAGCAATCTGTCGAGAACATTTATGAGAGGTTCACATTTTGATCCTCGCGATTGAATCCCCGCCAGGTCAACATCAAACAAAATCTCGAGAAGTGTCGCCGCAACTCCCGGATTACGCTTTAGTGGTCTCAAACGGTCTACGCCGTGAGGTGATGCTTCGGTACCAATCATTCAACAGAGATGTACTTCGTACATCGTGTTATCTCACTTGTGGGACCCGTCAGAACGCCTTTGTAAGAATAGAGTTGTCCTCACACACTATGCCGTTGACACTCGGGTTCAAACTTGTAAGTGCCGAAACCGCTATTACTAACCGCTTGAAATGTTTCTTCTTATGGAAGCTCGGAGCGGGATGATCGTGCCGATTCTTCCTCATGACGCCAACATCATCACTAATGGAAGTTCTATCTCAATGCAACACAACAGCCGAATGATTCTTCGCCAAACCAAAGAATCTACAAAGTCAAAGACTTAAAGAACTTCATCAAGATTGATTTCCAACGCCAAAGAGCGCGGTGAGCATGTTGAAGAATGACGTGGAGACACCGAGCAAATGAAGCGCACCTGAGGCGTGATCGATGCGCATAACAACATACTATCACTTTCACCACAAAGAACAATGATCAAAGAACAAAGTTAAAGATGACGCCAAAGCATAACCGCTCAAAGATAACTATCTCTCACACCGGGAGATTGTTCAATCAAGGCAATTCTCTCACAAGAAAGAAGAATGTCGAAGACGCCATCGCTACTATTACATCAACGCTTTCACCGCTTATTCATATATATACTGAGGGGGAGATTGTTGGAATCACTCCTAAACAATATTTCAAGTATTTATATTTCATATGTAATAGGTAGCTTTATTATGGCCTTTATGTTTGTTTAAGGTCAAGCTTATGTAGAAGGCCCATAAGCTTAGCCCAAGCCCATAAGGATAGGGGAGAGGGAGTGTTGCCCTAGCTCTTGCCTATAAACCATGTAATAACCTTCATTTGAAGGTTGGTTGTTCAAGTTCATTTCTTTCACATATGCCTCCTTTCCTAAACCGTAGATCCTTTATTGTGTGTGTGTGTTTGATACTCTGTTCAATCACCTTTCTATATAACTTGTGTTGTAAAACTAGTGACCTAACATGTTCTTATCATCTAGCTTGATGAATCTAAGTAATGTGATTTTTTTCTTATGATGCTCTATGCACACATTGGCTATCACTTGAAGGGTTACTTGTAGTGCCTGTCTCCATACTCAGTTGAGATTCTCTTGTCAAGGGATCATACCACGTTTTGAAGTGTATAAGTATGGAGTTCCGTGATAGTAAAAGATTTAAGATATGTTTGAGAAATTTCTACTTTCATAAATTGTTATACTCCGGTTTTCTTTCACAAGTAATCATTACATAAAGCTTACATGATTTGAAGAATCATTTGATCTACACCAAGCAACACTCAAGGTGCAAGTTTGATTTTACTAATGTTGATCATTATTACTACACGCGTTGGAGTTTTCTACTGTTTTGGATCCATTTTTCCTATGGTGCGTAATGGTGGGCGGTTTGAAGCATTGGAAGTCTTAGATTGAAGTATGATATTGGTCTGTGGTGGTAAGATCATTATTTGAATACGCGCTCTCTATTTGTTGATAACAAAAGTGGGAAGAGATGTTTGATGTGACATGTTCAAGTCGCGGGAAGCATTTTCATTCATGGTGAGATTTAATTATCTCAATTCTTCGCCTAGGGAAGTTCGTACAAGAATCGTGTTTGTTTTGTCATCATCAAATAGGGGAAGATTGTTGGGTCTATTATAGATTTGATGATACAAAACAAGAAGAATGAAAAATGAAGGACTAAAAGTGACAAGTGAAGGGAAAAGATGTAGATTTGGAAGATTCGTAAGATATGCTTTTAAAAAGAATATTTAGCTCCTAATTGTATTATGATTCTCTTTGTAAACCTAGATGGTAGTATGTTGTTAGACATAGGGTCATTAGTTTAATAGTAATGCATAAGATGTAGACGCTTCAAAGGTGTGTGGTAGGTGGAAACTGTTTTAGGAAAAACTTCTAAGGTTTAGTTATATATAGTAGTTAGCAGCTAATGTCTTTGATCTTATTATAGTTAGTTAGTTAGTTTATGATAAATAAAAACTCGTTTCAATGATGTTGACTTATGTTTGAATATTCTGCCATTATTATGCAAGTTCCTAGATATAATATTAGACCTCGTCTAAGAGCTTACAACGATCTTCACATGAGAAGTGATGAGAATAGTATGCAACTTAAACCGATATGTAAAATTGTCATATGCTGTTGCTGAAAAAGATGGAGCTTGGCTGAATGTCACACACAGAAAGAATAATTCTAAGAGATACTTTGACAAGCACAGATACTACGTAGATATAATGTACGTACTAAGAAATAATATGTCCTAAAGATGAAGTCATTAATAAGATATTATTAAAGTGCTGAAACTTGAAGTCACAAGTAGAATCTGTGGGGGATTGTTGGGATATGAAAGTGCCAAGACATGAAAGTATCAAGATGAAAGTACCGTAAGTCGCAGCAATCGAAAAAGTCAAAGAGTCAGTAATCGCTAAAGACAAAGTCAAAGTAATCGCACTAGAAGTCAAAGTACCGCAAGAACAAAAGAACGTTATTCGCTATGGAAAGTATTGTATTCTATGTTTAGATTACTTGTCGCATAGGTTATCAAATTGTAAACCGACTAGGATATCCTTGAGCCTATAAAAGGACTCCTAGATTGGCATTAGATGTACAGTCAATGAGTTTTAGAGTTTACTTAATTCAGAAGTTAATTATATTAGAGTATCTGCATAATAAGCAGATTTAGAGTTTATAATAAAGGTTATTCTTCTTAGCTTTGTTAAGTAAATTCTTACTTTACAAAGATAAAGATTGCTCATTGTTTCTTTGTTAATAACTTAGGATTTATCCGAGGTTATTAAACCTTAACAAGCTAGTTAAGTTAGTTTGATTAAAGTATATCGATCCAACAAGTGGTATCAAAGCTTATGTGGGAAACTCGACTAGGAAGAAACCCTACTTCAACAATATTCAAGATGTCGTGTCGCTCCACCACCCTCAATCACCTCACCCAATTCCAATAATCAAGAAGGGAGAATATGATCTCCGCATTGAAGATGAGGCAAGATATTGCCACATGCACCATGCTCTATGGAATGTAATTGTGAATGGGAATGAAGTTGTACTGCAACCCATTGATATTCCTCGGACAACCCAAGGCACCACGCGAAGTATTACCAAAGAAGAACCTAAGGAATCAAGAGAAGGCACTCAACATTCTCTTATCTCATTCCAGATGGTCATTTAAATTTCATGATGCTAAAGATGCTAAGCAGCTCGGGTCGCTTCCAAGACCGATTTGGAGGGAATGGCTAAAAGATGCACATAAATTCCATAAAGCAACATTGAAACTTTCACAGCTTGGTGAAAGAGAGAGTCTTGATGTCGCATATGATAGGTTCAGAATCTCCTCAACATGTTGGAGCTATACAAGGCGTAGTATCATTGAGGATGCTAATTTGAAGTTTTTAAGAGAGTTTGCCATCTTCATGGCATATGATTGCTATGATCGAGGACAACAAGTTTTGATGTCATGGACTTTGATGATCTCTATCATCAACTAAAGGTGTATGAGCATGAGATGAAAAACAAATTCTAAGTCTCACAGATTGCTATCATCTCAAAAGAAGGCCGTGATTTTAAGTACGGCTTCTCCTCAGCATCTTTTTCTCAAAAAATACTGCCTACACACCCCCTCATATGTTCAGCAGCCCCACCAACTACCACTATGGCCTCAGATGTTATGCTCCTTCTTTGCACAACAAGCTAGTTTACTTGTCACTTATGAAGAAGATCTAGCACAAATTGAAGAAGATGCACTTGAAGAAATTGATATCAAAAAGCAAGCTATGATCACCGCAAGGATCAAAAAGTACATGAAGACAGCAAAGCATTGATTTCAAACAAAAATAGGGCATAACTTTTGACAAATCTAAAATTGAATGCTTCAATTGTCAAAAGACTGGTCACTTTTGAGGGAGTGCTGTTTGCTAAGTATCAAGCAACAGACATCAAAAGCCAAAACTTGAGCTTAAGGAAATCCAATTATCAAAACAAAGGCTTTGGTTGCTCAAGAGAAGTTATCGAAGTTGACTGAGTGAAGAGTTTGATGATGAACCGTGACTTAATCAGATGGTAGCAGTGGAAGAAGAAATTGAAGATTCAGTAGGCATGGATTGGAGCACTATTTTTGTCAAGAACCAACATGATGTTTTGGAATCATATGGCTTTGGAAGATTTGATGGAGCAAGGAAAGTGAAGATGATCCTGTTCAACTAGCATTGGTGGCTACTTCCCCAAATCAATCTCCTATCTCTGAGGTATGCTCAAATTGCTATGATTTTTATCATAAATTACTTAGCAGCTATGTGTGATTGAGAGATAATTGTGTTAGGGCTAGGTTTGAGGTAGCAAGTTATCAAATAACCTTAGAATCTATGGAAGCCAAAATCTTAGCACATGAAACTAATGAAGTAGCTTGGGCTGAAAAATATGAACAACAGGATTACCAGTTTAAACTTAGTGAATGGAAATTAAACTGTAAAATTGCTGAAATTGAGAAATTAACTAAGGAAAGAGATGATTTGTTAGCTAAGTTTGCCTAGTGAAGTCGGTCTCACATGTTTCTTATGTTCAAAAACAAAAAAGAGCCTACCTTAAAACTGGATTAGGTTTTGGAATGGATTTTAGTAAATTAGAAGAAAACCAATCTAGTGATCAAGATGAAGGTGATTTTGAGGATATAATTACTAGTGATGAAGAACTCATTAATTATGTAGATACATCTAGTAATGAGGGTTCCATAAGTGATTCACCTCCTGAATATAAGAAAGCTAATGATTATCATGTTGTTCCTCATCCTGACTGGCATTCATCAACCCTTAGCCCTGATGTTTCTCGTTTTGGAGTAGACAGTCAAAGTTTAGGAAAAGCTAGTTGCTCAATCTAGGTCCTAAAACCCAAAGAACCTGTTGAAAATGATGTTCAAAATCAAGCAGTACCTTCAAATCAAAGTACTGCTCCACAAGCAAGCTTCTTCAAAACCTTTTCAAAACAAGATCGCTAAACCTTTTGGGATAATTTGGTCAAAACAGGTATAATCATTCACCAAGAAGGCAAAATAATTTTGGGCATAGACATAGAAGATGTCACTTTGGAAGTATGGGTCGAAATCTGGTTTTGTGGTTTTAGTCCTACTCATCTAATTAAGGATTGTGAACATCATCTTAATACCTTGAAAATTTCCAAAGAACAGGACTGCCAACCAGAAACCTAGAGAGCACAAACCGCTTAATAATTCAAATAGGGTCAATCACCAAAATTTCTCACCGATCCTAGATATCACACCAGAGAAAACCTTTTTCAAAACCTTCAAGATCTCACAAGACTTTCCAGTATCGGTAACTCGCCCAAGACTTTCTCAAAGTACTTCTAGACAAAACAAGGTACTACTAACACTACTTGGTATAGGAATCCTAGGAGATCTCACTATCAACCTAGAAGGTATTACAATTCACATAGAGATTTAGATCACAGGAACCAAGTGTTAAATAGAATGGTTAAGGAAAAGGACAGGGATGAAGCATCTTTCAACCAAAAGTGAATCGATGTTTTTGTGCTACAAGAAAAAGAGATTTATGTTGAAAAACCAGAAAGTTTTGAAAACCACATGATAAAGATCAAAAGATAATTCTGGATCATCATTTGAAAGATAGTGGAAATTACATACTCAAAGAATTTGAGTTTGTAACTCCCAAGGGGAACACAAGTCAAGAATGGCTTGGGTTCCTAAAAGTTTCTAACTCTTTTTGTGTGGCAACCTAGAAGAGGCGCTTAAAGATCATCTTATTGTGGATAGTGGTTGCTCTGGAAGTATGACAGAGACAAAGAGATCCCTGTCTCATTTTAGGAAGATTAGTGAGAGTTGCATTTGGGAATGATCCCAATGGAGGAAAGATTACCGAAAAGGGACTATCAAAGCAGAACTTATAGATTTTGAGAATGTTAGATATGTGAAGGAGTTAAAGTTCATCTATTGTTAAGTATCACAAATCTGTGATAAAAAGCATCCCGGTTATTCACTCGACATAGAATGTCTATCCTTTCCTCTGATTTTAAGCCTGTTGATGATGAATTAGTAGTTCTTAGAGTACCAAGGACAAATGATGTGTATAGTTTAGACATGAAGAGTCTACATTCCTATGGAAGAGCCATTACGTTTGGTCGCTAAAGCAACATCTGAAGAGGCACATCAATGGCATAGAAGATTGGGCCATGTCAACTTCAAGAATATCAAACAAACCTGGTCAAAGGTAATCTAGTTAGAGGTTTACCTTCAAGACTTTCAAGAATGATCAATCATGTTTGGTATGCAAGAAGGGTAAACAACACAAAGCTTCCTGCAAGAAGCTTGAGGAGAGAACTATAGAGAACCTTGGGTCTGTTAGCATATGGATTTGTTTTGACCTGCTTCTCGTGGGCAAGTTTAAACAAGAAAAAGTACCGCTAGTGTAGAATGATGATCAGTAGATTCATCTGGGTATTTTTCGGTTTTAAAGATGATACTTTCGATACTATTCGTGACTGATCATAGCCCTTGAAAATTAATTGAGACTCAAGGTTAGAGGTATTAGATGTGACAATGGGACTGAATTCAAGAACAAGATTATGGATGAATTTTGTGCAAACAAAGGCATAAAAAGGGAATTTAGTATTGCAGTAAGAACACCACAAATAATGGTGTTGCGTAAAGAAAGAATAGACTTTAATTGAAGAAAGAAGAACAATGTTAGCAGATTCTCACCTACCTATTCGCTTCGGGCGTAATGTAGTAATCTGCTATTGTACTTATGCACAGAGTCTCGTTACCAAACCACGTATGAAGACACCCTGAATTGCCGATGGGCAATAAACCCAACATTCGCTTTATGAAACCTTTTGATGCTCTCTACTTATTTTAAACACTATTGATGATCCAAGTTTGAGGGCAAGTCAAGAAGGATACTTATCAAGTTATTGCACTAACAAGTAAGGGCTTTAGAGTATACAACAAAGTTACTGCTAAGAAGTTCAAGATTGTCTCTATGTTGAGTTTTAGAAGATCGCAAACAATGAGAAAGTAAAGGTCCCTGATTGATGTTTGATCTTGAGGTTTTAACTCCATCTATGAACTATGTAATTTTTAGAGAAAGAAAAATCAACGTGCATAGAGGAGAAGATTTACAATATGTTGTTCATGGAGTTCATATTAGACCCGATGCCGCTCCTCGATGAAGATCCTAGTCCAAAACAAAGTACCGGTTCCAAAACAAGTACCGCGTCCCACGTAAAGAAAGTATCGTTGTTCCGTAATCTTTTTATCTGCTGAGGATCAATCTATTCAAGAGGAACTTAATCGTGATGTTTCTTCAAGATGTTTTAGCACATTCTTACCATGAACAAAGCGAGAACTTATGAAGAGGCAGAGGAAGAACAAGACAGAGTACCTCACAAAGATTTTTGACAAGATTTTAACAAAGTACCGCTGCACCAGCGACAAGATTTCTAGATGATCCGATGATCATACCATGCCTGATTAGAAGATACCTATGATGAATTTGAAGATGAAGGTATTTTCCCAAATCCAAATGGTGTTGATGTTACTAATTTAGAGGATATTTATGGAGTTCCACGCCTAAACTTAAGAACTCATAAGGATCATCCTTCCGATCAAATCATTGGTCCTTCTACTTCGGAGTATGACTAGACACGAGCTACTTTTTCTACACCTCACAATGCTTTACTTAGCTTTGTGTATAAAACAAAACAAATAATAAGGACCATCAAAACTGCCTATTTACTTGCTTTATTCTCTCAAGAAGAACCCAAGAATATTGCTCAAGCTTTGACTAAAGAAAGCTTGGTTGAAGCTATGCAGGAAGAACTTCTTCAATTTAAACTTCAAGAGGTTTGGTTTTTATGTGATCTTCCAGATGGGAAGAGAGTTATTGGAACCAGATGGGTTTTAGGGTCAAAAGAGATGAAAGAGGTAATGTTATCAAGAATAAGGCAAGGTTAGTAGCACAAGGATATAGACACAGAGAAGGAGTAGATTATGATGAAGTGTTTGCTCTCAGAGCAAGAATAGAAGCTATAAGAATATTTCTTGCTTTTGCTTCTTATATGGGCTTTCAAGTTTACCAGATGGATGTCAAGAGTGCCTTTTATATGGCAAGATTACAGAGGAAGTATATGTCAAACAACCTCCTGGTTTTGAAGATCCTAAACATCCAAACAAAGTCTAAAAGTGGTTAGGCTCTTATGGCCTTCATCAAAACCTAGAGCTTCATGAGAGACTCTCCACATTCTTATTGCACATGGATATAGAAGGGGAGCTATTGACAAGACTTTGTTTATCAAGAGAGACAAGAAAGATATCATGTTAGTTCAAGTTTATGTCGATGATATCATTTTTGGGGCTACCAAACAGTCCATGGTTAAGGAGTTTGAGCAGAGCTGAGAAAGAATTTCAAATAAGTTCAATGGGAGAGTTGACTTTCTTTTTAGGACTTCAGGTTAAGCAGTCAAAGGAAGGTATTTTATCAGTCAAGACAAGTATGTTACTGACATACTTAAGAAATTCAATTTGATGATATGAAGGCTGTTACTACACCCATTAAATCTATCAATTCATTGGGCAAAGATGAAGATGGACAACCCGTTGAAGTCAAGCTTTATAGATCAATGATTGGCTCTCTTATGTATCTCAACCGATCAAGGCCTGATATAATGTTTGCAGTTTGTCTATGTGCTAGATATCAAGTTTCACCAAAGATCTCTCACATGAATGCAAAGAAAGAGAATCTTCAGTTATTTGAAGCAACAACCAAAGTTGGGGTTGTGGTATCCTAAAGAGTCACCTTTTCACTTAGAGGCTTTTTCAGATAGTGATTATGCAGGTGATAACTATGATAGAAGATCAACCACCGGAGGATGCCAATATCTTGGAAGAAGATTAGTCTCCTAGCAATGCAAGAAGCAAACAATTGCAGCAACATCCTCTACTAAAGTCAATATGTAGCTGCCGCAAGCTGTTGTGGACAAGTTTTGTGGATGCAAAATCAGCTCTTGGACTATGGATTCAATTTCAAGAATACTCCTATCAACATTGATAATGAGAGTACTATTTGTATTGTGAAGAATCCAGTTTATCATTCCAAGACCAAGCACATCCGTGATTAGGCATCACTTTATCGAGATTGCTATGAGTACAGGCTTATGTGGTTAAGGTTCATACGTGATGATAATGTAGCTGACTTACTTACCAAAGGTTTTGATGTTTCTAGATTCACTCATTTGGTGGTGAGCATTGGCATGATTAACTATCGAGGCTACATTTAAGGGGAGGACTATTTAGTATTTGTATAGTCCCCGTGTAATGCTTGAGGGGAGGTTAGTTATGTATACTTAGTTGATATTGAGAAATTGAAAAGTATCGTTTTCGTGGAAAGTACCGCTTGGGAAAGTACCTGCTTACGTAGGAAGTACTGCAATTGCTTTTAAAGTAATGCTCCAACGGTTATCTTGAGGTGTAATTAATGCTAACGGTAACAATGTTATTTTAGGTTGTGATTTTTCAAATCTCACCTATAAATACCTACTTTCCCGATTTTCCTCTCATATTGATACATTAGAATCTTTTCCATCTTTCTCTCATCATATTCATTCTTCGATTCCAATTCTTTTGTGCTTACATAATCAACAATGGCGAATCGCCTACTGCTTCAAAGCATAATATGGTCGCTAATTTGGATAAGACTAACGCTATATACTCTTTCATGATATAATTGATTATCTTAATGGTTCGCCATCAGTTATGCTCTTTTAGTGGAGCCGGATATAATTGAGCCCCGGATTCAAGAATTTTGGGCTAATGCTAGAGATAACATGGAGAATGACGAATATTATATTAGATCAACAGTTGCTGGAAGAACTATTAAGATTACCAAGCCTCCATCCGAGACGATTTATTGTTCAATGATGCCGATGGGGCTCTAAGGTTTGATAAGCAGTTGATATGGGATACTTTTCGACATATTGGTTATGAAGGCTCTTTGAATGAACAAACGTTTAGAAAACAATTATTTTGTCCGCATTGGAAGTTTTGGGTTCATGTGTTGCTCCATTGCATAAGTGCTAAGAGTACCTCTTGGGAGCAGCTTTTGGGGCAAATATAACATCTGCTATGGTTGGTTAGCTACAGATAGAGTTTTAACTCTCAAGGCTAATACTGGATGGAATGCTCTCACATATTTCACATGGATCTACTTGGCTAATGTACCCAAGGTTTATACAGGTGTTTTCTTAAACAAGCAACTTCTCGATGTGCCAAAACCTACAGCTTTATTGCAGTTATTGTTCAACAATCCAAGATTTTACTTTATGGCAAAAGGAGTGTTTTATTCGGGTCCAGATACTTTAAATACTTCCATGATGGATGTTGTTCAGCCGTTAGAGTCTGATATCAGCTTCATGATACTACCTGAAGTACTGCATCTCAGAGGTACTGCATCGCATGTACCGCGCTCTGCAAGTACCGCTTCCCACAGCTACATCAAAAGGTATCGTGCATCTCTACAAGGTACCGCTGCCTCCTAGTCCCTGAACTTTAAGAAGATGTTGCAGCTTTCACCTTCTCCATCTCCACAAGGGTCTGTTCTCGCTTCTCATTCAGGATCATTCACCTATTCAAGGAGAGGATTCACATACCATACCTCCGATGAAATCACATTGGATAATTATGTTTTGACAATGGAGTTGGTTAAGTTGAAAAAGACTACAGAGGTTCAAGCCAAACAGATAAAGAAATTAAACTGAAGTTTCGAAGGCTAAAGACTTTTGTGTGGCCATTGGTTCAAGAATTTCGGATCGTGGTTAAATCAAAGAAGAAGGCGAAAAGCATCTAGAAAAACAAACGCCACAAGGTTCCTCAACAATCTTCTGTCAACTTGGGGAGGAATTTAGAAGAAGATAATTTGAAAGAAGATGTTGAGAAGGAGAAAGAACCTGAAAGTACCGATGAACAAGAAAAGATCATTCAAGGTACCGATGTACAACAGAACAAGTTCAAGGTAATGAACAACAAAGTACTCGAACAACAAAGTACGCTTCTTCAACAAAGAAAGTATTTTAGACAAGAGGTAATAACTCCAAGAGTTTTGAATTTTGAAGAGGAAGCTGGTCCTTCTACAACCGTTATACAAGAAGAGGAGGAAGCTATACTCAAACCAATTCATTCTGCAAGTGATGATGAGTTCATTGCTACAATTTTAGAAGATTTATCACAACCTAGAGGTGGTGTTACTATTAGAGAAGTGCAAGAAGATGAACAACAAAGAACTTCTCAACCTACAATTGATCCTAAGGATAAAGGGAAAGGTGTTTTAGTAGAAGAAAAGAAGAAGAAACTTAATTTGATAGAAATTAGAGAAATTGAAGTTGCTAGGAATGAAGCTGCTGCTAGAAAACTTCAAGAAGAGTTAAATGCTAAAGATAGAGCAGCTCAAGAAGTCAAGAAGCTCAAAGTAGAGAAGCGGCAAAAAGTTGCAAGAGCAATTAGATGTCAAGCTGATGAACCATTACAATCACCTACTCCTATTAGATATATGCCTAGAAGACCTAATTTAGCTAAGGACGGGAATGCTATGATGGCATATTTGAAAGGTCGAGGGTATAAAGGATTGCGTGTTGAACTATGTTGACATGAAAAGACTCTATAATGTCGAGATAGAAGCTTATAAGAAGTGTTGCAGATATCAAGGATTTTAGAGAAGAAGCTTCTTGACTGAAGTGAAAGGAAGAAGAGCTTAAAAAGAAAAGAAAAACTAAAGATACGTGATAGACAGCTCAAAGAAAGAAAGAAAGAGTTGAATTAAGATCTGAGTCTAAAGATGCATTAAGAAATTATCTCAGAGTGGTAGATTTTGATTATTCAAAAGAAGATGCTGACATAAAGATGAACAGATCTCAGATTAGTGCTTTTGATGTTGTGAAATCCAAAGAAGGAGATTATATGATTTTTCATAAGGAAGATTAAAGTTTCAAAGTTTTCAATAGGCTATGGGATTTGTTACATATTATAGATAGAGTGGATCTATTCTATCTATATAATGTGGTGAAAGCTTATTTTGGAGATATTCCATCAGAAGGAATTGGTCTGGTTTTGCTTGGAGATCTCATAACTATGTGAAACAGTAAGAGGAAAGCACGATGATATTTGGAAAATCAAGAAAACTCGGAAATTGTGCTGGAGATTCTTGAAGAATCTGGAGTTCATGTTTTAGAATTGGAGAATGGTACAATGATACACATGTTTGTAAATGTAAGATTTTTTCTCACGCTTGAGCTCATGAGAATAATGTTAGAGCATGGATTGGAAGTAGAAGAGGATAATGAAACTGCTTGCATGGTTATCAATCTATTTATCAACTAGGCTACCATTGCTGAAGATGATGAGTAAACTGGTATGAATTTTATTGAATAATTTTTGATAAATCAAGACTTTATTCAAAGTATCGCTGATCAAACAAGACTTTCATCAAATTATCGCTTGCAGCTTTTAAAACCAGCTAAGTAATTTTTGAAAGAAATCTTTTGTTAAAATATCAAATATTTTGAAACAAAGGTTAAGTGAATTAAATGGATTTTGAGATGGAAACATCAAATAGGTAATCAATCCATCATGGTTACAAAAGGATTGGCTAATCCATGAGCAAACGGCTCCGTAAAGATATATTAAATCCGTTTTAGTTGACAACTTGCTAATAAGTTGTATGGTAATCAACTCACCATATCGCCATGTGAAGAGTTGGCTAGCCCACAAGAAAATGGCTTGTGGTAAAGGCAGTGGAAAACCATTATTGGTAATTAGTTCACCATTAGATAGAAGAACTAACTAGTCCAGAGGGGTACAGCTTTTGGTAAAGACAAATCAAATCGTTGATACTGATGATTTGCTAAAATTCATATGGTTATCAATGTACCATGGTCTTAAACACCAAAACATTTGGCTACTCCAAAGATAATGGCTTTGGTAAAGAGATCTAAATCCATTAAATTTTCAATGATTCACCTCTCACAGGAGTTAACACACCTGGAAGTGATGAGAATAGTATGCAACTTAAACTGAATTAATGTACAAATTGTCATATGTTGCTGTGTTGCTGAAAAGATGGAGCTTGCTGAATGTTGCTGAGAAAGAACAATTCTAAGAGATACTTTGACAAGCACAGATACTACAGAGATATAATGTAAAGACTAAGAAACAATCTGTCCTTAAAGATGAAGCTGTTAAAGATACATTCACAAAGGAACTTGAAGTCAAACAAGTAGAATTCAAGTTAGGGGAGGATTGTTGGGATATGAAAGTCAAGACATGAAAGTACCGAGACATGAAAGTACTGTAGTGCATCGGAAAAGTCAAATAGTCAAAGTACTGCTAAAGACAAAGTCAAAGTAATGCATCTAGAAGTCAAAGTACTGCAAGAACAAAAGAACTGTTATTCATTTATGGAAAGTATTGTATTCTATGTTTAGATTACTTGTCGTACAAGGTTACAAATTGTAAACCGACTAGGATATCCTTGAGCCTATAAAAGGACTCCTAGATTGGCATTAGATGTATGAAGTCAATAAGTTTTAGAGTTTACGAATTCACAAGTTAATTAGTGTTTTAGAGAGAAGTTCGATTATCTTAGAGTTGTATTAGAGTATCTGCATAATAAGCAGATTTAGAGTTTATAATAAAAGGTTATTCTTCTTAGCTTTGTTAAGTAAATTCGCTGCACTTAATAAAGATTGCTCAGTGTTTCTTTGTTAATAACTTAGGATTTATCCGAGGTTATTAAACCTCAACAAGCTAGTTAAGTTAGTTTGATTAAAGTATATCGATCCAAATGTCCCTTGTTTTTACCCCCAGCATTGCATTGAACATTTTTTGTTGTTTGAGGATGCATCAAGCAATGCAAGCTTAGCTTTTGCTTTCTTGTATTTAGCTTCAAAATCCACCGTTTTGTTTTGATCAGATTTGTTTTGAAAATTTTGATGAGACTGATAAATCTTTGGTTTAAATTTGCTAAAGCCTGAAGACTGATTGATCGCGGATGGATGATGTCAGTAAGAGGGTGGGTTCAAATTGTTTTGAAAAACATCTTTGTGTAAAATGGCCTCTTTTATGACACTTAAAGCATTCAATGTCTTCAGCTTGCTTTAGCAAATTGAAAACCTTGTTTCTTTCTATAAACCTTCGAGAGTTAGCAAGGAGTGCCCTTTCCTGAAATTCAGTGTTCAGGTCATTTAGGTAATCCTCACTTGATCTCTCATCAGGCTCATCATTAGAATTTTCCTGAAAATCTTGAACAACAATGTTAGAATAGAAAGCAGTTGATATTGGTGATGAGGTGGTGGTCAGGGACTTCTTGACTTCCCGAGACTTCTTAAGTCAGGTATCGTCCTGTTGATGAGGTTTTCCTCATAGACAAATTTTCCATAAATTTCGTGAAGCTCAAGATTCCGGATATGATTACATTCCTAGGTCCCTCGAGAAATTCAACCACTTCCTCGGAGACTGTTAACAAAACCAACATTGATTTCATGTTTGGATAACTTAACACCATCATTTGAAAGTTCATTTAAAAGCATTTTGTACCGGGTGTAAGTTTGAGATAGAGTTTCGAGTCCTAAGCCCTCGAAGGTGTTATACTCAAGTTCCAGTCCATTATCCTGTTTCCTTGGTATCGATGGACCTTCATGACTGGACCAGGTCATCCTGTGTTTGTTTAGTCTGTACTACAACTTATAACCGACCTTATAATATCATCAGAAGACATGATATGATGATACTTTTGAGTCTTTGGTCCCGGCTGACCACTCTTCTTTCATCCCCGAAGTTCCCTCCGAGCTCAGTGTTTAGGCAAACCTTCGCAGCCTTTAGGATAAATGGACCTTCATTTATACACTTGATATAATAAGGTTCCATCCCAATCAAATATCAAAGCATTCGCTTTTTCCATTTGTTGAATTTGCCAACTTCAAGTCTAGGGGCAACAAATTTAATAAGCTCCACCCTTTTTGTCGACTAGTTGGGGTACATCAATTTCAAACCATATAGGATCCTAATTTAAAAACTTTAGAGCTGCCTAAAAAAGTTTTATAATTAACCTTGCTCAATACCACTTGTTGTTCCTGCTCACTATCGCTTTGAAAACAGTTTAAGAATATAAAACAAGTTAATAGTGAATAATGACTGAAATTAACATAAATAAAACACACAAAGCAATTTTCAACATCATATTCTTTATTAGAAATTAATCAAAAAGAATACGTTACCCAAGTACTTGAGGAATAGTACTTGGGATCGAAATGACAAAGTTTGGTGACTCTTCTCTAAGCTCAGGCTAAGTCTGAGCACAACTCTTAGAACCCACTGAGCTATAAGAGTGAAAAATGGCTTGCGTGTATGTGTGTTTTACAATTCACAAGCTTAACCTTTTCACTCCATCTCTTATGCTATTTATACATGTGTGAGATTTAACTCTTTCCTAAGTGACAAACCGACATCTTACGAAGACAAAATACCGATGCATTTTTTTTCTCGCTTACAAAGGCTATTCTAAGTAAGAGACAAGACTACTTTCCTAAGGTCAGTGATGACACTGAGCCTGATCTTTGCCATTCATGGAAAGTTGAATTTGGTTGATAAGTACTTCGCCTTTTGATTCAAACTTATCCCGCCTTTGTCCCGCTCATTCTTCGCCTTTACATCCTTCAGCCTTCTACTTCAGTTGTCTTCGGTAAGAGTTGGAGAGGAGTCTTAGGGATTCAGAGAGTTATTGTCATCACTCACTGAATCCACCATCTTCTTCTTGACTCACAAGATTATTCACCCTTTAAGTTCCTACTTGCCGAGTGAGAGAGACTATCTTGTTGCCTCGCATGAGTATCTCGAAGATGACTCACTGAGAGACTATGCACTCAGTGACCTGTTAGTGTTTAACGGACTAGACACTTGGGATATTTTATATTTAAATCCTAGATTAAGGGGTTTGGGTATTTACTGAACCCAACACAGTGGTATCAGAGCAAGAGTTAATCGATCCAGGGAAGAACGAGTACAAGTAGGCCATCGATTGCAGCAAGAAAAGAAAGAAGGGTTCGAAAGTTTTTGCCCTAATTACAGAAAAAATATTGTAAGTGATCGTTTTTTAAGTGTTTCTCGCTTTCACTTTATATATTTCAGAATTAGAATTATATAAATTAGAAAGTAAGAAAGTAAGAATCTCGAACCCTCTGTTCATAGCAAGTTAGACCGAATCCTTAGGTTCATAGCAAGTTCTGAGCCTTAAGATTCAAATAGCAAGAAGAACCCTTGATTCAAACTAGCGAGAAAGTAGAATCATTGGGTTTTAATATCAGCAAGAAAGGATCAATTATTTTTTTATCAAAGCAAGTAAGAACCAGATTAGCAAGTGGGTCTGGAAAACACAATATTGATTATCAAGTTGGTAAATATTGAGCAAGTTTAGCAAGAAAACCTGGTTAGCAAGTTGGCCAGTAGCAAGTAAGAGTTTTGATATTTTGATCAAATACAAAAGCAAGAAAACCAAAAACCATCTCGGTTTTGATTGTAAGAAGTAAGCAAGTTAATAGAAAGCAAGCAAGCAAGCATGGTAGGAAAAGAAGGTGACAAGCATGATAACGCATCAAGCAGTGCATCAGTTCGAGAACAAGGAAATGTTGTACTACAATGTCCAAAATTGACCGAAATAAACTACACTACGTGGGCATTGTTGATGGAAACAATATTAAAGGCGTATGGACTTTGGAAAGTGATTGATGGTAAGAAAGAAACTGGTGACAAGCAAGAAACAACAATAGATGAGAAAGCAGAAAATGCAGCGAAAGGAATGATATTCCAAACATTACCACAAGACATGTTAATGCAAGTTGCAAAATACACCACTGCAAAGGAAGTATGGAACTCAATCAAAGTTAAACATCTTGGAGCCGATTTAGTTCGAAAGCGCGTGTTGACTTTAAGAAGTGAGTTGGAAACATTGAAGATGAAACCGATGTAAGCAAGTGAGTTTGCAGGAAGTTAAGTAGCATACAAGCCAAGTTTAAAAGCCTGGGGTACTCAAAGATAAAGTACTCGTGAGGAAACTGCTTAACTCAACCCCAAAGGAGTTTTACCGATCGTGGCTGTCTATCGAACAATATTAAGAGATTGATACAATGCAATTTGCCGATGAAGAATAACAGCTTTTGAAGAACGCCTCAAAAGTCAAGATGAACCGGAAGAAAATTATCAAAACAAACTTTTGATGGCAAGTTCAAACAACCAAAGTCATGATAAAGGGCGAGGTAAAACTTTCAACAAAGAAGCCAAGGAAAGCATGAAATGGAAGAATAGTCTGAATGCACGAGAGACAAGTACGAGTCAAGGAACTGAAGACAAGAGCACTTACAGATGCTATGAATGTGGTGACTTAGGTCATTTTACGTGAATACACCAAATGGAAGAAGAAAGACAAGGGGGAGCAAGCATATCTCATGTATGAAACTGACGATGAACCCACAATATTGTGAAGTCAAGAAAGAAGATGATGGCCTTGCCATTATTTAAAGTGAAGCCTCTCGAAGATCAAGAACCACCTGATTATATCATTAGGGGGAAAATGTTGGAACTAATGATATAATTAGTTAGTTAGTTAATATAGTCTAAGGACCAAATAGTATATTTTATATTTTGTATGTTTGTAAAGCCTGTAAACAGACTTGGGTTATGGGCCGGGTAAAACTGGGTCGTTTAGGTTGTTAGGATAACGGTTAGAATTAGTGTATCGATTACTTTTTATGAAACGGTATCCTCTCATCTTCAATGGCGCCGCTTCATACAGTATATATAGTAACAATTCTGTAAACAACACAATCAATCAATATCAGTTGTCAATTCAATAAAAGATCGATTCTCATTACGTTGTATCGCTTGTTTTACTTGTGTTTTATTTGATTGCAAGAATCTGTCCCAAACACCTTGTTCATCTAGACCGATTCTCAGAAGTTGTGAAATTGAAGAAACAAAGTCTATCGAAGTCCATTTAACAACATCGTATACCTCAGAAGAAGAAGATAGTTGGTCTAGCAGTTGTTGTCACATCTAACAAGTGTCGCTGTCCATCAATTCAAGGGTTTTTCCACATAAATCCTGGCTAACTGTATAGGTAGAATCTGAATGAACCGCAACGAATTCACTCGTGTGAAAGGATTATAAGCTCGAGAATCCTCAGCTCCAAAACTTGTTATTTTAAAAGCTTTAGACCATAGTCACAGAAAACGCCGGCTATGCCGCGTACCTCGTTCCGGATCGTTCGTACCGAAACGCGGTACAATCGCAACCTGGATCGCTCGGGATTGCGACCTGGATCGCTAGATTCCACGTTCCGTTTCTGGTGTTATGATTTTCGTGGTCATGGTGTTTTCCGATGGAAACTTGGTTGGAGGGAAGAAGATGAAGATGCATGAGATGAGAGAGAAAAGATTTGAGAAGATGAAAGAAGAAAATAGAAAATTGTATTTAATAAAACTCATTTGCTTTTTATGTTCCCAAAGTGGTACTCGTATTTGTGTATACCAACTGTTGCTTTTTGTTTAAAATAAAATATTAAAACGTTTGAGTTTTTTATTAGTTCAAGGTAACTAATTTAAAAGCCAATTCTCCAATCTTCTATTGCAACTTGTAATTATAAACCTTTTAACAGAAAAAGAAAGTCTAAGAAAATTAATAAAAGTTTATAAATATGTATAAAAAATATATAAATACCTGTTAAAACAACATATATATGTATAAGTATACAAAGGTACATTGTATCAAATTGGTACATCGTACCAAATTATATGGTACATCGAACCGAAGTGAACCAAAGCGTACCGAAATGAGCCTACCCCCCTCGTACCTAATTTTAAGGACATAGCGAACCGCGATCCCATTTCTCGTTCCCGTACCGGAATGTACCGCGTTCTATGTGACTTTGCTTTAGACCAAGATGCAACATTATTATCCTCCTCTATTCTAATCCACATCCAGCTTTTGTGACCATCAGTCGAAATCACCACTATAGAATCTTTGATTATTGCTAATATTTGAGTTACCTAACTCATGTTTGGAAAAGAAATCATGCCAAAAACATGTGTTCTCAAATCTAATGTCATTATTGTTGGAGTGTAACTCCCAGAATAGGGTAAGACAATCAACTTCAGCAGAAACAACAACTATTCAGCATAAACAAAGAATCGTGTGATCACTTTCCAAAGTAAACTATTCGACCCTAATGCCTGGGTTACACGAATATCTACTTGGGATAAGACCAAATGCAGTAATGGAATTAGGCACAATTCAATAACCCTTGCGCTTATAAGTGTTTTGTGTTTTCTGTGTGTTCTTCATGCATATTCACTGTTGGGAATTATGTGAAGTAGGACTCACGTTGTCATCGCCGGGTTTCTCTGAAGTAGAAGCATTCACTGAAGAATGTTTCTATCAAGAGTACAAGCGCTGCCATGTTACAAGCATTGTAAGAGTGAAAGTCGACTAGGATCAGCAGATGCTTTATGAATTAAATGCAAAACTCATTATTATCTTTTAACTGCCCAAGGTCAGCATGGGTATTATTGTTCTACTCTATAGTTGTTTTAATGTATTAGACATTAAATGCATGCAAAGATGTTTAGTCGTTTGGGTAGTAAGAGATTAGGGTTCCTTGTATATAAAAGGAACCATATAGTAAGAGATTAGGTACTTAAAGATCTTCTTGACTGCATTGAGATGGGAAGTAAGTGGAGTGACTTGATGTCGAGAGCACACACTTACAGCAAAGGTAATATCAGGCCTTGAAGCTGTTAGATACATTAATGAACCAATCATAGATCTGTATAAATGAACATTCCAGCTGTAGATATGGATCATTGTTGGATTTTGTTTTTGAGCTTCATAGGGTGTTGTGCGCCCTGATACCTTCCATGCCGAATTTCTTCAACATGTCTCACATATTTATCATGACTCGATAAATATTCCATCCTCGTTTCTCGAACTCGAGACCCAAAAAGAAAGTGAGCTCTCCCATGGCACTCATCCAAATTCTCCCTTCATCAGATCCTCGAATTCCCTACACCAAGCTTCTTTAGTGGATCCGAAAATGATGTCATCCACATACACTTGCACAAGTATGATATCTGCTCGAGTTCTTCTTCGAAAAAGAGTTTTATCAATGGCACCTCTTCTCAGAGCCATGCTTCAAGAGAAATAATGAAAGCCTAGCATACCGTGCCCTTGGTGCCTGATGAAGTCCACAGAGAGCTTTAACGACTTTGTAAACATGATTAGGATAATCTGGGTCTTCAAATCCTTGGGTTGTGACATAAACTTCCTCTTCAATCTTTCCATACAGAAAGGCACCTTTAACATCCATCTGATATAACATGAAGCCCATGTAAGAGGCATATTCCAAGAAAATTCGAATGGCCTCTACTCTTGCAACAAAAGGTGCAAACACTCATCATAGTCAATCCCTTCCTCTTGCTTGTAACCTTGAGCTACTAATCTTGCTTTGTTCTTAATCACCACACCACCTGCATTTTCGTATCCATTTAGTTCCAATAGCATATTCCATCCGTAAAGGTACCAAGATCCAAACTTGTTGGTTCTCAACCGTTGCATTGCCTTGCATTGCCTCAATCCAGCTTGAGTCTTCAAAATCTTGAGAGACACTGGTTGGTTCTACTTGGGAAAGAAAACATGCAAACATACAATGCTTGTAGTCTGTGTGATTGTCTCTTTGCTGATTTGAGACATAGGAAAGAAAGCAACTGTCCAAATTTAGGGCTAGAGATAGCCTTTCAAGTTCTAACAGGAGCTAGAATGTCTCCAATGATATTGGATTGAGGTGAGAAAGTTGATTCTTTTAGAAGCAGTGGGGTTGACTTCAATGGTAGGTTCAAGATTCGTCACAGTTGGTACAAAAGTTGTGTCATAGGAAGGTGAGAGAAAATGCCGATTGGTTGATGATTTCCAAGATCGGAAGGACTGAAAGCGAGTATACACGGTTCCCCAAAGTCTGTGGACACTCTAGTAGGAGTAGGAGTAGTAACAGACGAGTTTTCAGCAGATTTGATGACGATGGGAGAGATCTGCATCGTGTCGCCAGAAAAATGGTTTCCACTGATAGCCTCATTTGCAGCTCCCCACCACCTTTTCGCTTCAAGCTTAGCCGCAAATTCTTGAGTCTAAGCCTAGCAAGGTCCTCATAGATAGTGATTCATCTTCACGCCAAAGAAGTATCTCTTGAAGAGTTACCTGCAAAGTTAGGGAGAAAGAAGGCACAACTATGGGATGTTCATCATCTTCAAATTCACTTCCAGAGTCAGCATCCAAGGTACCGCATTGTTAGCAATGGGATATTCTTGAGAGCCTGCACTTTGGTTAGCCATATGTCTAGTATACCCCGATAATCAGCTAGGTAGTCGAGGTCAAAAGACCACACATGACCCTGTTCTGAACGCTTGGGCTTATCCTCCGTGTATCTCAGTTCAACGCCTCCTCAATCTTCTTGGCATAAGTTGTACACTCTATAAGCCTTTGCTATTAGCAGAATAACCCACAATAAAGCCATCATCAGCCTTCTCATCGAACTTCCCCAACGGATCACTGGTGTTTAGAATGGTCACTTGACAACCAAAAGGTTTGAGGTAATGAATGACAGGAACCTTCCCAAAGAGAAGTTCATATGGTGTCTTGAGGTGAGGTCTAGTAATGGAGACCCTGTTAAGCACATAGCAAGCTGTGCCAACAACTTCAATCCAAAACATAGTGGTAGTTGGAGTCTGCAGCATAGATCTTGCAGCCTCAATCAAGGTCCTATTCTTTCTTTCACCACCACCCCATTTTGTTGCGAGGTTCTTGGATTGCTATAGTCCCTCTTTATCCCTTTAGACCTACAGAGTTCTATAATAATGGCATTCTTGAACTCTATCCCATTATCACACCGAATTCCCTTAACCTTCTTGTTCAACTGATTTTCAACGAGAGTGATGAAGTCTTTCAGACGGAGTTGTTTCATCTTTTAGTTCTAGAAAGAACACCCAGAAAAATCTGCTATAACCATCCGTGATGACCAAACAATAGAACTTGTGATCAATGCTTCTGACTTGAGTTGGACCAAATAGATCCATATGTAACAAGAGGTTCAGAGATGATGCTCACCGAGGACAACTTTGTAGGATGCTCTGTGTTGTTTCCCTTTGTTGCATGCAACACAATTATGATCATTGGAGAACACTTTGGTGGGAAGACCTTCGACAAGACCCCTTTCGGAGAGAGTGTTTATAGTTTTGAAATTCACATGAGCCATTCTCCTATGCCATTTATTGGACTCATCCAATGATGCTTTAGCCAAAAAATGTGAGGTCACCATCAGTAGGTGAACTTCATTGAGGTTGAATGTATAGATTATGAGTTCGAGGACTCAAAGATAATTGAGGTACCTTCCGGAAGCTTGAACTCTTTAGAAAGCACAAGACATTCATTTTCAAAGAAGAGTACCTTGTTCTTGGTGTCACAAATTTGTGAGACAGAGAACAAGTTGAAGTTCTAAAGCTCCCTAACATAGTACACATTCTCAAAGTTCGTAAGAGGTGTCTTGATTGTGCCTTTCCAATTCTACCATCACTTCCACCAAAGGTCACATTCTCTCCTTCTTCAATAGGAACAAAATTGTGCATCATATCTCTATTACCGCATACTTCATGAATGACAAGCCCTATCAACAATACCAATATCTTTATGTTTAAGGGGATGATCCTATAAAACAAACATATTTACAAAGGAATGTTAGTATACGAGGAGGCTCAAGTCATTGTCGACTTAACCTGCCAGTGATCATTAGATTTAGGTTTAGCAAAAGAGTAAGATCCACCATTGTTCTTAGGTTTCCATTGATAGTTAGGTCTTTTATTATTCCAAGAACAACCTCTGGAGACTTGACAAGCAGCCTTCCAACATCCTTTCCCATTATTCATAGAGTCAACATATGCATGCCAATAACCATGTTTAAAGTATGGACTAGCTGGTCGCACATAAGGTCTATTAGAGATTTCCTCCAAGAAGGGTCGTCTCTAGCTTGTGGGACATATGGTGGAATAATTTTAACATTGGTCCACACAGGTCTTGGTTTCTACTGAAGAGCACATGCACCTGATCTTTGCTCATGAAAATCACAATCTTTAATTAAATGAAATTTACTTCCGCAAACAAAACAAGTCTTCCTTTTGGAAGATGGATTCAACAAAGAAGATGTTCGATTACATGTAGAAGTATTTAAACCGAAAACATTAAAGGAATTGTTTTTAACAGACAAATTATGCAAAGATGTAAAAGACAAGTCTTCAGTGGAAACATGCTTGGAAGTTGATTCTCAGCAGCTATCTAGAGGGCTTGTAGATAGTCTTGGGTGCAGCTTGGGAGTAGGCTCAGTGAGGGCTTGGGAAGGTCTGACTTATCACTTGATCACATCCGTAGTAGATCCTTGATCCATGAATTGTCACCTGTGAGAAAGAGACAAAAACATAAGATGAAGCATCGTTGTCTGGCAAGTCTTTTGACTTTTTGCCATACAGATGGTGTGATCCATCAAAGTCAACAAGTAATAGACATGGTCAGGGCATGAATACACCTCTAATAGTCCAGGGACAGATGCAAATCACCTTCCTTTCTAAAATGTTCTAAGCCCTGCAAGTGTAGATTTACTCCATCATTCCTAGCTTCCAAACCTACATACTTTGAAAACCTAAACCTATTCAGAGTTCACTGACCACTACTATAGAGTTCTTTAGCTAGATTGTCACCTGATTTCAACCATTGTTTATGTCTAGCTATTTCCTCAGCAAGTTTCTCTTTAAGCTCTAGATTCTCAAGTAATAGTATCGCCTTTTTCCTTTCACAAGCTTTCAAGTTAATGTTAGCAATATCTAGATCAAATTGAAGCACCTTAATCTTTTCTTCATAAGCAATCTGATTCTTTTGAAACCAAACCTTTTATCTTTCTAATGTTTTTAATGAAAGTTTATAAGCTTCATTATCAACATAGCATGCATTGTATCTAGGTTTCATAGTATCATAAGCTTCTTTTAGTTCATTGTATCTCTCACTACAACCAAATATACAGTTGTGTACCTGAAAAAGACCCATGAAGGCAAACTGATCATGCCTATCTTCTGAAGTGCACCTTGCCACAGACCAAGCTTCAGAGACGTTACAGCTCTTCCTCATTCATGGTGTTCATGAGCAACCCAGCTTGACCTGTTCATCCAAGGTGACTAGGGCACAAGTGCTAGCTCCCTTCGATTCGCACATAGGTATTGTAGCTGGTACTCTCTCCACTCTTCCCGTCTTTAGATTCCCTTGAGAAATGACCCATCCGGGTGGCAAGAGAAACACTTGACCTTTCTCCCCACAATCGAGCTGATCCTTTTTGAATCTAAACTTCCTTCCTCGCTTCTTCAAACCTCTTGATATCCATCGAAAGCATGGCCACTTGCCATTTCAGCTTCAGCTTCCTCCATCTCAAGGGTCCACTGGTCAAAGTCTTCATATACCGTATGCTGAAAGTGTCATAATCAGCAACAAAGGAGTGAAGGACATCCTCCAATATACTTCCAGCCTTAGCTTGAGGATGTAAGAGTGGGACGATAGGATGATGATGGTAAATAGGACGGACTTGAAGCATGCATCATCATATTCGGATGTCCCAACAAAGGTGAATGACCGAGGAGGTTGCACGGTAGGGAGATCTACATCGTGTCAAGAGATCTGAGTTTGTTGTATACCAAAGTGAGCATGTCCAACCCACCTTTAGCTTTCGTGGCTATACTCACATGCAACCAAGATGGAGGCAAAGATCAGGAACTTGAGTTGCTATCATCATTGTCGCTTTGCATTCACTGGTTTAGCTGACTCGTAATCTTGTGAAACCCGTCAGATCCCTCATACCCTCTTCTTCGTAAATATTGAACTCTTGGAAGTGTTGTCTAAGCATGGACTTCCTCATTCTTCTCGACTCTCTTCATTACCACCAAACCTAGCTTAAGAGCCATCCGATGTCCTTTGCATCAACCATGTGGTGAAAATCACCTAAGGATCTTCGGAATAGATTGAAGGAGGATGGTTCTTACTGTGCTCTCCTTGCACACAACCAAAACCTCTTCAGTTAGGGAGGAGCAATGGTGAACTTACCATCAAGATCCGGGATGGTCTTCTTAGTGTCGCCATTTTTTATTATCTCCCATAGATTCCAATCAATATGGAGATCCGGTTCTGATCTTCATTGTCCACGTGATCATATTCTTCCTTCTTCGAGATAAGGAAACTTGCCGCCATCACGAGAGACTAAGTTGTCGATAGAGGCGGTGTTTTTGATGATGTTGTTGTTGTTGGTGTTTGTGACATCCGATTCATCATCGGCCCTGCATTGTGAATAAGTTTTTGGTGTAGTGGGGTGAGGAAAATAAGGTTCTCAAGATCGTAGAGACTCTCCCGAGGCTCGATACCAACTTGTTAAACGCTTTACACGTTGTACACACTCTACCTTGAAAGATCTAGCACTCGCGATCGTTAGTGTCGCCTATGTAATCATAAGCAAACTAATAGAAAATCTCTACAACTCGTGTTCAGCTTAATGTAAACACAAGTCATATCACTAAGAACACTTAGATCCTCTATGGATCCTTTTATTCAATGAAACTCTATGTTTCAGGATCTATCCTTATTACAAACTATATGGTTCCTTTTATATACAAGGAACCCTAATCTCTTACTACCCAAACGACTAAACATCTTTGCATGCATTTAATGTCTAATACATTAAAACAACTATCACTACAAGAAAAGGGGGTTTTTGGGACGAAACTTTTTGGAACGGTCAAAAAATAGTGCCAAATAAATGTATTTGGCACGTGTGGGGTCACCGTGACAAAAAAGTAGGTATTTGAGACGGCTATTAAGAAACTGTTCCAAATACCTATGCATTTGGAACATTTTCTAATAATGGTGCCAAATACATGTGTATTTGGAACGGTTCGAGTTACCAGTGCCAAATATTTATGTATTTAGGACGGTTGGTACCACCGGTGCCAAATTTGTATATGTATTTGGAATGCTATCTTCAATTGGTGCCAAATACTTATGTATTTGGAACGGTTGGTACGAACGGTGCCAAATACCTATATGTATTTGGAACATTTTTTAATGATGGTGCCAAATACTAATGTATTTGAAACGGTTTTTTTACTGGTTGTGAAAAATATAACTGTATTTGGGATGATTTTTATAAACTATTTTTAGTTCTTATGTATTTTTGGAGCATTTTTAAGAAAATGACCCAATTTACACTTTTTTTCCCGCACGTGTTGTCTATAATCTACTTTTATTATCTTGGATCTCAAATTAAATTTATAATTGTTTTATTAATTTACTCTGAGATTCAATAACCCTTTGTCATTAACTTTTAATCTCTGTAATTAATCTATATATCGGATTAGTATCTATCATATTACTTAAAACGCGCCGCCTTCTAGTTTTTGGTGACTTAACTTTGTTGTTTCTTAAATAAACATTTTTCTTTAAGGTCAAGTTATAAGCAAAGGTATACAGAAACGTGACGGCCGTCCGAATACCAACAAATTTCGCAGACAGATACCAACGCATTTAAAATTATGTCGTAAGAATTACCGCATGATCTCCTGACGGATGGGGATACCAAGAAAATCGATGGATTATCCACGGATGAAGATCATTGGTAATCCATCGTTAATTCCCATTATACCTTGACGACATGAGAAATTCCCACTGCATTAGTCGTGTGTGGTTTTTCTTTGTATCCGTGCATTTATAATTATGTTTTGTTTGTTTGTTCACTTTCGTTTTTTATGTTCGTTTAGTTTGTTTATGTTGTTTGTGCCTTAATGACTTAAGACAAATAATCTCACTTTTCTGATTGAATGAAATAAATCCCTATGTCAAGCTTCTGTCTTCGTTTTTCTCTTTATCGTATACTCAGATAACCGAATACGAAAGCATCATTTTTGCTTTCGATAATACTGGTATTTAAAACGTAAGCTTATAAAATTATGAAACACTAGGCTAAACTTATTAGAATTACAATGTCAAGTGCCAAGAATAAGTTAACGAATCACGTCTATATGCCACTAATTATTTTTTCTTTTTTATTTAAAAACAAAAATTTAGAGATTTATGTTAATTATACTTTCTTTTTCTTTATATAAATACATAGAGTTAGAGATTTTATCTAATCCTCTTTACATTTTCTCAACTCAAGCCTCGAGTTAAAATAAAGAAAAAATAAATCTAAACGGAAAGTTTTTGTGTTATAAAGATTTTTAAAGGAGGAAAAGGAAACGGAAAGGAAATAGAGAGGACGATTTGATAAGTAAATCTTCCTCCCACTTTGAGGAAAAGGAAAATAAATAACCATATATTGTGTAAAGACTAATATACCATTTTTAAAACATTTGACATTAATAATTAAAAGGCATATATGTAATTTGACCAATTTATTTTCCTTTTCCTCTCACTCAACAAAATGATTATGATTACTTTTCTTTTCCTTTCCTCTATCTCAAAAACGTAACAACTCACACTTACTTTCTTTTTCCATTTCTTTTGCCTTTCATCTTCTTTTCCCTTTCCGTCCCTAAAAACTAGGTAAGTCCCGCCTTAATTTTCCGCAAAATCAAAATGTCCCTCCATACATTTTTTCACAACACCGCCTACAACTTGCTTCCCTCTTTCACTCACCCTCGTTATTCCAAACCCAATATCCGATCTACTACAACTACTTATTCTTCACCGGTACGATCTCGTTATTTATTAACTATATGTTTTCCAGTGTAATAGATTAGATCTGATATTCATTTGATTATATTTGTAATTGATTAACTGAACAAGATTGAAGAAAAATGATAATTGAAGATGTTTGGGAGAGCACCTAAGAAGAGTGACAATACAAAATACTATGAGGTTTTGGGCCCCCCGCAGAGTGCTTCAGCAGATGAGTTGAAGAAAGCTTATCTTAAAGCTGCTATTAAGAATCATCCTGATAAAGGTGGAGATCCTGAGAAGGTATTGTTTTTTAAGCCTGATTTTCTGTTGATTTGTTGTAAAGATTGTTGATTGATATGGTAATTAGATGAAAGTTAGCATACTTGATCAAAATTAGATCGATGTGTGCATGACTGATGATATGTTTAGGTAACTGATATGTATATATTTATATTAAGTGTATATATTTATGAATGGTCTATCATTAAAGATGCAATCTTTTGTTCTTGATTAGCTTCTGATGCTAATGATAGTATTTTATTGTTATTAGATGGTGGTAGAATGATGCTTAACCTGTCTTTAATGTTGCAAAAAGAGGATACAACTTTTTTTATTGTGTTTTTAGCTGAGTAAGTTAAAAGTTTCTAGGCGCGCAATAGTTAATTCAAGTTACAAGCCTGAACATACATAAATATTTCTCTTATGCTGTATGATTCATTGTATTTGGTAAATCGTGTTGTCTATAATACGATGTTAATATATGTTGGTAGTGCCCCTTTTTCTTATGCAACGTATAGCTTAACAGATTCTGTTTTGAGTTTTTTACTATGTGTAATAGATTATTTTAAACTTTATGCAATGTAAGGCTGAGCAAAACCAATTGAGAACCGAACTGGTCCAACAAAAATGACCGAACCGAACCCACTCGACCAAACTGAACCGATCAACTTGCGGCTCGGTTCTCGTTTCTATGTTTTATTTTTTTTTGTTTCAGGTCGGGTCACGGCTAAAACCGAAAAAACCCGAGAAAACTGAGTCACCTGAACAGAATGTGACTTTAGTTTGTTATTTAATACAATTAATACCAACTTGCTATAATTATCTTCGCCTCACCTTGTCCATCCACATATACCATAAATTATCTTGGCCAACTTGATTGTATCAACAACCATTCAGGTCACATTTTATATGTCTGTTTCTCAATTCTCACAGTTCCCACCTTAAATGCTCCATTCATGTCCAATAAGATTATTGAATTGAAAATATCTCCAATAGTTAATCATCAAGAAAACATGGTTTGCTACTGGAAGTGAAAATAAGATTTTTTTTTTAGAAGATTGTCTCATCACTCATGTTTACTGTTATGATTTGCTACTGCCATGGTTCTTTTTGTCAACTGTATTGGATACTTTTATAGTTCTTTTTGTCTACTAGGAAAACATTAAACATTGCGTTTGGTTTGCTAATGGAATGATGGAATTGATTTGGAAATTGTGATTGTTGTCTTACTTTTATGGTTTCTTATATTTTGCTTCTGAAATTGTAGTCCATATATGTACGATAATAGCATAGTTTATACGTGCTACTGTATATGTTTTTGTATAGTTAAACTTTGTGGCATTTGATATGCTGAAAAAAGAGGTGAATTTACGATGCATAAATTCCAATATTGAAGGCCCACGCATATATTTGGTTCACTAGGTTCGGTTCAGACACAAACCAAAGAAACCCAATTAACTGGCTAAAACTGAACTAGGCATTTTGATTCGGTTTCGGTTTATGCTATTTCCAAAAATCGGTTTTCAGGTTGGCTCTGTTTTGGTCGAGTCGGGTCGGTTTTAGACCGAAGCTCAGCCAATGCAATGTATATCTATTGTTATTTTAAACGTAAATTTTGTTTATTTTAACGTAAGTGGATGTAAATTGTTGTAAAGATTGTTGATTGATTTATTAATCATCGGAAATTAAGCTTATTTGATTATAATTAGATTGATTTCTTAAAATATTTATTTTTTAGTTTTGATGTAATGTTTTAATCAGTACTGGTTCAGATGTTCATTCTTCGATCGAATTCTAATGCAATAAAATTTGAATCGCTAATAGAAGTAGTTAATTTATGCTTAAGCAGTCTATAATTATTTGTCGAGTTAGGTCTTCTAGCTTATCTTGTATTATGTACTTAAGTGAGGTTATAATTGCAAGTTCCAACTTAAGGAATTAATAGATTATACACATTAGGTTGAAATTTTGATACTTTTGATTAGGTGTTCATGTTATGATGTATTTTTTTTAATGCAGTGATGAATTGGCCAGCTATATAAGTTTAGTTGTGGGCTTTTGTACATTTTCTTTTTACTCAGCTTAATGTAGAATGATAAATCAGTTAACTTGTCGTTTTGACTGAAACTGGCTCAACTTTATGTCGTAGGAAGCATAGTAATGAGTGATATGACAGGACTGGAAGAGGGTTTTAGAAGCACCGTCGGACTTGTATCCAACTCAACTATGGTGCCTAATGCCTGGGCGTTTTGTGATGATTGTCATAAATAGAGACGTGCTGGAAGAGGGTTTTAGAAGAACTGTTGGACGTGTATACAATTTTCGACCCATTTTAAAAATTGTATGCCCTTTTAATTGCTATTTTTTATATCACACTTTTTTCTTGTTTCATACATATTTCTAATGTTGGAATATTGTATTATGCAGGTTTTTTGATGAAGATGTGATCTGATGAGCTTTATTCATTTCCGTTAGTAATAAATCGTCTTAGTCATTTATATTGAGTTCTAGCTAAGATTTTGTCATTCTAAATACCATGGTTTACAAGGATGTTGGGCGTATTATTTTTACTTTATGGTATTCAAGTGACCATGTTGACTTTATTTTATGGATGATTAATAAAAATTTGGCTCAATTTTAATTTTGGATTTGATTGAATTATATTTGTGCATATTTGAGATGGCTAGTTGATATGATGTACTAAAACCTATTTATAACGGAAAATGGTGCTAATCCACGTTAGCAATGATTAAGAAAATCATGCCAAATGATTTTTAGCAAGGCGTATAACAATATATGTGCCAAATATGTTTGGCACAAAAAATAGAAACCGTGCCAAATATGTTTGGTACGGTGTATAAAACCGTCCTAGCTAAATTGGCACGATAAAATAAAAACTGTACCAAATACGCATTCGGCACGGGAGATGAATTGGTACAAAAAATGCATTTGGCACGAGATATAAAAGTGTGACGAATGCCAATTTGGAACGAAAGATTGTTACTCGTGCCAAATACCTCACTCATGGCACCACAAAGTTAAACCGTCCCATAAACCGTGCCAAATACTATTTAGCACAGTTTCAACCCGACCCAAATGTATTTGGCACCCTCATATTTAGGACAGAGCCAAAAGCGTGCCAAAGCCGTGCCAAATAGCATTTGGCACGGCTTTTTAAGTATTTGGCACGGTTTTCCACCCTCCCAAATACTAGTTTTTCTTGTAGTGTATAGAGTAGAACAATAATACCAATGCTTGCCCTTGGGCGTTAAAAGATAATAATGAGTTTAGCATTTAATTCATAAAAGGCGCATGCTTGATCCTAGTCACTTTCACTCTTCAGCAATAACATGGCAACGCTTGTACTCTTCAGTAGAAACACTTCTTCAGCAGAAACTGCTTCTACTTCTGCAGAAACCTTCGGCAGTAATGACAGCAGAGTCCTACTTCACATAATTCCCAACATTCACATCTCCTATTTATAGGAGGTTACTCTTAGCTAGTCCAATGAAATTATGAGTATTAATCAGCCCATTAATAGCCTCATAATTATCCCCATTATAGCCGTTAGTGGTACCTTGACCAATTAAACGTGGTCATTAAGCAGTTGAAACTGCCACTTGAATAGGTCAAAGCCGTTACAAGCTTCACTACTTTCATAGTGCTATCAGTGGTTACACTGCTTCAATGGAAACACCACTGCTTCAGTGTAAACACTACTTCAGTAGAAACACTGATCCAGTGGAAGTACTGCTTCAGTGGAAACACTGATAATCAGTGGTAACCACAACATTACTTTCACCAAGCACTACCAATACAAACCACTACAAGAGTCAGGGTGTTCATGGACCTTATGGGTGTACACTCAGTACCTCCTAACCCATTACAAGGTGTGAACTATTCCCACAAGTGCACTAAATTTTCCAACAATCCTCCCCAAATTTAGTTCACTTCCTTTGCATGAAAATTAAACATCAAGCAAAACATGTGCATAAATGAAAATGTCATGAGGATTGAATTTCCATCTTAGTAAATTACACGTTTCAAATATTCGAGAATCGGGGTGTTCTAAGAATTGAACCCTTCAACCCATTTGAATACCTAAAGATAAAATACACACAAGTTTTCAAACACTTAAAAGCTCCTGACACTATACAAGCCATGTGTCCATATCCAAATTCATAAATGTTGTAAAAGCTAAAAGTCCAAAGCTTCCTCGAGGCGGCAAAACTTCAACTTTTACATAGGTGGTTCCTCTTTAGTCATGCTCCTGCCAAGCACTTTTTCAAAGAAAATTAACCATTAAAAAGTAAAGACTTCATCCTCCTTTCAGCAGGTTCTGAGCACAACCTTGGGATGTAAATAAAACATGTGCTCCAGTCCACTGAATGTTCAGCTTTCCACATTGAACTCAGCTCCTAAGTTTCCTCAGAAGGGAGTTGGGTGTCCTAGCATTCAGTGACTAAGTTGGACTTAAACCCATCCCTTTAGCAGACTTTATAACCAAGTCTCTAGCCAGACCCTTCGTCAAGTGATCACCTAAGTTCTGTTGAGATCTAACAAACTCTATAGATACCACCCCATTCATGATAAGCTCACGAATCATGCTATGTCTGACACCTAAGTGTCTAGACTTACCATTGTACATTTGGCTATAAGCCTTAGCCAATGTAGCTGCACTATCACACCGGATAGAAATAGGTGCTATAGGTTTAGGCCACAATGGAATCTCAAGGAGCAAGTTTTTCAACCATTCAGCTTCTTTACCAGCAACTGCTAAAGCTATAAATTCAGATTCCATTGTTGAACTGGTGATGCAAGTTTGTTTCTTGGATGCCCAAGAAATTGCACCTCCACCAAGTAGGAATACCCAGCCACTGGTAAACAAATTGTCTTCTGTTCTTGATCCAACTTGCATCAGTGTATCCTTCCAACACCGATGGGTAACCAGTATATGAGAGACTATAATCCATAGTTCTCTTCAAATACTTCATTACCCTTTGAACTGCTTGCCAGTGATGAGCACTAGGATTACTAGTATACCTGCTCAATTTTCCCACTGCAAAACCAATATCGGGTCTTGTACAAGTCATGGCATACATCAGGCAGCCAATTACCCTAGAATACTCAAGTTGAGATACTGCCTTGCCATGATTAGGCATCAGCTTCTCACAAGTATCCATAGGTGTACTCACTGGAGTACAATCAAAGTAATTGAATTTCCTCACAGACTTTCTCAATATAATGAGGCTGAGAGATAGAAATTCTATTACTTTCATGTTTAATCCTTATACCAAGGATAACATCAGCCTCCCCATGTCTTTCATGGAGAACCTTGATGACAAAAATTCCTTTGTCAAGTCAACCTGATTTTGGTCAGTGCCAAAAATCAACATGTCATCAACATATAGACAAATGATGACTCCTTTACCAGAATCATCAAATTTGCTATATACACATTTGTCAGCTGGTTAAGAACATAACCACTAGACAAAACCACTTCATCAAATTTTTGATGCCATTGCTTAGGTGCCTGCTTAAGTCCATAAAGAGACTTAATCAGTTTACACACCTTGTTTTCATTGCCAGGAAAGATGAAGCCCTGAGGTTGGTTCATATAAACCTCCTCTTCCAATTTACCATTCAAGAAAGCTGTCTTCACATCCATCGATGAATAATCGATTGTGAATAGATGCCATAGCAATCAGCAGTCTTATGGTACCGATACGAGCCACAGGGGCATAAGTATCAAAATAGTCTATCCCTGACTTTTGTTTAAAGCCCGAATAACTAGTCTAGCCTTGAACTTTTCAATAGTTCCATCTACCTTCATTTTATTCTTGAAAATCCATTTGCAACCCAAAGGTTTGCAACCAGGTGGTAGATCAACCAACACCCAAGTGTTGTTCCCCTTGATGGAATCCATCTCATCATTGATTGCTTCTTTCCAGAAAGCAATATCCTGGGACTTCATTGCTTCTCCAAATGTCTTGGGATCATCCTCAACAATGAAGCAATAGGAGTATTGGTCCGAGACCTCATCCCTTGTTCCTTCAACTAAGTATAGTTGAAACTCAGGTCCAAATGACTTTGGAGTCCTGACCCTTTTGCTCTTCCCGACGCACAGTTCAGTTGTTGAACCCTCATCAGGGACCACTGATGGTTCATCATCAGGGACCTCTGATATACCAGTGTCATGAGTTCCATTAGGAATCCTCTGACTTGGTCTAGGGACTGATGAGAATCTATTCTCATCAAAGTTTGCATCCCTTGATTCAATTATTGAGTTAACTGAAACAAATTCATTAGGTTCAATAACATAGAACCTAAAAGCCTTGGAATGCTCAGCATATCCAACAAAGATGCAGTCAATGCCTCTTTCACCCAAAGTCTTTTGCTTTAGATCAGGGAGTCTTACAACAGCCCTACAACCCCAGACCCTGAGATAGTTCAGGTTGGGTTTCCTTTTAGTCCAGAGTTCATAAGAGATAACCTTGTTCCTTTTGTTGGGAACCCTATTTAATAAATAGCAAGCTGTTAACATAGCTTCACCCCAGAACCCTTGACTCAGTCCTGAATAGGACAACATGGAATTAACCATCTCCTTCACACCTGTTTTTCCTTTCAGAAATACCATTTTGAGGAGTATAAGGGCGTCGTTTCATGGATTATACCAACTGAAAATACAGAGTATCCATGTACTCACCTCCCCTATCAGTCCTTAATCTTTTGATCAAACACCCAAGTTGTAATTCAACTTCAGTTTTAAACACTTTGAATTTATCTAATGCTTCATCCTTTGTATGTAACAAATAAACATAACAAAACCTGGAAGCATCATCAATAAATGTCACAAAGTACTTCTTATTCCCCAAAGAAGGAGTGGCATGCAAATCACACAGTCACTGTATCAGCTCCAAGAGCTTAGTCTCACGACTAACACCTTGAAAGGGTTTCTTGGTTATCTTGGTCAACATGCAAGTTTTACACTTTTCAGTGTCCATGTCAAAAGCAGGGATTAAACCATCCCTAGACATATCTTGCATCCGTTTATAGTGAACATGACCAAGTCTAGCATGCCATAGGGTAGAGTCGGTCACGGTCATATGTGGTCACAAACGCTGAAATAACACTGTCAGTGGTAACATTAAGCCTAAACATTTGATTACATAAATAACCAAAACCAATAAAAACACCATGCTTAGAAAGAACAAATTTATCAGATTCAATAACTTGTTTATATCCATGATTATTCAAAACACTACTTGAAACCAAGTTCTTCCTTATATCAGGAACATGAATAACATTAAACAAAGTTACAATCTTTCCGGAACTAAACTTAAGATCTACACAACCATGACCATGCACCAAGGCCGTTGACTCATTTCCCATGTGAAGAATAGAACCATCATTCAGTGACTCATAAGTCTTGAACCAGCTTCTATCTTTACACACATGTACTGTTGCTCCAGAGTCAACCCACCACGCAACATCATCATCCTGCACATAATGAGATTCGGATACATATGTAACATAATAAATCTGAAAAGACTTATTAAACATATTCTGACCTTTCAGTGAGTTGGAAGAACCACCACTCCCTGAACCATTAGTGCCTGATCCATTGGCTTTACCACCAACTTTAACACCCTTGCAGTCCCTTTTAATGTGACCAGTCTTGCCACATTTCCAACAAGTAGGTTGTAACACCCCCAAAAATGGTTTGCAGCGGAAGGAAAAGTTTTTGGGATGCTACTTGGTTGGATCATAACACAAGTGAAAAATAATAGCTTTTTCGTAAAATATTTCATTTATTGTAGTAAAACAAAGTTTACAAAAGTTGAATTGTTGCAGAAAATGGCCCATTAATAAAATGTGGTACTCATAAGTAAATCAGAGTCATCTATGACCATGCCATGCCAATGCCCAAGCGCCTCCAAAGTTGGCTATCGCCTTTTTAATACCTGAGATAAACATGCTTAAAAAGATCAACACAAAGGTTGAGTGATATTCATAGGTTTAGTAAATAGTTGAACACAAGTAAGAGATGACAATTGTCACGAAGACAATCACCATAGAAAACAGAGATTATTATTATGCACTAAGCTCATGACACCAAACTAACTGCGTACACCTTAATTACTGGTGTAAGTAATATTGCCCTCAGATGGAATTGCCAATTCCATAGTTACCAAATATAGTGCGCCCCAGTTATTTCCGATAACCGAGACGGGGTCGTCAATTCCCATAGTACTATCCACAATATTCGCGTTCACTCGCAAGTGATTAATGGTCCATGATAAAAGGGACTTATGGCAGGCAACTTAGGCTATAATAATAATAAGCATGCAAGCATACATTTTAAGAAAAGACTTGTGTTCTAGTTTATAGCATGTATTTCCCCCAAAGAGTTTATAAAACAGTTAAAGGAGTAAAAGTGGGGCTATGAACTCACCTTGGCAATGTGCAATATGAAGTCTAAAGAGAATTAAACCAAAGAGTGATAGTGCACGGCTCCAACACGCAACCTAATTAAGTACGGCATATTTAGTCTTCATGTTTAAGACTCGATAAAGTTTAATTAACTTTATAAATTTTTAAATGTTAGTGTTGTTGTTGTTGTTGTTGTTGTTTATGTGGCATCATTGATCCAAAACAATTTACAAGGAATTTTGTGGATTTCGGCTTAGGAAGGTTTGACATGGAAGGAATCTCGAAGAAAGAATTGCGACTTTGGTTTAATGATGACCAAATGATAATACTTGGACGTGTACACGCAGAAAAAAAAAGATATTAAGGATGAACAAGACTTCGGTTTGATGGTAACCGAATGATGATGTACGAAAAGTTGTGTAGATATATCATGAGGTGTATACGGTGGGAACGGAGGAGATTTGTATGTATATATATATATATATTCGTTTCAACGAAATAAGTATTTCTTGTAAAAGTCATGATAGATTTTATAAAGGTATAATTTGAGTTGTGTTTCTAATATATGGTTAAATAAGTTCACGTATATATATATACACTTATAAGTACGTAATATGTTTATTGTTAATATTGAAAGTAGTATGTTGGCAAAATATTATAATTTGTCGGGTTTATTTAAATTAGTCTTGCATAGATTTTGGAAAATGTCGAGCTTAAATGATATGTACATATATTAGTTTTTGAAGGATTCTTTGAAAATAGAATTATCATTTTGAAAATAATTGATCTCATGATGTTTATAAAACATTGTATCTCCATTATTATTTGTAAATATTTCTATTACTCGTTGTTTGAGTATATATTATGTATAGGTGTTCGATATATATTTGTAACGACATATATGATTTTATTTAGTTGACAAGAATTGAGGAGACGAACGGAACGGGTTTTGAGTTGCGAGGAGACTTGAGACAACACGAAGTTTAATGCCCGAGCGGGCAGTTAAACCAAACGGACCCTATTTACCATTGGGCTTCGGCCCAAAAGTTACATACACACTTTATTAAATCAGTTGGGTTGGGCTTGGTGAAAACAAACCAAACGCACCTTATACAGCCTTGGGCTTCGTAGCCCAGCTGTGAACTCAAAAAGCTAACACCCATCTGAAATGGGCTTGAGGCCCGTATGAAGACTTAAACACAAATCAGAAATTACAGTTATGGTGTACTTGATATATATTTTCTTTTTGACCATACTTTTGACGCAAGGGGATAGACCACAACATTAGTACAAGCAAAAACAGATTACGCATCACATAGCTCAAAGGATCCTCGGGACTCTCGCGAGTTCTTCTCGAGTATTAACACTCTCCGAAGTGTCTCCTGGTGAAACAAACACAACTCGACTTACTAGTACATCGATCTTAAACTAACATAACATTAACAATGAACTTAACTTGTGACCAAAATTATCGGGTACTACCCGATTTGGACACTCGACTAGTGACTAAGACCATTGGATACGATTCGTCTTTAGTATTTGACTCGACACCCTCGTGGGTTATTTTGACAGCCGACTAGGCCATCAATGAGTAAGGACTTCATGTTGAGAAATCACGGGGCGAGCAACTAGGTTTCACCGATTAGTTTACTTATCTACTGAACGATAACAAACATCAATGACATGATCTAAGATTTGAAACCCCAAATAAGCCGAAATCATTTAAGTATCAAACTTAAAGTATTTTTGTGTTACTCTTGTTTGTGCCTCGACAGAAAGCAACAACAATATCGATAAGTTCTTTTTAACCAACTTTATCATTTTAGGTTTCTATCATGTTTCTTTCCTTGTTCGACAACCACAACAACATCACAGTTTCCATCAATATATATTTATTCGAATTATAATAAACTAATTCATAATCTGAAATTAATAAATATCATTCTTACAATAATAATTAGTAGATCGAGGGTGATGAACCGGACACCAAATGCTTCGATTAGAGAGACTTGAGATGAATTGGAGCAATTAACCACTTGGGAACTCTTCCTTATGCATCCAATAACAAAACCCCTAAGCTAATTTTAAAAACCCCCAAACTATCAAACCCTAGTTTTGTGAAATTAGTGTGCAAGTGAGGAGATACCCTGTGATTTTTGCTCTCTATATAGAGGGGAAATCAGGGTAAGGATTCTCTTGATGTCTTCATCCTCGTGGGTTGTCCATGCCCATTTTTTTAGCAATGGTTGCTATCTTCCTAGTCACGCCTGTGACCTACTAGGGATGAGGGAGGATGAAAGTAGTATGGAGACATTGTTCCTTTGGTGTTGAAAATCAAAAGAAGGAGGAAGCACCCAAAATGGTGTTTCTGAGTTATTCAAGGGGCGCATGCGTGAACCAGTAGAGAGAGAGGAGTAGAAAATGACGTTTCAAAGGGTTGGAAATGTTTATATTTTGTTTTATTATTATTAGACAAGGTATAGATTGTACCTCGTGTTTTGTCGAATCCTCCAGTAAACGTACCTTCCCGGTACCCGAAAAATATAGAAATTTCATTTTCGGAAACGATTTCTTAAACAAAATTTTATGACATTCTTATTACGTTGAAATTTGATTATAAACATTTGCCGTTATTAATTTGGTGTCGGTATGTGTGCGGTGCCGTGGCTTCCTAAATTCACGAGATAACCTCTCGTTTTCTTTCGTAAATTATCATTGAATGTTAAAATGTGTATATTTCACTTATATAATTATTTATTTTTAGTTTTGTATGTTACTGCACCTGCAGTATGCGGGATAACTTCCCATAACGAGGTTTTAAGCTTATGTACACTTAAATTTGGCCCAAAGACCAATAATTTCACATTTATTATGAAGATACTTAATGGGTAAGTATCGTGTGTGCGGTGTCTTATTTCTAAAGAAACGAAATGACCTATCGTTTTTAAATTTTAGATTTTGACATTTGTCAGGAAATAACCGATTGGGATTTTCTGACGTGATAAATATTATTATAATAATCCGAAATTTTACGGGTTGTTATAGTCTACCCACCTTACAGGATATCCGTCCCGGATCTCAGTTTACTTTATCCGATAGGGTGTCGGGAACGAGGTGATGGTATTTGGAACAAGTTTTGAATTGTCCCTAGGTTGTTTCTAGGGTTTCCTCTTTGAGTATGGTTACTTATGGTGTTGTGCCAGGAGCACATCCTCTATTTGAGGAGTTATGATTTTTCTGGGGTAGGTTCATTGGGTGAAAGTTCTAATTCTTGATGTTATAAGGTTTCATTGTTTTTTTTTTTTTAGTGTGGGCACTACTAACTTCTCATAGTTTTAACGAAACGTACTCATTTCTGGTGTTTAATGGTTCTAAGGTATAGTGGTTAATTCTGAAGGTTTGCTAAGGGTTTGTGTATTTTCTTCTTTAAAGGGTGAAGAAACGACTAAGACCAGATTTAAAAATCAATAATATGTAAAAATGACACATTTTTAAAAGGTTGTAAAACCGGTTCTTAATTATGGGATGCATAAGGAAATTTTGCAAAACTTTTAGTGTTTCAGCATTTTGTCTCATTTTAATGAGGGATTTGGAAAATATTATTGTTGGATTTAAAAAAAGGGAATTCTCAAATTTGGAAAATATATTGTAGCAAGGATATGTAGCAGGATATAACATTTACCTATAGCCACAGGTAGGGTTTAGTTGTCTAAGTTGGGTAGGATTGGAGGTTTAATAGTTGATGAACCTCATGGTTATCTATGGTTTTAGGCAGAGGTGTAGGATACATCCTAAGGTCAGGCTTAGCTATTGATCATTTCTGTTTATGGGGTATTAACTTAAAACACATTTCAAGGAAATAAGTAACCAAAAGGGTAAAATAGTTTATAAGACCGTAATATAACTTGCAGGAAAAATTTGTAATATAGTTTACAGATCGCTATCGCAATTGTTTGTTGTTTCTTAAAATAGTAGTAAGGTAATTAATCGGTTTATCCCTCTATAAGAAAATAGTTTGCAAAGTATCAGTAAGGTCATTGTTTATAAAGTGTTAGTAAAATCATAAAATTTTGGTTTAATGGGACAGTAGTAAGACTTTTTGGGAAAATGACCATGAAGTGATCGGAAAAATAGTTGAAAGTAGTTTGTGACAAAGTTTACTATTTCATAAGAGGGTAGTAAGACGGACCGTTGATATTTCAAAGAAATGAGTGAAAGGTTAGGGATACGTTCCCAGAAAAGTGACTTGAGTTGCAAGTTGACTCTTGGTATGTTTTTAGATCTTTTAGTCATTCGTTTATTATTTATGTTTAGTGGGGGTTCCCTTTGTAGATGTCGAGGTGTGTCGTTCCTAGAATGGCTAGAGATGTAATCCGGTTCATCGCTTGAGTACGAGTTTTGGGGTAGAGGTGACACTGTTATCGCAATGGATGACGAGATGACTTCAATCTCAACGTATGAGAGAATAATGATAGGGTGGGGTTATGAAGACGTGGGTTGCAATGATCCAGTAATAAAGGTTTAATGATCCAGTAACGAAGACGATAAGTCGATGGGACGGGAAAACAGCAGACATGGTATTGTAGCAACTCGAAAATATAATCTAAACCTAGAGTAGTGTCTTGCGTTAATTAAAATTTAGTTAGTCGCGCGTAAACTGCTATGCAAATCTAAATGGTAAATACAATCACTAACTCGCATCATGCAACATTTCGTCGTTTATGTATTATCTGCTCAGCAAATCTCATACATAACGTAGGCACAGAGGGCGCGAAGTGGTGGCGTAAAGTGGTTCGTTTTAACATAGTTCGTTGTGGTGTCCTTGCGCGAAGTGGTGGTGTGCATCATCTGCCATGCAAATCTCCATGCACGTTGCTAGTAAGATGTAGACACAGAGGCGTAAGGTAGTAGTGTAAAATGGTCGGTTTAGAGGGTGTAGTAATGAGAAAGGCGTTCCACTTAGGAGAAAGAGTATCGTAGTGAGAGAATGTTGCGACGTCGGTGTGTGATGTGTAGGAGTAAACCTTTATAACTCTTATGGTGAACACACATAAAAATTTACCATTTTTAGAAGTCAATCAGGAGGTCAAGTGGACATACCACTATTATAACTACTTTCAGTATTTCAACATTCACCTCTGAGTCAGACATAGGTGATCAGGCTATGTCTCACTGTCCCTGGCTGAATATAGGTGATCAGGCTATATTCACCCGAGGTTCAATGAATCTTGCAATGCTTAGCTTAGTTATACCAGTAACATGTCCTAATGTCTTTAAAGTTTGTTATGCAAGACTGAATAAACATTTCATTTATATGGGGGAGAAGGCATAGCGCAGTATTATATAATCATACATATAAGTAAGGCAATCATAGCTAATAGTGAGACTAAGTTCTCAGTAATAAAACACATATCTTATCAAAGATGACTTCAACGAGTCATAAGTGAGGCAATCAGCTTGGCAGGCAGGCATGTGTTCGTCATAGGGTTCAGTTTTTGAAAAAGTGGTTATAGTCTAGGTTTGAAAAATACCTAGTTCTCTATAACCAAGGCTCTGATGCCAATCTGTAACACCCCCAAAAATGGTTTGCAGCGGAAGGAAAAGTTTTTGGGATGCTACTTGGTTGGATCATAACACAAGTGAAAAATAATAGCTTTTTCGTAAAATATTTCATTTATTGTAGTAAAACAAAGTTTACAAAAGTTGAATTGTTGCGGAAAATGGCCCATTAATAAAATGTGGTACTCATAAGTAAATCAGAGTCATCTATGACCATGCCATGCCAATGCCCAAGCGCCTCCAAAGTTGGCTATCGCCTTTTTAATACCTGAGATAAACATGCTTAAAAAGATCAACACAAAGGTTGAGTGATATTCATAGGTTTAGTAAATAGTTGAACACAAGTAAGAGATGACAATTGTCACGAAGACAATCACCATAGAAAACAAAGATTATTATTATGCACTAAGCTCATGACACCAAACTAACTGCGTACACCTTAATTACTGGTGTAAGTAATATTGCCCTCAGATGGAATTGCCAATTCCATAGTTACCAAATATAGTGCGCCCCAGTTATTTCCGATAACCGAGACGGGGTCGTCAATTCCCATAGTACTATCCACAATATTCGCGTTCACTCGCAAGTGATTAATGGTCCATGATAAAAGGGACTTATGGCAGGCAACTTAGGCTATAATAATAATAAGCATGCAAGCATACATTTTAAGAAAAGACTTGTGTTCTAGTTTATAGCATGTATCTCCCCCAAAGAGTTTATAAAACAGTTAAAGGAGTAAAAGTGGGGCTATGAACTCACCTTGGCAATGTGCAATATGAAGTCTAAAGAGAATTAAACCAAAGAGTGATAGTGCACGGCTCCAACACGCAACCTAATTAAGTACGACATATTTAGTCTTCATGTTTAAGACTCGATAAAGTTTAATTAACTTTATAAATTTTTAAATGTTAGTGTTGTTGTTGTTGTTGTTGTTTATGTGGCATCATTGATCCAAAACAATTTACAAGGAATTTTGTGGATTTCGGCTTAGGAAGGTTTGACATGGAAGGAATCTCGAAGAAAGAATTGCGACTTTGGTTTAATGATGACCAAATGATAATACTTGGAAGTGTACACGCAGAAAAAAAAGATATTAAGGATGAACAAGACTTCGGTTTGATGGTAACCGAATGATGATGTACGAAAAGTTGTGTAGATATATCATGAGGTGTATACGGTGGGAACGGAGGAGATTTGTATGTATATATATATATATATATGTATATATATATATATATATATATATATATATATATATATATATATATTCGTTTCAACGAAATAAGTATTTCTTGTAAAAGTCATGATAGATTTTATAAAGGTATAATTTGAGTTGTGTTTCTAATATATGGTTAAATAAGTTCACGTATATATATATACACTTATAAGTACGTAATATGTTTATTGTTAATATTGAAAGTAGTATGTTGGCAAAATATTATAATTTGTCGGGTTTATTTAAATTAGTCTTGCATAGATTTTGGAAAATGTCGAGCTTAAATGATATGTACATATATTAGTTTTTGAAGGATTCTTTGAAAATAGAATTATCATTTTGAAAATAATTGATCTCATGATGTTTATAAAACATTGTATCTCCATTATTATTTGTAAATATTTCTATTACTCGTTGTTTGAGTATATATTATGTATAGGTGTTCGATATATATTTGTAACGACATATACGATTTTATTTAGTTGACAAGAATTGAGGAGACGAACGGAACGGGTTTTGAGTTGCGAGGAGACTTGAGACAACACGAAGTTTAATGCCCGAGCGGGCAGTTAAACCAAACGGACCCTATTTACCATTGGGCTTCGGCCCAAAAGTTACATACACACTTTATTAAATCAGCTGGGTTGGGCTTGGTGAAAACAAACCAAACGCACCTTATACAGCCTTGGGCTTCGTAGCCCAGCTGTGAACTCAAAAAGCTAACACCCATCTGAAATGGGCTTGAGGCCCGTATGAAGACTTAAACACAAATCAGAAATTACAGTTATGGTGTACTTGATATATATTTTCTTTTTGACCATACTTTTGACGCAAGGGGATAGACCACAACATTAGTACAAGCAAAAACAGATTACGCATCACATAGCTCAAAGGATCCTCGGGACTCTCGCGAGTTCTTCTCGAGTATTAACACTCTCCGAAGTGTCTCCTGGTGAAACAAACACAACTCGACTTACTAGTACATCGATCTTAAACTAACATAACATTAACAATGAACTTAACTTGTGACCAAAATTATCGGGTACTACCCGATTTGGACACTCGACTAGTGACTAAGACCATTGGATACGATTCGTCTTTAGTATTTGACTCAACACCCTCGGGTTATTTTGACAGACCGACTAGGCCATCAATGAGTAAGGACTTCATGTTGAGAAATCACGGGGCGAGCAACTAGGTTTCACCGATTAGTTTACTTATCTCTTGAACGATAACAAACATCAATGACATGATCTAAGATTTGAAACCCCAAATAAGCCGAAATCATTTAAGTATCAAACTTAAAGTATTTTTGTGTTACTCTTGTTTGTGCCTCGACAGAAAGCAACAACAATATCGATAAGTTCTTTTTAACCAACTTTATCATTTTAGGTTTCTATCATGTTTCTTTCCTTGTTCGACAACCACAACAACATCACAGTTTCCATCAATATATATTTATTCGAATTATAATAAACTAATTCATAATCTGAAATTAATAAATATCATTCTTACAATAATAATTAGTAGATCGAGGGTGATGAACCGGACACCAAATGCTTCGATTAGAGAGACTTGTGATGAATTGGAGCAATTAACCACTTGGGAACTCTTCCTTATGCATCCAATAACAAAACCCCTAAGCTAATTTTAAAAACCCCCAAACTATCAAACCCTAGTTTTGTGAAATTAGTGTGCAAGTGAGGAGATACCCTGTGATTTTTGCTCTCTATATAGAGGGGAAATCAGGGTAAGGATTCTCTTGATGTCTTCATCCTCGTGGGTTGTCCATGCCCATTTTTAGCAATGGTTGCTATCTTCCTAGTCACGCCTGTGACCTACTAGGGATGAGGGAGGATGAAAGTAGTATGGAGACATTGTTCCTTTGGTGTTGAAAATCAAAAGAAGGAGGAAGCACCCAAAATGGTGTTTCTGAGTTATTCAAGGGGCGCATGCGTGAACCAGTAGAGAGAGAGAGGAGTAGAAAATGACGTTTCAAAGGGTTGGAAATGTTTATATTTTGTTTTATTATTATTAGACAAGGTATAGATTGTACCTCGTGTTTTGTCGAATCCTCCAGTAAACGTACCTTCCCGGTACCCGAAAAATATAGAAATTTCATTTTCGGAAACGATATCTTAAACGAAATTTTATGACATTCTTTTTACGTTGAAATTTGATTATAAACGTTTGCCGTTATTAATTTGGTGTCGGTATGCGTGCGGTGCCGTGGCTTCCTAAATTCACGAGATAACCTCTCGTTTTCTTTCGTAAATTATCATTGAATGTTAAAATGTGTATATTTCACTTATATAATTATTTATTTTTAGTTTTGTATGTTACTGCACCTGCAGTATGCGGGACAACTTCCCATAACGAGGGTTTAAGCTTATGTACACTCAAATTTGGCCCAAAGACCAATAATTTCACATTTATTATGAAGATACTTAATGGGTAAGTATCGTGTGTGCGGTTTCTTATTTCTAAAGAAACGAAATGACCTATCGTTTTTAAATTTTAGATTTTGACATTTGTCAGGAAATAACCGATTGGGATTTTCTGACATGAAAAATATTATTATAATAATTCCTAAATTTTACGGGTTGTTATATAGGTGTTGCCTTCTTGTTAGGATCTGCCCTTGTGTTATCATGATATTTGCGTTTTCCTTTGTTGTCATTGTACCTGGTGGAGTTGTTATGTTCCACCATATTGACAACAGATGGTCCAGTAGCATTGCTACTCTTTGGCTTGTCATTATCCTGCATCTTGAGAGATTCCTCAATGCGCAGATGACTGCCCAACTCAACCAGAGTTAACTCCTCTTTCTTATGTTTCAAGGTATGCTTGAAATCTTTCCAAGAAGGTGGGAGTTTGTCAATGACACAAGAGACTTTAATAGCCTCATCCATGTTCATATTGTGTTGTGTAAACCTTCCAAGTATTCCAAGAAGTTCATTGTATTGTTCCATGACTGGTCTTGAATCAGTCATTTTGTAATTTGTGAAATTACTAACAAGAAACTTCTTACTTGATGCATCCTCAGCCATATATTTGGCATCCAAGGAATCCCACAGTTCTTTGGAAGATTCAAAGTTCTGATAAATATCAAACAGAGAATCAGACATACCATTGAGAATAAGACCTCTGCATATGTAGTCATCATTCTCCCATTTGCTCCTCCTGATCTGCTCAACCGTAGGATCATCCCCATCATCAGGAATTGGAGTGGTCAGCACATACACCACACTCATACTTGACAGCAAGAAATGCATCTTCTTCTGCCACCTCCTAAAGTACACCCCTTCAAACTTATCCAGCTTAGCAAAGTTTGAAGCCATGTGTTTCATTGCAGCAGTTGCCATTGATTATCAAAAAATAGTTTACTTTGATTGTTGGAGTGTAACTCCCAGAACAGGGTAAGATAATCAACTTCAGCAGAAACAACAACTATTCAGCAGAAACAAATACCACTAAGTGGTTACCGGATATCACTTGGAATCGTGTGATCACTTTCCAAAGTAAACTATTCGACCCTAATGCCTGGGTTATATGAATATCTACTTGGGATAAGACCAAATGCAGTTATGGAATTAGGCACAATTCAATAACCCTTGCGCTTATAAGTGTTTTGTGTTTTCTGTGTGTTCTTCATGCATATTCACATCTCCTATTTATAGGAGGTTACTCTTAGCTAGTCCAATGGAATTATGAGTATTAATCGGCCCATTAATAGCCTCATAATTATCCCCATTATAGCCGTTAGTGGTTACATGACCAATTAAACGTGGTCATTAAGCAGTTGAAACTGCCACTTGAATAGGTCAAAGCCGTTACAAGCTTCAGTACTTTCATCGCGACTTTCATAGTGCTATCGTGGTTACACTGCTTCGTGGAAACACCACTGCTTCAGTGTAAACACTACTTCAGGTGAAACACCACTTCATGGAAACACCGATCCGTGGAAGTATCGCCAGTGGAAACACGATAATCAGTGGTAACCAAAACAGTACTTTCACCAAGCACTACCAATACAAACCACTACAAGAGTAAGGGTGTTCATGGACCTTATGGGTGTACACTCCGTACCTCCTAACCCATTACAAGCTGTGAACTATTCCCACAAGTGCACTAAATTTTCCAACAATTATACAATAATGGGCTATGTCATTTGATTCACATTTGACCGCCCAATGCAATGCTCCACCCACAAAACACGCCAATGACATCACTTCAGAAAATGGAGTAGTAGGGAGCTGAATCTCAGTCCAAGAGTTTTTCTTCACGGAGTAAACATATGAGCTTTGTACATCTCCACAAGATAAAGCTGCAAGTTTGTAATCATCAGTGGTTGGGTCGAAACCAAACCCGTATGATACATTAGAGTTTCCAAAAGGATAATCAGGAACGGTTACTTTGAGCCTAATTGAAGGGTTTCATAAAATAATTGACGGGCTGTCTGTTGTCTTGTTCAGACAGAGAATTCCAAAACATGAACCAACAATTTGGCATGGGCTTTTAGAGAACTTGATTACTTAATTGCTGGTGTGTACGTCGGTTGGATTTAACGGATACGAAAATTCTACGCCATCTTTTCTTAAGTGAATCTGCTGTCTCACAAGGATTCTTAACCAATGTTGTTGTTGTAACACATCGGCAAGCGTGATTGCGGATGAAATTTCGGTTAGAAATGCGATGACACCATGATTTGGAAACAAATCTAAATCGGAGGAGGGATTTAGGTGGCAGTCTTTCAACGATTTCATCAATTAACTCGTCACATAGATAATTTGAGATTGTATGCTTCTGCAATGAGATAAAGCATAAATATAATCATGATCGAATAGCATATTTGCACACATACACAAACAAAAACTTCTACTTTCAATCACAAGAAATTCTACTAATAGTCTGCGTGGCCAAGAGATCTCAAGTTCAAATCCTGCTTAGCGCAAACAACCTTAACCATGTAGTTGCCACGCCAATCTCCTCAATGGGGGTTGAGTCTGTGTGTTGGTGGGCTCAAGCCTCGTGGATTAGACGGCCAAAAGTTCACAAACCATAGCTACCTTAAAACAAGTTATGCTAAAAGTCTAAAATTTTATACAAAGCCACAACATTGTCCTTGAATATAGTTGCCGTGACATTATAGTTAATTAGCATCTACTAAACTCTATATACATCGCTGAGGCGAGTGGTGGTGTCCTCAGTCTTTTAAGAGACCAATGGATGAACATCTAGGGAAAAGTCCGGAAACTGCCATGGAAATACCGGTTAGGTATGATGATAGGTTGGACACACTCGGTTACGTATAAAAAACATAGTCCTCAACTCAAGTATAAATGGCTTTACATTATAATTAATTAGCATCTACTAAACTCTACTCTAACATCTCTGAGGTACCCGAGTGGTAAGGTGTCCTTAAAGTCTCATATGAGATAAGGGTTCAAACCTCGTTGGGTCAATATGTGGAAAGAAATATGGAAACCGTAACAAGAAGTCAAGAATACCAGTTAGGCCGCGTACATCATAGCCAAAAAAGGTTGGACGTGAAAAGGGATCCTTCTCCTTTTACCCTACTAAACTCTCTGTAAAAACATGATAGCACACAAAATTCCAACTTAATCAGGCCCAGAAGTCACCTTGTTATCTACATTGTCTCTCTTATACTTAAATCTAACACCATCTTATGACACATTATATTTCATACGGAGTACATTGAATAAGCTTATCCAAATACCCTCATTGCTTGAATACTTAATTCGTTTTTACGAATATATAAGACAAACTATGCTTATCTTAGAAAACTTATTGAGCTCTTATAAAAAAACAAAAAAACCCGGTCGAGCTTGTATGCATGCTTAACAAATTAATACAAAAAACCCATGAAATCAGACTCAAAAGATTAATAAAATTATATCTTATAAATAGGATGTTTGTACCACTAAAAGGTGACGTAGTGATAAAAACTTGTGACCATCATCACCAAAATTTAAAAGAAGTTCAGTTTATAATAGGCGAAAACAACTTTGGTCCCGCTAACTTTTGCAGAAATGGGAAGTCTTTACCCATTTGAAATTCTAACCATAATTTTATCTCAACATCTTTTGTGAAACTAGTGGTTGTTGTTAGCATTGTTTTTTTACTCTTATCATATTTACTCGTTTAATTATTAAATCAATTATCCTGCACCTATTATACCTTTTGCCTTCTCGGTTGGTCTTGTGTTTTGTGTCTTGTTCTTAATTGTAATCTCAAAATTCAAGAGAAGGGTGCAACTGCAAGAATTTTTTTGGGGGTGTCCGTTTTGAGATCGAAAAGATTACAGATTGTAGAAGATTTATGAACATAAAATCAGCTTAGTGGGGTTTTAAAGGTAATATGGGTTTTTGCCTTTTGGATTCAGCTTGTAATTAACTACGTATATATAGATATAAATTGTTGATCTAAAAATGGAAATACTATGATAAGTTATATTGGCGAACAGGCGATCACTTAAATGGGATGGAGTTGGACTTGTATAGAAAAATACTACCTCGATAGCCAGGTTTTTGTAACATCATCAATACAAACACATCAGGCGCCATTAAATTTCACTATTGTTTAATCTAAGGATCCTACCCATCACACAAAATAACAAGCTAAATGTGCCTAACTAGAGGTCATACCATGGAAGTGAATTTTTCAGTTTCTTGGGTAGTTGAAACAAATAATAAGGTACTGTGTCATTCTATAACAATAATACAATTTGTAGTTTTAGCCCAATTAGCACACTCATTTATTCATAAAAATATATATGGTATGCAGGGACGGAGCCAGGAACAAACATGATCTGGTGCACAATTTTTTTTAACCGTAATATAATTGAGTTTAAGATGCTAACTAAATAAGACTAAAAACACGTTTCAATGGACCGGGTCATTTTAGATACATTTGAGAAAAATCGACGCTTTTTCTTAAAATTAACACTAAATCGAAAAAAATCCATAGGGGTCACGGGCACCTACGGGACCCCCTAGCTCCGTCCCTGATGGTATGCTTGAATCATTTGATATAAAAGAAATGAAAATTTAGCAAAGCTAGCTTATGAGTTTTAATACATGAAAAATAGAAGTTTAACACTATTTATATAGAGGTTGTGATTTTCATATTTAATATAACTGCGAAACAGTGTCCATGGTGTAAGAAACTTTCCAATAGTAAACACAAGGTTATCTACTTAATCGTATAGAAAAAGTACACGCTTGCGAATACTAATTGGTTCTAGTGTTGTTCCTCTTTATGCGGAATATGAGTGTTATAGAATAAAGTAAATTAATTGATGTTAAAGTAAAAGACTTGATATATACTTGCCTTGAAAATTCGAAGCATAAAATAAAGAGCAAGAGATAAATTTAAACTACATAATGAAGAAAAGAACGTTCAAAGAAGAATTACATTTTTTTGTTTATCAAGGTATATCTTTTTCTTTACGGACATGCCAATCAACCAATCTATATTCGAAATGTATGTGTATCTTTTACTCTTTGAACTATTAGAGAAAAGGAAAATAATATATCATTAAAAAAATTCCTTATATAATGTACTTTACACATCCATTTCAGGTTATCATCTTTTCTATTAGCTATTGTTCAAAAAAAGTATATCCTCGATTTAAAATCAATTTGTTGAATGGAAGTGTTACAACATGAACATCCATTGACACTTATAAATCTAAATCCAGAATATCCACGTGATGAAGTAGTTTACGATGATGAGGAGGAGTTGATTATCAAACAAGACTTTCGATGTCAATGTGGACGTTGTGGTCAAGAAATCAACTTCTATCACAGGTATTATTATACGTGTAATCAATGTGATTACTCACTTCACAAATTATGTTCAGAGCTTCCCACAACGCTAAGACACGAATCTCATCGTGATCATGCTATTATCCTCTGTCAAGTGTTAGAAGATAAATGGCGTATGTGTCAAGTTTGTACACACAAGCATGACTACGAGTACCTAAATTATTGTTGTATTGAATGTGATATTTATATTTGTTTAGGTTGTTCCAAAAATGGCGTAAAAAATCACATGATCTATCACCCTAGCCACCAACACCCAATAATGTCCATCTCTGTAAATTAATATTTTGGCCAATTGTCATGCGTGTGGCAATGAACACCGAGGAAACTTTCATCAGTGTACCACTTGTTTCAATTTTTTCGCCCATAGAGATTGTGTTTTCCTCCGTAAAAAGTTGTTAATTCAAAATTTTAGAAAGGACGATTTCTTTCATACTCACCCGCTCACACTTGCATATTCATTTCCAAGAGATGATCAAAAAGCTAAATTTGATCCAAGATGTAAGGTATGTGATCTGCAATTTGATGAGAATCTATGGATTTATAAATGTGAGAAATGTCGATATTATGTACACACAGATTGTGCAACTACATCAAAACTTGGATTATTCAAAACTGGTACGCACAACCACTAAATATAAATATAATTCTGTAATATATAGTATTGATTTTGATTACAACTAATAAGTGATTGTACGTGTATTAATATGGTACAACAGGTACGAGGGCACGTTCTAAAAATTACAACGATGATGACTATCGTGATCTTCTCCATCTCCCATTTCCCGATCAAACTAGCCAAACTAAAGTCTTAAAACACTTCTTTTATGGAGAAAGTGGATCAAGGGCCTTCGAAACCAATCTAACACATCCTTCTCATCAACACCCATTAATTCTTGAAGATACACCATGTTGTAATGATATTACAACAACACCTACCTCTTCAAGAATAACAACATCATCCAGTCATGATTCAATGAAAATGGCTGAAGTTTTATGTAATGCATGCATAAGACCAACCACAAACATGCAATTTTACAAATGTACAGCTTCTAATGATGGATGCAACTTTGTTCTCCATGTGTGGTGCACCCGGTTGCCTACTGAAGAAGTTAAGATGCACACTTATGAAGACATGCTTACCCGTGAACTATTGCCACCTGATAAAAGATTGGGTCTGTTCGATTGTTATTTTTGTCGGTTAACTTGCAATGGATTTGTTTACGCTTGTTCAAAATTTTATCAAACTTACTTCGTTGACGTTTATTGTGGGTTCACACCAAAATATATCACACATAAATCCCATCCAAATCATCTACTTCGTAAACTTAAGCCAAGTAGCGAAAAGTATTGTCGTTTGTGTTTGTCTGATGCAAAGACTCAACTTTTTTACGGTTGTGAGATTTGTAAATTTTACCTACATCCAAAGTGTGCTTTGTTGTGGCCTGATACAATAAGGCACAAGTATGACAAGCATCTCATGACGCTAAGGTACTTTCCAGTTGAAAACTATAACGGTGATTACTTTTGTGAAGTTTGCGAGGAGGAGTTTAATCCTAATGGTGCGTTTTATCATTGTGATCAATGCATCCAGTCTATTCATCTTCCTTGTGTTGAGTTCATACTTCAAGAGGCAAGAACGTGGGCCCCTTTCTATCTTGACAGAGGTGTTGATCATATTGATAATGTAAAGCTTGGAGGCATTTTTAGGATTCAAGATCACCCACACGCTGTTTCATTTTGCCGAGGTGTTGAAAGTGATGGTGAATGCACCAAGTGTGGTGTGCATTTGCTGGACAAGTTTATCTTAAAGTGTTTAGAGTGTAGTTTTGTAATAGATAGCTACTGTGTGCGGTTGTATTCTATAAAACCAATTGTATAGATGGAATTAGGGTAAAAGTTTATTATGTGTATGTATCTACAAATAAATGAATTTTATTAAGAGGGTCATCCCTATAGGGTTTACATTAATTTATAATCTTTATGATAAGCTTAAACTTCAAGGTTCTTTTCTCAGTTGTAAAATTTCAGTCAGTTCCCTGCTTTTAAAATTTGAATCTTATGGACTGAGGACCGAATCAACAAATTAAAGTCAATTTTATTTTATAACGGCAATAACTAATCTGTCCTCTGGACGCAACGGACTTTCTATATCTAAACTTTCTTCTTAGTACCTTTTTGGTCCCATGAAAACATTATCTTGTAATTAATAAATAGTCCCAGATAATCGATGAAAGCAAACCGAGAGGTTCTTGGCATGGTTGTTATCATAGCGATCCTGATTGTAAGATAAGTAATCTGAGCACGATTGTTATAGAATCATACACAAGATCATGGGATCGAAAATGATCTGATCATACTATAAGTCCATGTCTACCTTTTTCTTTTGCCTAACTTTTTTTTTTGAAAAGCTTTCTTTTGCCTAACTTAAGCCCATTTTTGGGTTATTTTGGCCGATTACAATATTAACGATTAAAACAGGAACTAATTCGATGTATGTCATATTTCTTTTATACCCTTTGTACCAAAATAGTTTCTTTAATGATTGAAACATGACGTAACTCTATGTATTGCAATATATCTATAATCTATTACTACGGTATTTAAACTTTTATCTTTCACATACCATTTATTTGGATTCGTCTATCATATTGAAAACTACGTAGAGATATTTAACTATCTATTTAATATTTGTATTTTTGTAGGATCTTATGATCTTTGTCTGATCGTAAAATCACAAATTCATGATCTTGGGAAGACCATGACTACAATCACGATCTTGCGAAAAGAAAAACGACCTTAGGTAGGATACAATTAATCTTGAAAAACTTGTTTCTTAGGACCAACACATCATTAGTTCAGTTAAAAGTTTTGATACGCATTGGGTTTTATATCAGACAGGTTACCCAATTTTCCCACTTTGTTCGCCTAAGTTACCAAACTTTTATTTTGTTCACTTAGGTTACTGAACTTTAGTTAAGCATTCAACCTTCATTTTTTAGTGTAATTAAAGTAACCCAAATGCATTCAACCCAATTTATCCACTTTGTTCGCCTAAGTTACCAAACTTTTATTTTGTTCACTTAGGTTACTGAACTTTAGTTAAGCATTCAACCTTCATTTTTCAGTGTAATTAAAGTAACCCAAATGCATTTTTTTAGGTAAGTTAAGTAACACAAATGCATTTTTTTAGGTAAGTTAAGTAACCTAAATGCCTCATTTTACAAATTCAGTAACCTGAATGTCAACTCCGTGTAGTCCAATACCCTGTTTGCACAAAAAAAAGTTTGGTAACTTAGGCGAATAAAGTTGAAAAGTTGGGTAACCTATCTGTCTATAAACCCGCATTTATTTCAAAAAAAAAATACCATAACAAAGTTTTATTACATAGTTTTTGCTGGAGAATGATTCGTCAAGTGCTTTTAGTGAAGTAATAATAGTATTAAATCTAGAAAAACTACTATTAATGATTTTATTTTTAAGGATAGAAAATTGTTCATATTGTTGAACAAGAAGACCATTTTTATTATTCTTGACTTGGTTATTACCTTGATGGGTGATTATTAAAGACTTCCAAATTTCTTTTGTCGTTTTACATATAAAAATTCTTTCGTATTCCTTTTTAGGCAAAGCATTTTAAAAAACTATCTTAGCTTCATCATTTTTAACAAGTCTTTTCTTTAGATCGTCAGTTTGACGTTTATAAGGAACGACTTAATATGCTTTAGTAATTAAGTTTTGAACAACCGGTTTAATATCACCATTAATAATAATATGCCATAGATCGAGATCTTTTGATTTCAAATAAGTTTCAAATCTATTTTTTCAATAAATAAAATCATTGCTTTTAAAAATTGGTGGCCTTTGCATAGATTATCCTTTTTGGTATTTTTCAAAATCCATAGATCGAATCAAGTTTTAAAATACAATATATTTTAAAAGTCTTAATTAACGTAGCTCTGATGCTAATTGTGGAAAACTAAAAGGGGTTGAATAATTTCACCGTTTTAAATTTATAGTTTCGAAAACTTATCGTGAAATTTATGAATATATATGAATGTAAATACAAGATATTAAATAATAAAAGAAATGATCAAACCACCACACGAGTGTTTATAGTGGTTCGGTTACGAAGCTTTCTTTATCGCCCTACTCCATTCCCCGAGTATCCGACTCGAGAGTATCCTTTCACTATGTCAACAAGCTCCTTTATCCGACGGAGAATACCTTACAACATCGCTTGCACTTTTACCGATACAAAGCTAAATATCAAGTTCTTATCAAGGTAGAACCAACCTTTCACTCTACGTATTTTGAGGACTAAAATACCAACCTATCTTTCTAAAATGGTGTATGGTATTTGGTTACAATGTTTGGTGTATGATGATGACATACTGTTAGATATTGGATTTCATAAACACACAAATGAGCTCAACAATGGATCGAATGAGATAGAGTTTAGAGAGAGAAAGTGGGATCCTTTCTAGAGAGAGAAAGTGAAAGAAAACATAGAAGGTTAGATTAAGAATGAGAAAGGTCCAACCCTCTACCTTGGGAGGTAGAGGGTATTTATAGTTACAAACTAAACGTCCTCCTTTGGACTGTGGATCAGGCATACAGTGGGTAAAGACCCGTCCTTCCTCCACGGTGTTGCTCTAAACTAAATAACTAACTAGTAAAACAGTAAATAACGATATGTCTACGAGCTAACTTATGCTAGATTATATTTGGGGTGACTGATTGGTGCTAAACAGTCAAGTCAAATCACACAAACCGGCCACTTGTGAATGGTTGACCGTAACAGACTTAAAACTGCCTAAAACACAAATACAATTAAGATCAGAGGAATATAGGGAATTCCTGGGTCGTTAAGTCCCACGGAGGATGAATTGGTGTAAAAACACTTGATCAGATGGTAGAATGATCACTAAGGATAGTGATCAGTAAGGTTTTGGATGGAAAATTATACCTAAAGAGAAAATCTACAAATTAAAGCGACTTAAATGCAAATTAAGAAAATTAAAAAGTTAAAATCTATTAAATAAACGCTATCACTATTTTTAAAGTCGATGAACGTTTAAAACCTAAAACGTACGTTTTAATTAAAAACTACGTAACGTACAAAATAAAATGTGAGTTTTAAAGAAATAAAAGACCTACAAATATGAAAATGATATTTTTACAATCCTAATAATAAAAGAAAATTATTAGAAAAATAAAATTATTTTTACAACTATTTATTTAATTATTATTAATTAAAAACTATTTATTAAGTATTTAAAATGCACTAAAATACAAGAAAATACAAAATTAGCCTAGAAAAATGAAATTATAACTTAGAAAAGTCTAAAATATGATAAAACTTATTTTAAAACTGAAAATATATTTTTAAGACTTATTATGTATTTATTATTAATTTAAAACTATTTAAAACTAATTAAAATGCTAAAAAATACTTTTTAAACTAAGAAAATTATGGAAAAATACTTTTTATTACTTTTATATTTATCTTAATCTAAGAAAATTGAAAAAATATTTTTTTTTAACTTTTTCTAATTTATTTGTATTAAAAGCTATTTAAAAATGCTTAAAAACTGTTTTTAATTAAGAAAAATAGCAAACAGTTATGAAAAATTATGAAAATTTCAGGAAAAGTCTATTTTAATATGTAGAATCTAGGAAAAATAGAAAAACATGTGCTTGTTTGGAAGAAAATGAAACTTCTATTACAAGTGCTTATCAATAAGCACTTGAATAAGCCAATTGATAACCAAAGACCACCAAACCTTCACAGAAGCTATATTAAGCTAAAATTTACCAAGTGCAACAAGAATCAACTAGTTCTAACCACAGGATTGCAAGCTTAATCAGATTTGATGAAATGAATTAATAAGCTAAACAGATTCTGAGGTGTCTACTTTAAGTTGATGCACAAGCTTCAAAATAAGCTCAATGTGAAAAATACTAATTGGAACTTGGAAAAGACCTGGTTGAGAGTGTTTAAACTAAAAATCAGACTATGATAAGCTCTTATGAGCTCTGTATAAGCTTAGCAAAAAGCTTGGAAACTCTCAATATACACTGAGTTGGAGCAGGGCACATAAGCCCTACTTTATGAGCTTATTTGAGTGCTTTAGAAAATTAACAAAAATCTGAAAAAATGCTTATAAGAAACTAGACCAAGAAAATATATAAAACCCAAAGTTTGACTTGTTTTGACCCAAAGATGAGCCTGTGAAAAATCTACCCAGTTGGGCTCAAAACCACTTTTCCAAGTTTTTGACTTTTTATGCAAAACTGAAATGTTGACTTAATTGAAGTTTGATCATGATTTAAGGACTGATAATGAGTTTAATGGATGAAATAAAGTTAACACAAGCTTTGTCTATTGATTTTGAGCATAAAACAAGAATTTGCTTTGCAAAATATCCAACAGTAAACTGATTCAATACCAAAGAAAAGGATTTTGACTTTTACAGTTTTGCAGGCACAAACTTGGACAGATATGAGTTAAATAGAACTCAACAAACATGAACCAACAGAATAGACCCACTGAGCTAGCCTAAAAGACAGATATATCAGCAGAACCAAACACACCTTTTAATGACTGTCTTGATGTTTTTCAAAGGATTCCACTGATCCAATCCATGTAAATGATAACAGATCTTATAATATTGATTACTAGGACTAATGAAACATTAAACAACAGTATCAACAACATGAAACTCCAGATTAATAAGTATGCTATATTGACTGTTAAAATAAGATTTTTAACAACTACTTAATTAAATAGAACAAGCCTACTGTTTTATGGTTTATTTTAACTTAACTAACACTAATAAACATGAACTTACAGAAATTTGAGCTAATGAACAATCAAAACAATGAAATGCCAAAATAGAGAAAAATGCTTACAAATGGTTTTGAAGCACAAACTGAGAATTAGGACCAAATAACAGATCCTATAGCTTACCAATAAGCACTACACCCAAGGCAATCCAAAATATACCCTGCTCCAGCTTTTCTTCTTGATCTCCATGTGAATTTTTATTTTTAACTAATTAATTGGTATTTTTGTGAATTTCTGATTTTAACTAATAAACTGCTTTTAAGAGTATCTAATAGCTTCAATAAGCTATATAGGGAGCTTATGTGGGCTTATGAGTCCAAACTAACAGTTAAGTAACAACATTCACCATATTGAGATTTTTGAATTAGTAAAAATTGCATTACATGAGATAAGACCTCAAAAGTGAAATTGATGATATCAAAAGTTTTATGTTACACTGGAAACATGAAATACAAGATTTAAAAGCTTTAAAATACACTGAGATTTAAAGTTTAAGCTAAAACGACATTGAAAATTAAAATTACTCTAGATGATTTAATCCACTGCACCAAACTTGTATTTATTGACTTCCTTCAACCTTGTCGACACTCTTGAGTAAATCCCACTTCAATCCAACCGTTGAAATCATCCAGATCATCAGAATTGCCATTTGGCGATTTTGGCACCAAAAATGTCTTGAGCAGGTATTATTCATTAATTGGCTTTGGACTGATGTAGAGGTGGAAGGGAAGTGTAATCAAGTGGAGATGGTGAGGTGGAAAGGTGAAAACCAGTGGTTTTGGTGTATACAGGGGTGGTGAAGAGGGTGAACAGTGATGGCGGTTTCTCTGTTTTTAAATTCTGGGCCGGGTCATGGTTTTGGGCTTGGGTTAAATATTGAATCCGTTTGGTTTGGTTAATAATCACAAGGACCTTATATGTAATTTGAGCAATCTTGAAGGTTTGATCTTGAACATTTTCCAAAGCTCTCATAAGGACTAAAACTGCCAAATGTGATTAGTACAAGGACCTATATTGATAATTTCCATTTTTTTTTAAATCCAGGGACCAAAACTGTCAAGTTTGAGACTTGAGGGACCAAACATGTAAATTCTCAAAAGTTTTATCATAAGGACCATTTTTGTCATTTATAAATAGAACAAGGTTAAAAGTTGATAATTCTCATTTTTTTAATTAACCAAGGACTATTTTTGACAATTTTCAAAGTTAAAGGACTAAAGTTGTCAATTTGTGATTTTAAACTTTAAAGGGTTTATTTTGACAACTTTTGAATCTCATGGACCTAAAATGATATTTTACAAGATTTTGAATTACCGTGGGACTGATTTTGACATCTTTTGTAACTTGGGGGACTAAAACTGCCAATTATGCAAACTTGATACGTTTTTCATCGGATTTTGATATTTTTGCATTTAAAACATATAAAACACTTGTTTGTGATATTTTTATCATTTTGATGTGTTTCGAAAGTGTTTTCATGTTTTTGGCATTCTAACAAAGATAAAAATGATGAGTATTTAGACACTCATGGGGTGACCGACTCTTTACTATGGAATTTCTAATTCCTAACAATCTCCCCTAAGGGAGGTCACCCCATGTTTTACATTTTGAATCCTAGCATTCTATTTAATCTTCAGTCTTGAGCTCGTAGACATTAATTCTTCAACATCCGCATCTTTGTGCTTTAGCAGTGATTCTTTAAAGTCCGATAACTTTGTACTTTAAATGGAGGCCTTTGAACTGATCCACATCTTTGATGATCTTCGAGCTTTAATTGAGATCATCACCACGTAAATCTCTGGATCAACCTTTATTGTGTTGCCATCATGTGAAGTTGTGACTTTCGGACCGACATGCTCACACCTTTTGGATCATGACATCTTTTTATCAGAGTAGCGGAAGCTATACTGGTTCAAGATATTTGCAGCAGCATAGCAGAAGCATAGTATAAAAATATCTGAGCCAGGTTATGTAGATAGGCACTTGTCATGATGTCTTCAATTAAGTATGGATGCTGTGAGCATGCGGCTTTGGATTGACTCCTCAATTCTTATCAGCTGCAACAGTCCAAATGTACCAACAAACAACAGTTAGCAATAAAACATACGAAAGTGTCTTTGATCACTTTCGTTGAATTGAGGTACACGGCCCACGGTTCCCCGTTGATCAGTACAAGTACTGCCTGTGATCAGGTAGAATTCCGAAGAATCTCCTTGACAGGGTTTCGCAGCTACTCTAGCTGTTCGCAAACCGGAACGTCTCAAAGAAGACAACACGGAGTGAGTGAACCAGCGAATTAAGATTCACTGATTGACAGAAAATGATTTGAAAACAATCGTGTATTGCTTAAGATAAAGAGTTTTTCAATACGACGAAGGTTTAGAAGAAGAAATCAATTTTCAATCATAAATACCCTTTTTATTTTGAAAACATAATACACAGTCGAAGTGCTAGAGAAAAGAGTTTTTGAGCACAACGACCGGTTTTTCAAAGGTATCCGTCAATCCTTTTCCTGGACCAAGGTTGATTCACGAGTGAATCGCCCCATCGTTTCTATCCAGTTGTCACAAGTTTGATCTTTAGAAAAGATCTCACATGCCACCTACCAAGAGCTTGTTTGATGTTGGCTCTAGAAGGCTTTCCATCTTCATCGTGAATACTTTTACATATCACTCGGATGTTCTGGCAATACCAAAAGGATAATGCGTAGGACTCTAAATATATTCTTACTTTCCACATTATGTGAAACAGCAAGTCTTCATTAACTTTTTGTCCTAATGAGATATTGTGGATGGTCTCTTGGCTCTAGACTCAATTGTGCACATTTGGTTCCTATGCCGGAGACTAGGGAGAGGGTCTCCTTCTTCAATATCAACAATCTCTAAGAGAAAGTCGATAGATTATGTCGGTTCCCCGTGAGAATGAAACAAGTCCTTTTAAGAGGAACTTGAGTAGCTTGGGAAGTTTAGTGCAGTGCGTCACTGGGTCCATGACGTCTTGTCTTCAATACTAGTGTTACCTTAGTAAACACCAGTAGCATATGCGTTGAACCCGGTTTCTGCCCTAAGGTTAAATTATTGGAGGGCTATTTCTTTTCACCCTTTTCATATTCATTTCTTTTTCATTCTTCAACCCCTTCAGTTCTTACCGAGACTTCATAACTAGAACCTTGTTGGGTTTATTCCAGTACTAGCTCTGTCTCAGTCCGCACTCTTCCCATTTCTCATTTTTCTCCTTTTTTCATCATACCTAAGGACTCTACACTATCTAGTGGATTGTCCCTGGGTAGATCCCTCCGGTTCTGGCGGATCGTGGGAATTAATACCTAACCTCACCATCCTTATAACTCCATACATAAAGTAACATAGTCGGTCTTTTGGTATAGTTCATTCTTCCTTGAAACCAATTGAAAAATCATTTGGAAAAACAATCAAGGTACTTTTGATACAATATCAAAGCATTTTGTACCTTAATAGTTTTGATCATTTAGAAAACCTCCCCTTCAACATGTGCACATGATTTAGAAATTGTTTAGCACATGGAGGCAAGAGGACTTTGAAATATTTTCTTTGATCACAATTTTCATAGAAAAAGCCATTTGATTTTATTGGTAAATTCTCCCCCTCAATATGTGCATAGGATATTTGAAATCATTTTATCACATAGAAGCAACAGGTTTTTGAAGTACTTCCACGATTGCATTGCCATACAGAAAACCTTTAAAACTCAATCAAGGTACTTATGACAAAACATTGAAACCTTTGTACCTTGATAGTTTATTTTCATTTGAAATGCTCCCCCTCAATATGTGCTTCAATTAATGAAAACGTTTAGCACATATGGGAGAGCAGCCTGCACTTTGAGTCAAAACGATCACCTTTTATCAAATTTCATTATTAAATCACAAATTCTCCCCCGATCAAAAATATCAAACCCTTTGAGATTTTGGATCCCAAGTGATTTAATAAGGTTTAGAAAACATGGGAGAATATGTGGCCTGGTTTAAATACTCATCTTGTTTTTGGATAAATCCTCATCCTCAAACATGTGCATCATATATTGAAATCGTTTGGCACATGGAGGCAGGAGTGCCTTTGAAGGACTAAAACCAATTCCATTAAAACAGATTTGAGATTTAAATCACTATCTCTCCCCTGATCAAAAATTTCAAACCTTTTGAGATTTGTGATCCCAATTGATTTAAATCATTTGAAAGATTTTGGGGAAAGACGTGGCAAAATTTAATTTTGAAAAATGACTGATAAGGAACAGTTTAAGACATTAAAGATTGTTAGTATCAAGTATGATTGTTTTAAGAGATCTTTAAGTAAAATAAAACAATTTCACAATCAAACAAGAACTGAAAAAATTTCATTTTGAAAGATCTTGATTCTAAAGAAAAATCATACCATGACATAACATTAAATCTTTAGATCACCACATTAATTCGTACAAACGGACTTTTTGTGAAGAAATATCGATTGAAAATATTTTATTATAAATCACTCTCCCCCTCAATCGATGACCGTAGTCGATGATTGAGTGACTTAGGTTTTGATAAAATGAAGTCCGGTGATTTTCAAAATTTAGTCCAATTTATTTTCAAAACAATATTTTTCCATTTTCAAAACAATATTATTTGAAAATTGTTTAATAAATGGTATCCTGCACAAAGATAAGTTAGGTGGTAGAGAAGCTTATGTTGTTGCTGTAGGGTTTGGAAGAAAACCGTCTGCTGATGCAGTAAGACTTCTTGCGTTGCATTTTAATGCCAACTGAGGTCAAATTAAGCTCCGTTTCTTCAATCACTTAGAATAAAACCATATGCTGATGCAGTGAGACCTCTTACGTTGCATTTTTCCATACCAACACTCCATAGAAGTCCAATTAAGCTATGTTTCTTCATTTGTCAACCCAAGATATAGTTACCCTTTCCTTTCGGCATCCAATCATCTTCAATTGTGGGATCCGGATGGGGAACATTCTTATGAACCATGATATCTGCATACGTTAGTGGACACACAAACAGATATATGGTGGTCGACATCACCCAAACAGCAATCGACTAATAACACTCAATTCAACATATCAATCAGATCATATAAAGCATGGGATTATGTGTTCATCAAACTCTAATCATCTAAACCTAACAATCATATCCTAGGCACCTAGTCCTTCAACGTAGGTTAACATCATTTTGCATTTAAGTATATAGGATAATTAGATAATCTCGTTAGATGATATAGATTTGAAAACATTCTCCCTCTCAATCAATGACTTATTTTTCTGAAAAGTTTAAAAGCGCTGAAGTCATTGATTGAGTTTTCAATTTTTACGAATACTCTGAAACTGATTGATTTACAAGCAACTCATTTACCACCATTTTTGAAAACAACAAATATTTTTCTGAAGAATTTATAGAAGGAAAAACATTTGTGTAGGAACAGCAGTCCTTCGACATACTTTCCTCAATTTGTTTTTAGGAAAAGTGCACGAAATTTCTGAAAATAGTTTAAGCGTAGCACTTTCCTTCTTTGAAAAACAGGTTGCTATCTGAAATAATAGCAAGCCATGGTTTTAGCGCGGGTCACAGTCTGAAATAACTGCAAGCCATATTTTGAGACATGTTTAGAAAGAAATATGTACACCTCCTGCTCGAACTTCATCTAAAGTCCCGTGCCATTATTGAATGACATTTCTAAGACCGTAGATGTTATCAATACCAGAAGACATGTCTTGAGAAAACATATTTTTGGTATTTTTCAATTTTCTGATTTTTATGGGCTTTTGTTGATTTTATATTTTTCTATTTTGTTTTTGTTGGTTTTATATTACAAAGATAGAGAAATAGTTTTAAGAAGATGATGATACGAGTACCGAGATAAGGAAATCGTTCAGCACTTTGTAGAAGATAGAAGTCATCATCTCTTAAACTTTCACCACCAAAGCATTTGAGGCTCTTGAATCGTCGCAAGAACTTGAGCCTTCAAAAAGTGAATCTTTGGTAGCTTCCCCCCAAACCGACAGACTATAAATAAAGACCATTTCCCCAATCAGTAGAAACGAATAAAAACGGTCTCATAGAATGAAGCTCAGCACCCCGAAGAACACGGGAACACCAAAGTAACAAGTTGAAACATTGATCGTCTCCTGGTTATCAAATCACATGAACCTGTTGTGCATCCCCGATGTACACCTTACTCTTCGAGATTGACCAGTTGTCTATTTAGGGGAACAATATATCAACACCTTCATTTCACCAAATGCACTCCAGTTATCTAACATATAACCAATCAGGCCATAACGTACACATGTACCCAACAAGAGAAGAGACAATGACATCACAATAACTGGTTGAATCACTGATCTTCTTTGCGGATGTCAACTCCGGAATAACTGATTATGCTCGATCATGTGAATATGTTGTGCGACCCAGATGTACACATATCTCTCCCTTGATGGTTGCGATCTCATCGGAATCATCATAACATTGTGTACATGAAGCACTAACCGGAAGCACTTTATCATAAATCATATAGAAGATGTCGATAAGCAATATCATCTCACGCTCCACATATTCTTCTCATATTTCTTCCTACTAAAAGCTGAGTTAACACATACCAAAAGTATCCAGAGACCACTTCCTCCCAAATGGTTGGAATAATACATCCTTCCCCCAAATAGTTAGAATAATATATCCTTCCCCCAAATAGTTGGAATAACACACCAAAGGCTATGAGTAAACACTGAGTTTCTCTACGGTTATGACATTTGTCTTTCCCGGGACTACTTCAATAGAGACGAAGTATTAGGTTCATCACGTGTACTCGTTGTGTGTTTAGATGTATGTCTCCTTCCCCCTTGCTGGTTTTGATACCTCAGAATCAGCAACACATCATTCATACCAAATATTCTTGACATAGAAAAGAACAAAAATTAGCTCAAATGAATCTTGTGAGAATCAACTGCTATAGAAACTCTCTCTGACTATCTTTATCAACCCATTCGTAGACAATTTGAAGTGACCACTGATGAAGAAAACCCGTTATACCAAACTTGAAACTGAAGTAGAATTCTCCGCATGTGTTCTAAGCTTGCACTTAATGATGGAAGAACGGTGTCGAGAATCTATGCATCAAGAAAATCTCTAAGTACTCACTACTTAAACAAAGTATGAGACATTAAAACCTCTTGAGATTATCCACATCGTCATTTGCATGTGACATTGAGTAAAACAACGTAACTCCTAATAGTGATAGTTAACCAGGTCTTCAACCATCCACCCCGACTGCTGGCAACTAGATAACCCAAGTCTTCAACTCAAATTCTTAAGCCCGAGCAAGTTATCAAATAAGAACACGCCTTTGTGAAAGTCAACTTCAATCTCAAATAAGTGATAAATGATTAACTCCGAAGTAATCAACTTGTGTCAAATGTCCAACACGTGAATAAACATACAATCGGATGTACATTCACCCACTGATTGAACCGGAACAAATGATGCCTCAACATCAATGCATTCTTCCTAAAAGTATACATGTAGAGACTGATCTGGAAGATTCACCAATAATGTCTTCGAGCGGATGAGGTAGTCATTTTCCTTTAAGTTCATGTGGTTGATTTATAGCGTGCACATCGAGAGGAACAATAATCCGTGAAGATTTGGCAAAGGAATACCAAAGAGCGGATCATTATTCATGAGTGCAACTGCAATATTATGATAGTCATTATCAACGCCTTGAGGAATAACTGGAGATCGGTTTTCTTGAGTAGTCTGAGATGTACTGCTTAGATGATCAACATTCGCTAGCGGTTGTAAATACTCATCAAACATATCTTGAAACAATGAATCCCAAACAGTATATCCATAACTTAAGCATCCATCAATATGTAGTATATTCCCTCTTCTCCCCCTCAAAAATTGCAAATGAAGTTTGCCATTTTTGATTAATCAAGTGAATAAGAATGTATACCAATGAACGTAGATCCACTTGATGACTGAATGAGCATGGGAGAAGCATAAAGCTTGTTGATGAAGAATGTCGATGAGAATGGTCATAAACATGAAGATTTCTCTTCTTCTGAAGATAAAGCGCACTGAAGCGTACACCTTTCTTTTCTTTGAGGAACGGGGCCTGAAGTGTTATCTGCAGACGCCATAATGATGAAGTACGAGGCCTGAACTGATGTGAACAGACGTCATAGCCGATTGAATATCAATGTTGAGTAACTTGAACCCGTGAGTTATGAGATATCAATCCTTTTTTTATCCATACTTTAAGCCAGTCCATGTATTGAAGGATCGAAGTATCTGCAACTGAATAAGGACTACCTGCACTAATATTACAAACTTGATTGCATATATTTTGGTTAGTGACATCAGTATCCAAACCCTTTGGAGTTTCACGGTCAATATTGAGATTACCATTGGTAAACATATTTCCTGTAGGTATCCACCTAAGTCCAACATCCTTAAAAATTCTACCATATGGTATCCACTTATGGCAAGGTCTAGGATTGTTAGGCTTCTTATGCATAGTGGAAGACTTATCCTTATTCCTAGTTTCCACAGATTTAGCAGTTGGTATCCATCTAGGCGAAGATTTTGGTTTGTTTTGCTTCGTATGCACAGTAGATGACTTAGTGCAAATCCTAGACTTAACAGGTCGAACCTTTGTATGAGCATTTACTTTCTTTAGGGATTTCGAGAAACAATTATCATGATTTGCCTTAAAGATGCATTTCAGACAATTTGAGCAAACAGCTTGTTTGGATTCAGAAAATGATCTAGAGTTCTTAGAGTGATCTGCTAAGGGAATAGCTTTATTCAAAACGTAACTATTCTTAGATACAAACCAATCCCTGGTCTTTAGTTGAGTGTTCCTAGGTGATGGTTTAAAACTACTAGCAGTGCCTTGAAATCTCGCAGAGTTCCTCACCCTAGGTCTAGTACCTAAAATTCCATCCTTTTGAATATGTGCCTTTTACCTAGCTTCTTCTAGATCATAGTTCTTGAACAAGTCATTCATATCATGTGAATTCTTAGGCATATTAGGTGAAGTGACTGGTTTTGACAAAACTTGTTTCACATCAACTTGGGAGGCAAACCGAGTTTTTGAAAATTTTGTTCTTTCAGATTTAAATGCAGTAGGCTACCTAACAACAGACCGGTCTCTAATGGAATGAGAAACTGGCTTCCCCCAGGTTGATGGTTTTGTAAACTTAGTGTTCACACTTTTCCCTACAGTTTTTCTAAGCTCATTCTTTAAGGCAACAATGGCGAAATTCTTTTCCTGAAGTTGAGCTTTGAGTTCATCAATTTTTGCTATCAAAGAGTTTGTATGTTCCATTGACTTAGTTCTAGCTTCTTTGGCAGAGTCACTTAGTTCTATGTGATGCTTTCTCAATGACTCATTTTCCTTTAGTAATTCATCATTTTTCATTTGAATATCATCAATAGCATTAACATTAGAATTACTTGTAACCAAATTACTTTTCACATGCATATCAGAAATATGTTTCTTCAGATTGTAAATGGTTGAGTCTTTGTCTTGAAGCTGATCTTTCAAAGTGTTAATTTCAAAAAGTTCACGGAATTCAGGAAGTTCCGGATTTTTACATGGTTTGTCAAGTTGAAAATTTTCTTCTTTACTTTGTATCGCAATTTCAAGTGAAATGCAATGTTTTTCAAGATTTGAGAATTTGTTTGAAAGTTCATCAAAAGCCATTTTATTAACCATATCTTTTGTTTTAAAACACTTAATCTCAGACTCAGCCTCAGTTACGGAACATTTATCAAAGTCATGTTCAGCATCATGATCAGTTTGATTAAGTACATTATCAGATGCACTATGTTGAACACTAAAGAGTACCTCATTACATGACACTTGTTCAATTGTTGGTCTGATATCTGCATCCACATCATGTGTAACAAGAATCACTGGACCGCTGGCTGTGTCAAGCTTATCTATCTCTGAGCCTCTGTATTCAGTGTCAACTGATCCAACATCTGGAGTTTTACCCAACTCAACACTAAAATCTTTTGATTGTGCCCGAGATTCATTCGCCTTTCTGATCATAGCATTTACTTCTTGTGTGACAGGAGTTACTGAGCAGCTGGTTACATCATTCTTTGTTGTTTTTGATATTCTGCATTCAGCAACACCCGACCTTTCTGATACATTACCCGACTTATCACAAATATCTCTCAACTGTACCCGACTCTCATCTACTTTTTCATCTTTCTGAGTAACTTCCTCAATATACTTCTCCACCTTATCCATGAGATGGATAAGTGTCTCTGTGAACACGCTAATTTCCATTCCAGTGTGTCTCTTGAAGGACATTTCAGTCATGTCTTGATCATAATCTGATGTGAATTCCTTTCTAATGAATGACTGAAATTGTTTGTAGATCACTTGAAGTGCAGCACTGGAACTATCCTTTTGAACCTTCTCTTTGTCAAGTTGTAGCTCCAATTGCTCTAGGTTTAACAACAAAGTTCCTGTTAATGTGGATAAGTCCTGACGGAAGAGGGCAATACATGTTCGTTCCATTGATGTGGGTAGAAGTAACATGAGGTGAGAGTGAAGTTGTTGATAAGGTTCAATGTTGCTTTCCTTTTGCATGGCATGTAGCCTGAACAGGTGCAAATCTTTCTCATTGGACTCAGAGCATAAAGAACTCAAATCATCATTGATTGATTCCATCATCTGTAACCGTTCAATATAGCTAATATTCTCATGGTTGTCTACAACATCATACAGTTTGAGTACTTCTAAAATCACTGAATCAGGAGTGTAAGACATGATGTTGATGAATCTACGGGATTTTACAAGTCTATGATTTAAACCGAGAAATAGAATCTTTCGCGGGATTTTACTAAAATCAAGACCAAACCGTTAAGCAATGACCAATGGAACGAGTTAAGATGACTGATGGATTGTCACAATGATAGACAATTGTGTGTTAGGACTTATGATTGTTTGTAGGATTAGCAGAGATGTTGTTTGGTTGAGATTTGGATTGGTTTATGCCCGTTTTTACGGAGAAATTTAGGTCAGAAAACATAAAAACCTCAATAACTTCTGTTCAGAGCGGATTTAGGCCTCGAAGGTTGACCCAAATAGTTCATTCGGCGTGCCATTATCCTCGTTCTCACGGTCGTTTTGATGGGTAGAACGCTGAAAACGGAGTTACGATTCAAAAGTTATGGCCGTTTGAAGTTTTGTCGAGAAAAGTCAACAAGTCGCTAGTAAGACAAGTCGCTAGAGTCCCCAAGTCGCTAAGTAACAACTCGCTAAAGGCTCAAGTCGCTGTGGATCAAGTCGCTATGAACCAAGTCGTTAAACAGTCAAGTCGCTAAAGAGCAACTCGCTAAGTATCCAAGTCGCTAACACCAAGTCGCTAAGAATACCAAGTACAAGTCGCTAACAAATTTGAAAGCAAGTCGCTACCTTCACCAAGTCGCTACCCGTAGTGGAGAATCCACTAAGTGTACTGTTTGTCAGCTTGTCTCAAAAGACAAGTCGCTAGGACCAAGTCGCTACCAAAAAGCACTACAACTCGCTACTTTTTACTGAAGCAAGTCGCTAAGATGAAATTCACTACGAGAACCAAGTCGCTACCAAGAAAAACTTCAAAAACACACTTTTCAATCCAAAACAAGCCCAACCACAGTGATTCAAGCTTTCCAAATCAAAACCTAAACACTTATGATGATTCTAAACACAAAAGTACAATCAAAATCCAAACTTTAACAATAGAAATGATCCAAATGATGTAAACTACTCTAAACTCATTCAAACCCAAAAACCTTATGAAAACCACTAGAAATCCAAGAACATGAAAGATGAGTGATCAAACCATGGCTCTTGATACCAATTGTTAGATATTGGATTTCATAAACACACAAATGAGCTCAACAATGGATCGAATAAGATAGAGTTTAGAGAGAGAAAGTGGGATCCTTTCTAGAGAGAGAAAGTGAAAGAAAACATAGAAGGTTAGATTAAGAATGAGAAAGGTCCAACACTCTACCTTGGGAGGTAGAGGGTATTTATAGTTACAAACTAAACGTCCTCCTTTGGACTGTGGATCAGGGATACAGTGGGTAAAGACCTGTCCTTCCTCCACGGTGTTGCTCTAAACTAAATAACTAACTAATAAAACAGTAAATAACGATATGTCTACGAGCTAACTTATGCTAGATTATATTTGAGGTGACCGACTCTTCACTATGGAATTTCTAATTCCTAACACATACAAAGTATAACAAATTAACCAAGTATGAAGACTTGCAACAAATGACTTGATGCTTGAAAGTATTGAATGTGATCTTCTTTTGCAAGAAAGATGGTTAGTGGATAATCACTTGAATGGATATGTAAATACAAGAGTAATGATTGGTGAACTAAGTGTATGAATGTAGGAACGTATGTATAAAATATGAATGCAAGATGTCCGAAAAATTATGCACAAATGGCTTCTGATTATAGCCAAAATTTGACCAGTAGACCACATATCGATCCCACGGATCATTTCAAAGGGATCCGTACATTATATGAAGGGATTCGTGGGTCTGACAGACCAGATTCTAACAAGACGTAAACCCCCAGTATTAATGCAGACATGTGTTGTTTTCAGTTAGCGTACAAACCCAACACAATGTCAGTGGCGAAGCAGAAAAAACTTGATACGGCAAAGTGCAAAATACAGAAACATGGTAGCAACTGAAGATATGTTTTTTCATGTGTATACGTGTGTTTGGTGTATGTATATTTTCTCACTCATGGAGAATGGCAGCAACGCCTTTTTATATATGATCAAAACCATGCACTACGTAAAAGAGATCACTCTGTTAATACAAATAAGCTGTAAAAACGTTTATTTATATTTTACGATCTTCTAATGTTTTGTCGATAACAAACGTAAAATCATTTTCACGAAACAAATAAAATATGTAAACTGTTTGAGCCAATAGTTTTCTAACACACTTACGTTTTTACATAAAACACTAAAACAAGTATAAGTGATTTTATGATATACATATGTACAACAACTACTGTTTACATATTAGGCTAACACATACTTAACTAAGTATATACTAAAATGGGTAAAAACAAGTATATACTAAAATGGGTAAAAACTAACAAATGGTATTGACCCACAACCCATGGTTTTGTCCAAACCACTTAACTAGATTCATTGTATTCTAGAGATACATTGTATCTAGAAAGAAACCCATGGATCAACCCATAACCCATGACCCATAACCAAAAATACCAGTGGGCAAAGAGGAGCGTCCCACGGATCCCTAGCTTTACGCTAGCCGGATCCCTTGTGGGAGGGATCCGTGGGATCCGGGGAACAGTGAACTTTCTCCTCTATAAATAGTGAGTCATTTCTTCCTTTTGGCTCACCACTTTCACACATACTTTCTCCAAGTATTGTACCTCTCTAACCACTGATCCTAAGGGATCTTTCTATGTAGTTTGTCTTTTGTTTTTGTGTGATTCTCTAGGTTCCTCTTAAAGGCGAGATCAACACTTCTTGAAGTCGATCAAGCTCAAGTCCATGAGTTGCCATGCTTCGTCATCATCAAGACAACTGAGGTTCTCTTGTTGATAGTTCTTTCTTCCTCCGTAGATGTTGTGTTGAAGGCATTAGTGAAGGATGCCGAAAGAGTCAAGACGAAAGCATTAGTGAAAGGTGCTTAACGTCTATGTCAAAATCATTGGTGAAGAATGCTAAAGGTGTCAAGTCAAAGGCATTAGTGAAGGATGCCTAGGAATCAAATCAAGTGGCATTAGGGAAGAATGCCTAGGTAGTATAATTGATTAGGTGCATCGTTATACATATAAGTATTAGTTTATTTCCAAGGATGGTTATATCCTTGATGGTGTTGTAATAAGGAGTGGATCTCCTTAAGATTATGTGTTGTGTTGTGATGGGTAGTAGTTCCTCTATAGTAATGGAACTAGGTGCTTAGCCTAGTACCTAATAAAGGGTAGGCGATGTTGTGATAGGATTAGTTCTCCTTGGTGTGAAAGAACTCGGTGGTTAGCCTAGCACCGTATAAAGGGTAGGCGACGTTGTGTTAGGTGTGGTTCGCCTTGGTGTGAAAGAACTCGGTATTTAGCTTTTTACCGGAAAAAGGTGTAAGCGACGTTGTGAAGGCTTCTCCGCCATAAGGAGATTGGTGTAGTGTTTACTAACTCTCAAGTAGGTGACTCGGGGAGTGGAGTAGGGCAAGGAAGGTGTCCTTGTAGCCGAACCACTATAAATACTTGTGTCGTGGTGATGTGCTTCTTACTCTTTATCTATCATTACATGCTTATATATCTATCTATCAACGTCCAACATAAACAACCAAATAGATTGACATAAATCGATGAAACTATTCAACCCCCCCCCCCTTCTAGTTTTCCACAATTGGTATCAGAGCTTCGTTACCAAGTTTCTTAAAGTATATGTTGTACTTTAAAAACTTGATACGATCCGTGTATGTTTGAAAACTACAAAGAAGGATTTTTCAAGTCATGTTTTCTTTTAAATCATTCTGTTGGACATTGATAGATCATCCTAACATTCTTTGTTTCAAGAAATATTCATGCTAGGATCTCTCCAAAACCTTCATTTCTATTCAAAGAATAATGGAGTCAACCTTCAAGAAAGGAACTAAAAGTAATCACAACTTACTTACACCAAGTACAAAGGATTACTTTAAGAGCTCATGAAGTATTTCTGGTATTATGCCAAACCAAGAAGCATAGAGGTATGTTTTACTTTTCATTAGATAGCTTACATGAGTTTATTGTTATCATAGTTCTCTTTGATTAATAATTGCTAGTCTCTTTAAAAGTCTCTTTCGTCACCTTTCCGTCTTATTCATCATCGGGAATAGTATTCCTTTTGATTCGTCAAACTAACGCCGTCGTCAAAGTAACTTATCAAAACCCGTCGACCAAAAACAACCTTTCATTTTTGATACCTCTAAACTATTTTTTAGTAAGCTAGCTTATAAGCCTACTACAAAAATAATGCCAAATAATCCTTTTTCTGTCCACGATGGCGGATCCCCAGTTGTACTAGCGGGATCCCAAATACTAGGGATCCGGGGAACCGTGGAGCAGAACTTCGACTATACAGCTTTCAAAAATCATCACTGATCATTTTCCCTCTCCTCACATAACACAAACACGACTAAACTACTGATCTCATCCTCATTGGACATCATACCCTCAAGCATTCCTCTCTAGAACACCATTGTAAGTAATTACACTAACTTGCTCTAATTTTCATCATCCTCATCCTAGGGTTTATGGTTTCACAAATCTCTAATCAATTACTTTAATTAGGGTTTTCAAAATTAATCATGAAAAGGGGTTTTTAACATAATTAAGATCACATCGTGTTCACAACATTGTTAATACAAATCAAAACCATAAACCCATCTCAACTAATTTTACCAAATTGGAAAATTTATGTTTCTAGGACCAACCATGCCTAAAGCCACTCAACAAGATCATCATGATACCGTCCATTACCTTACTCATTACTATCGAAATGAGGAATTCTCAAAAACCGACCGCAAGGTCTTCAAAAAGCTTCAGCGACTTATCCACGAATGTCGTGTAATCAAGGAATGTTTCCTTGAGGATACCGACATTCGTCAAGTCTTCTCGGCAATCAATTTTGATTGTCTTCTTGACATTGATGAACAAATTTGTCCGGTCTTCATCTTTGAGTTTTATAAAAGCATTAGGATCATTTGAAACGCCGATGATAGCATTTCAATCGCCTTCATCATCAATAAACGAAACTTCATTCTCCCTCTCAACACCTTTGCTCAAATTCTTCGCATTCCTTGTGAAGGAATTTGTATGTACTCTCAAGATTGGGCAATTAACGCTCAAAACCTTGCACTTGATTCTAAACCAATGTACCATACTCCTCTTGATGAACCCAAAACCATCCGAGACACCATTTTCAAAATAAGAGCCGACCAATCCGTCTCAAGCGAAACAAGAAGCTCATTCACCATGATCCTTTTCAAATGGAACTTTTCAAAATGCATCCCATATTTAAAAATGGGAAGAAGTCCTTAGGGAAGCGTCATTAGCCTAGTTAGTAACAAGGATCATCCAAATGCATGTCTTGTGCAAATGATCTATTGTCTTATCCACCAAAAGCCATTTAACCTCGCCTATTACATGGTAGCGAGAATGGTGGCGGGTATTCAAAGCTTCTAACATGGTACTTCCATATGGTATGCTCCTAACACGACTTTGTAAGTATGTTAGTGCATTGCAACCATCTCCTATCAACATTGATCATTTCATTGCCAATCATGTAATGGTACCTCTTACCAAAATACCCTCTAAACGCTTCATGGTCAATGGAAAGAAACCTAAAGCTCTCTCGGACTCCTCGGAAGGAGAAGAAGAAGAAGATGTCGACCCCATATCCAACATTGAATTGGAACCCTTTGATTACTACGAACAACTTCCAACCATTCCAAACGAGACCGCGAAATTCAAACAATTGAGGGGCATGATTCAAAATCTTGCTTACAACCTCACAAAGTCGTCAAAAAGGAAAAGAAAGAATTGATGAAAGAGACAATAGGAATATGCTTATTTTTAACTTAACTTATGTGTGGATGCTTATGTTTTAACACTTTTGTTTGTGGTAATTTGGATATTGTTACTTCTACCATTATCAATGAGTGTTGTTATGTGATGACATGCTTGTAATTGTTGTTTAGTTTAATGGTATATTAGTGTGCAAAATCTGCACATTATTCTGTGGGGGGTTCTGATCTGCAGATGCCGGATCCCTAGGATTAGCCTAGACGGATCCATCCCTTGAGGGAACCATGGGATCCGTGGCATCAGGTCGGCAATACAATCTGACATCCCTTGCATCAAGATAGCTTACTAGATAACATCACATTAGCTAAACATAAGATATTATAACTCAACTAAGTCTACTTCAAGGATGAGAAAGCCTTAGACTCACTTATAGCTTACATAAGACCTTAGTCAAAATGCCTTTTAATTTATCAAAACGTCAAAACTCACCATATTTCCGCTTCAATACTCACAAATTGTCTCTCATCTGTCAAAACACTTAGATGGACATATTGAACAATTTTAGGAAATTGTTTCTAGTCATCTTTATCTCAAAATGGGTCAAAAATTGGTTTTTCAATTCTTTTGATTTTTAAGGATTTTTCAAATTCCATCTCAAGCTAAAATCTGATCACTATGATCATTTATTATGACTTGACACCACCAAAACTCTTAGTGTTATGCTTGAACATCCATTAGTAGTCATCTAGTCCCATTTTCCTTCCATAAAAAGCAACCATTTGCTATAACACTCATTACTCTTGATCATTCAAGTATACCCTCATCTTAGATACTTAGAAGGACTGAAACACTCAAAATGATATAGGTTTTAGCTCTTAGAAACTTCATTTCTAATCTGTCATAATCAGCTGCGAGAGCGGATCCTAGGATTAGCCTAGCGGATCCCTCGAAGAGGAACCGTGGGATCCGGGGTGACGAGTTATGTCAATTCTAGCCTAAACAATCATTTCAAGCTCATCTTGCTTACTTGAACACTCCACCTCATCTTTATTAAGTTCCTAGATCAGTGAAACTCTGAACTTCAATCTTGTGCATATTAATCATAACATTTCTAAGAATCTTAGTGGCTTAAGTCTTAAATGCACTTGCCAAACTCTTCTCTTTATAAGTCATATTGCTAGAACACCTTAGTCATCAAAACACAAAACAATTCTCAGCAATTACAAACATCTTTCTTAGCCATTTCATCATGAGAAAAGCCCCTAGTGCTAACTCATCCACCCAAGAAACTTACTAGGATCATACACGAAGTTTCCTCAACCGAATCATCTCCAGTTAAGTCCACAAATGCTAGGATTTCCCCTACACCAAAGAAACCAATCAAACTAATCCCCAAGAGGATTGTTCCCACAAGGATATCATCACCAAACTCTACTAAACCAAACATACCCTCCATGTTGGGAATTACAAGTTTGAGTTGATAAAGACAAAAAGAATGAAACAAGAGGGACTTAATATGACAAGAAGGAAACCTACTAAAAGATGGAAGGACTTGCTTGCAATGGAAGTTTTATTATTTAGTCCTTATCCTCTAGTATATAAAGAGGACATAGGTGTAGGTTTTTAATTAAGTCTTCTATAATGTAGTCGACTAAAGGTGTGTGTTTAGCCTAGACGTTATGGGAGAACGTCTAGGGTTTTAGATTAGTGTGTCCTAGGCGTATGTTCATATAGCGCTAGGTTATTAGTTTAGTTAGTAGGCGTGTTCCTATAGCGTCTATATTAGAGTATTAGTTAATGGTGAATGAAAAACCTTGTTCAATAACAAAGTATTGTTTTGATTATTCCGCTGCGTACAATGTTATTAATCTTTGTTATTGATCCCTAGCTGAGCTTATAAACGATCTTATCAATTGGTATCAGAGAAGGGAGCTCTTGATATAGGGATTCACAAGGTTTTCGTTGTCGAAGAGCAGACGTAGAAAAATCAGTAAAACGAAGGAAGCAGATCTGGTAAAGGTACGAAAATATTTTTTGGGTATCGATATTAATTGCACATGATTTGAAGATTGACTGATCGGTGGACTTTATTGGGATGTATTGGTTCTTATTACTGTTACGTGGTATTCATTAAATACAAAATATTCGGATGATGAATGTGAGAGTACTAAGAATATCGCTATCCGCTGGGACCCACGTAGGAGAAGAATTGGTTGTTTTCATTAATCACGTGGCTATGTTGGCTGATTGTGATCACGTGGGACTGGTTGTCTACTTTGATTTTTAATTCACTATATTGCTTAATATTTTTCGGTTTTTAATGGGTCCAAGTTATTGAATATTGACGTCACATGACAATGATATTGTTTGTTGGACTATGATCACGTGATCGTCAGTTTTTGTTTTTATCAATTTGTATTCGTGAGTTAATGGTTTCACACGGAACAATACTGGATTCAATTTAATTCTTGGTCACGTGGAGATTGGCTTTGATGGATACAATGTGATAATACTGTTGTGAACAGACGAAGGACGAGAATTTGGTCAACATGATGGACAATTTATTTAATGGGGCTTGACAAGTATCATATGGGACAATAATGGATGAATAGTCATTGGACAGTTGATCTCATTGGTTTATATTGCTCAAAGTACTGCGTTTCAATTTGAAAGTACTGCTGTCTATAAAATACGCTGGCGATTGATTCGATGTTTTGAAAGTACTTTGCCACACAAAGTACTGTTCGAGTTCATATTAAGGTACTGCTTCGACAAAGATGAAAGTACTTTGGCGATCGTGAAAGTCTTGTGAGTTTATTTCAAAGATCTGATTTTGATGAAAGTCTTGCTCCTTCCCAACATACTGCTCATGCTTTATTCTGAGAAGATTTTTGATTTAAGGAAGTAGAGCATGATTTTTGGATGACACACCACAGAGGTTATTGTTCACACACACAGGAAAAAGTTTTTATTCTTAAAAGGATTTAAAAAGGTTCGTTATGGAGATTTATTGAAGAATTGATTACGAAGAGGATTATTTATCACTTATTTGAAGGTGAAGTGGAATTACTTGGTTTGTGTTCTTATCATCTAGCTTGATGAATCTAGTTTTCATAGGTCAAGAGGGTGGATGGATGAAGACCTAGTAAGCTATCACTTGAAGGAGTTACATTGTAGTGCTCAGTGTCTCATACTAGTTGAGGATTCTTTTCAAGGGATTGCGGTCTACTTATATTTTGCCCGTATAAGTATGGAGTTCCGTGGATTGTAAAGATTTAAGACACAAGTTTGGGAAATTCTACTCCTTCATCAAGTTCGTTATATTTGGTTTTCTTCACAAAGTGATCATTACAAGGAGCCTACAGATTTTGAAGAATCAAGAAGATGGTTAACATATGGTTTTTAGAGGAAGCTTATTGTTAAAAGTTTAACCATCTACATGCATCACTCAAGGGAAGTGTTTGATTCTTATTACTATTGATTAGTATTACTACTGATGGTTTAGATTTCTATTGTTTCAAGTTCATTTTTAGTTCTTGGGAAAACTTCATGGAGGTAATTTGAGACATTGGAAGGATGAATTGGATGTGTAGTATTGGTTAGGAAAAAATCAAGATCATTATTTGCATATGTTCCCTATTTGGATAATAACAAAAAGGGAAGAGATGTTTGAGTGACATGGCATGGATTAAGGGGAAGACAAAGGAAGACATACTTGTTACATTCATGGTGAGATCCCTGATCTCAATTTCTCTACTTAGTCTAGGGAAGTTCGTTCAAGAATGGTTTTGTCATTATCAACTAGGGGAAGATTGTTGGGAATTACAAGTTTGAGTTGATAAAGACAAAAAGAATGAAACAAGAGGGACTTAATATGACAAGAAGGAAACCTACTAAAAGATGGAAGGACTTGCTTGCAATGGAAGTTTTATTATTTAGTCCTTATCCTCTAGTATATAAAGAGGACATAGGTGTAGGTTTTTAATTAAGTCTTCCATAATGTAGTCGATTAAAGGTGTGTGTTTAGCCTAGACGTTATGGGAGAACGTCTAGGGTTTTAGATTAGTGTGTCCTAGGCGTATGTTCATGTAAACGCCTAGGTTATTAGTTTAGTTAGTAGACGTGTTCCTATAAACGTCTATATTAGAGTATTAGTTAATGGTGAATGAAAAACCTTGTTCAATAACAAAGTATTGTTTTGATTATTCCGCTGCGTACAATGTTATTAATCTTTGTTATTGATCCCTAGCTGAGCTTATAAACGATCTTATCACTCCACAACTCAACCAACATCATTGGTGCCTAGAGCCACCTCACAATCATCTCCACATTCTCACAACTTAGAAGACTTACCTCCTTGGCCATCTCACCTTCCACCACTACCAACAAATTCACTTAAAAAGGTTGGGCAACAAAATCAAAGTGTTGAATCAACACTTGCTCCAATATCAACCTCTCTTATTCCCCCCAATAGTCCATTTTGGATTATGAGGAGACATCAAAGTCAACCACCCGACCACATGGAGGTTGATGCTTCTTTACCTCCACCCTCAAACATTTTAGAGCCATCACTTAATGAGCCTCCATCAAATCCTCCTTCATTTGAAGATCCTCAACCCACTTCACTTGAACCTCCACTTCAAGAAGTTCAAAACCATGACAAGGATTGCTATCATTGTCAACATGTTGAAAGGTTGATACATGAACTACGTGAAGAGCAACGTTTCATGTTTTATCACCTCTAACTCGAGCGTTTGAATAGGTCAACAAGCCTAAACAACAATGAGCATCATAGTCACAAGCTCAAACTTAGAACGTTTAGGAACCCTATCTCATCCTTGATCATCATTAAGATTTTAGTTGAATCTTGAGTTTGGGTAACTCATTAGCATTAGTAGTACTTGTATGGCTAGTTCATTCTCTTAGTTTTAGAGATTTTCTTGATTATCTCTTGTTTTTATTGAATGAATACTTATATACCATGATTACTTTATGTGTTGTGCTTGCTACATTATACACATATCTCACCTCTTCATTAGCATTGTTTGGCATTTCTTCATTACTGAAGAAACTGTCACCAGACAGCCGGATCCCTCCAAAATGCCTAGATGGATCCCTCCACAAAGGGAACCGTGGGATCCGTAGTCTAGGAGCACAAATTACTACTAACTTGAGTTTTATTTGCAGGAAATTATGCACTATACTCTTGTTTTCTAACATTTATTTTGTAGATTTTCAAAATACACATGAAGATTTTGACACCATAAAGCTAGGGGGAGCTTTGTGTCAAACTATACATTGCAAATTCACTTGCAACTTAATCCTCATTTGGATTACTCTTCATGACACCTCATTGCAAAGTTTCAATCTTCAAGGGGGAGCATTTTCGTTACAAGGACGAACCATTTGCAAAAACAATTGCAATACATTAGCTCACGTATTTTTATGTACTTGACACCCTCACAAAGGGATGGACTCGTCAAGGGGGAGTTAAGACGAGAACCATTCCCGTCATTTACTCACTTTACATCTTGTCTTTTTACATATTTTTCTTAAAACTTTGTGTTAGTTTCTTTTAAGCGCTTTTTTTGTTTTAGACAAAAGGGGAGAAGAAAGTAAAAACTACAATTCAAACTTTTACGAATTTTAGTTTTTCCTTAAAATAATTTTATGTTTTGTCATCAACAAAAAGGGGGAGATTGTTAATACAAATAAGCCGTAAAAACGTTTATTTATATTTTACGATCTTCTAATGTTTTGTCGATAACAAACGTAAAATCATTTTAACGAAACAAATAAAATACATAAAGTGTTTGAGCCAATAGTTTTCTAACATACTTACGTTTTTACATAAAACACTAAAACAAGTATAAGTGATTTTATGATATACATATGTACAACAACTAGTGTTTACATATTGGGCTAACACATACTTAACTAAGTATATACTAAAATGGGTAAAAACAAGTATATACTAAAATGGGTAAAAACTAACAAATGGTATTGACCCACAACCCATGGTTTTGTCCAAACCACTTAACTAGATTCATTGTATTCTAGAGATACAATGTATCTAGAAACCCATAGATGAACCCATAACCCATGACCCATGACCCATAACCAAAAACACCCATGGGAAAAGAGGAGCGTCCCACGGATCCCTAGCTTTACGCTAGACGGATCCCTTGTGGGAGGATCCGTAGGGATCCGAACAGTGAACTTTCTCATCTATAAATAGTGAGCCATTTCTTCCTTTTGGCTCACCACTTTCACACATACTTTCTCCAAGTATTGTACCTCTCTAACCACTCATCCTAAGGGATCTTTCTATGTAGTTTGTCTTTTGTTTTTGTGTGATTCTCTAGGTTCCTCTTAAAGCGAGATCACCACTTCTTGAAGTCGAGCAAGCTCAAGTCCATGAGTTGCCATGCTTCGTCATCATCAAGACAACTGAGGTTCTCTTGTTGATAGTTCTTTCTTCCTCCGTAGATGTTGTGTCGAAAGCATTAGTGAAAGGTGCTTAACGTCTATGTCAAAAGCATTGGTGAAGAATGCTAAAGGTGTCAAGTCAAAGGCATTAGTGAAGGATGCCTAGGAATCAAATCAAGTGGCATTAGGGAAGAATGCCTATGTCATATAATTGATGAGGTGCATCGTTATCAGAGGCGGATCTACAGCCAAGTGAGGCTATGCACGTGCATACCCTCTTCAACCTCCCAGTAGTGTAAAAAAAATCGAAACTAGAGGTTTATACAATCATTTTACCTTTGGTGCATACCATAGAAAAATCACAAAAATTAATGGTGCACACCCAAAGATTTGTTCAAATCAACCAAGCAGTCAAACTGAAAATTTTGAATCAAAAGAAACAAATAAAAAATGAAGAAGAAGAAGAAGTTCAGTAGAGATGAAAAAGAAAGAAGTAACATAAGGACATAGGAAAACCAAAACTAATATTTAATCGTACCACTTTAAATTACATAACTTTAAATTACATATTCCTATGCAAGATATGCACCACACAATTAATGCAACATACCATACCCGTATTTGATATTTCTAGTTTAAATTTGAATTATTATTAAATCCTTTACTTGTTTTTCATTGAAAGTTTTGATTTGTGGTTTTAGAATTACTCTATGCTAGTAAAAAGAAAATTGCTTGTAAATTTTTATATAAATTTTGACGCATTTTAAGTTTCTAAAACATATAAAACGTGTTGTAGTGTTGCTGATAAAAGAAAAGGTTAATCATAAAATGCATCTTGTTTTTGTTGCATATCTACTTATATCAATTAACGGAAAATCCAAACAAAAAATTGGACCAAAACCTGACCTGAAAAACCATTTTTTTCTTAGCTTGATAGCCAAAAATATAGATTTGATAGTGCACACCCTTATACGAATTCCTAGATCCGCCACTGATCGTTATACATATAAGTATTAGTTTATTTTCAAGGATGGTGATATCCTTGATGGTGTTGTAATAAGGAGTGGATCTCCTTAAGATTAGGTGTTGTGTTGTGATGGGTAGTAGTTCCTCCATAGTAATGGAACTAGGTGCTTAACCTAGTACCTAATAAAGGGTAGGCGACGTTTTGATAGGATTAGTTCTCCTTGGTGTGAAAGAACTCGGTAGTTAGCCTAGCACCGTATAAAGGGTAGGAGACGTTGTGTTAGGTGTGGTTCGCCTTGGTGTGAAAGAACTCGGTATTTAGCTTTGTACCGGAAAAAGGTGTAAGCGACGTTGTGAAGGCTTCTCCGCCATAAGGAGATTGGTGTAGTGTTTACGAACTCTCGAGTAGGTGACTCGGGGAGTGGAGTAGGGCAAGGAAGGTGTCCTTGTAGCCGAACTACTATAAATACTTGTGTCGTGGTGATGTGCTTCTTACTCTTTATCTATCATTACAAGCTTATATATCTATCTATCAACGTCCAACATGAACAACTAAATAGATTGACATAAGTTGATCTAAATATTTAAAAAGAAGTTTTAAATTGGTAAAACTATTCAACCCCCCCCCCAATTCAAGGATTTATAGGTTAGTGGTTGGAACTAGGAGTGCCATCCAAAACTAACCATGATCATTATTTATCGTTAACCATTCTCATGCACATACACACACGATTTGCTACTCGCACATATTGTATTTTATGCTCCCCATGTTGTACGTGAGGTTACCATATTAACCACTTGTACATTGTCCTTCATTTTGCAACAAAATACAAAGTAATCTAGTGTACATGCTCATACATATATATATCAAAGGATGAGCATTTTGACTCAAATCTTGGAATCGAACCGAAATCGTACCAAAACGGAATTGACTCCTGATACATGGCATAGGACCGGTACCATGAAGCGAGCCAAAAAAAATCGGGACCATTAATACGGCACCGGTACCAAAGTAGGATAGTACCGAAAAAATTCTCGGAATTTCATTAGTCATATTTTTGAATTAAACCACTTATCCAAACACCCATCGAGCCCGTTCAATGCAAAACAATAGTCAAGTAAAACATAAAGAAAGCAATTAAACGTTCCAAAAGCTTGCTGTGGCAACTATATACCATTCATAAACCTTTCCAAAAATTAAACAGTAACCTATTTTTTAAGTTTTGGAACGTTTATAAGTTACGACTATCTTGGTGATGTGTTTATTTAATTGTTGGTTGTGTTTCCTGACCCCATGGTGATTTGCGTTTGTGGATGATTTGAGTTTGTGTGTGTGGGTTTGCGTTGGGTCTGCGTTTGTGTGTGTGTGCAGAGAAGACGAAGAAGATGAGTTTGGTTTATATTTTTATTTTTTATTTTTTTTAGTTTAATAGTGGAGTGGTAATGATTGGACCAAATATCAATTTAACTTTTTTTTTTTTTTTCTTATTTTAGTTTTGTAATTTTTTTAATAATATAAAAATGTTATTTGTATATTAATTTAATAAATGAAATATTAGTTAACGTTTAATTTTCAGTGTCTTTTTTATTTCGTTGTAACTTTTTTTTTAAATTTCGTATTTTAATATATTTTCAAATTAATGATATGTTTTTTAATAAATGAAGTGTTTGTTTTAGTTTAAGGGTTGAAATTGAAAATATCAAATGTTAAACCTTAACTTGGGATGTTATGATTGTGGTTGTTTTTTGGGTGAGTTAAGGTGAAATGTTAAAACTGATGTGGCGCTAACGTGACAGGATGTTAAGGAATAACTTGAGTTATGAATGCAAGTGCTCTAAGTGTTACTTTTTAAGTTGTTTGGCAAAGATATGATTTCAAATGTACGCACTTCGCGTTGCGGCAGAGTTTACTCCAACAAATTTAAATAGATAATCCGGAAACATAACTTTTATTATTTATTTATTAATTTATTTTTGTAACCATGATTTCTGATCATTTGACCAACTAATTAACGGGGTTTGAAACATAACTTAAAGTTCGATATTTTCAAAAAATTGTACGTCAGTAAAAGATATTGTGATAAGGCTCATTTTATTCGCAATTTTAAAACTTTTTCATCGGTATTTTTTTTATAAGGAAAATGTCAAAATATTTGTATGATATTGATAAATGAAGTTTATATAAAATCTATTGAATTATACTAAACTTCAACATTTGCAACAAAATCTGTATAAAATCTGATGAATTATACACTTGTTCCTAAAAAAATCGTGTGTTAGTTAAAAATATTCCAATATTGAGTTTATTTTTTTCGCAATTTAGAGAGCTTTTCATTTGTATTTTTTTATAAATAAATTACTAAATATATTTGTTAAATATTTGATAAATAAAGTTTGTTATATAAAAAAGTCGTAATTAGTTAAAAGTAGTGAATAATTTTTGTAACGTGTCACATAGTCCGAAGGGGGGTTTTGTAATTTTCTTTCGGTTATTCTCCGGTCTTTAGAAGATGGTAAATGTATAATAGTAAAATGGTAATTTTCGCTACATGAATAGGGCTATGTTGGGTGATCAATTAGTGGGCTATGTTCAAAACAGTTACACTAGTGGGCTTCATTAATGAGCTTAATAAAGTTTGGGCTAAGGGGGCTTTTACAAACTAAAGTAATGGCATTTGGACATTAAGGGTGCGTTTGGTATGGTGCCATGAATGACAATGGGTATATGGGGTTGATAGTAGTAGTGGGTCCCTTATCTATGAAAGATCCATACCTAGGTAGTTTGATGTATATGGAGTATGGATAAAATCTATTATTCATTATCATAGTGGTGGACCCTCTCATATTAAACAAACACATTTAATCACTTTCATAGTGATAGTGTTATTCCCATAGTGAGATACCAAAAGCCCCCTAAGTCTTCTTAGCCACACAGAAATGAGAATGAAGAATTATGTGAAAGACATCTAAATTATAGCCGGGGGAGGTTAAGCCAAAAGTGTTGTTGCACTTCTAATACCCTTTTTAGCATTTCTATATATATTTGAAATGATATCTCTAGCAAAATCCTTTTAAGATCCGAAATCTTATCTACGGGTGGTTGTACAGAAAATCGACTCCAATCCAGCACATCGTTATAGGGTAAAACATACTGATCCTTGATAATAACAGGAACACATCCCCCATAAATTGCGTCAGTTAACCTAGAACTTGCAACTTCAAAACCGCTAGGACGTAAGCAATATTTACTTTGACTTACAAACTCGGTGTAGTTTTGACCTTTTGAAAGGTGAGGGTGAACTTGAATATCATTGTCTTCATTATTTCTCCAATGTTGGAAAAACTTAACTCGTATAGGACCACAAATTTTACCAGAAAAGAATGCCAAGATGGAACGTTCGTAAGGTGATTTGCCCCTACTTGGGATATTGTTAAAAGGCCCCGTTTGTCTCTGAACTTCGATACATCTCGTCTTGGAATGAAACCTTCTGTTTTTTGCATTGCAAAGAACTCATAAGTTCGTATAGCATATAGATTAGTTATGCAACATATTTTAGTTATCTAGTACGTTTTCAATCATGACAAGAAACATAGAAGTGATAAGCTTCATTGCTACGGGTTCCAATAAGGATACCTTTTTGCGATGATGTCAATGTAGTCTTCCACTACTGCTTGCATCCGTTTACTGAAATCATTGACTTCATCTGGCTTGTAGAGGTAGTAAAACAATGTTGGTGACACTTATATGGGAATAAAGAAGGCATGTGCTTCATCGGATGGCTAGCTGCCATAGTAGTTCCTTTTCGTTCCATCACCGCAATGAAGTCACCCTCGACACTATATACAAATTTTATCGGACCATCATGCACCAAAGGAGCAATTGTTGGTGACACTTATATGGGAATAAAGAAGGCATGTGCTTCATCGGATGGCTAGCTGCCATAGTAGTTCCTTTTCATTCCATCACCGCAATGAAGTCACCCTCGACACTATATACAAATTTTATCGGACCATCATGCACCAAAGGAGCAATTGCTGTATTTTAAGGGTAAAAGAGAGAGAGATCATTTTTCGTTGTTTACGTTTTATGGGGAAAAAAAGTTTAGAGTTCATACAAATCTTCATATACGATTCCGTAACCGCTAAGTTTCTTAACTTAACGGCAGATTTCATATATGAAGACACAATACTTAGCTAGACACTTATATGGGAATAAAGAAGCAATTGTTGGTGACACTTATATGGGAATAAAGAAGGCATGTGCTTCATCGGATGGCTAGCTGCCATAGTAGTTCCTTTTCGTTCCATCACCGCAATGAAGTCACCCTCGACACTATATACAAATTTTATCGGACCATCATGCACCAAAGGAGCAATTGCTGTATTTTAAGGGTAAAAGAGAGAGAGATCATTTTTCGTTGTTTACGTTTTATGGGGAAAAAAAGTTTAGAGTTCATACAAATCTTCAGATACGATTCCGTAACCGCTAAGTTTCTTAACTTAACGGCAGATTTCATATATGAAGACACAATACTTAGCTAGACACATTTCTCAAAGCTACAAATAGGCTATATTAACTAGCAACATTTCCTTTCTTCAACCTATGTGGGATTGAAAGTAGAAATGACAAAACAAACAAAAATTACAGTATACCTAAGTTTACTGTTGACTCATGCACATTTACTAATCTAATATCAAGTCCCAAATATTGTTATTAAGTGACCGGTGTGGCGTTACTTTACTCCGCTTAGAAAAATGACCGATAAAGATTATACGACTAGTCAAACACATGTTCGACTCCCCATTGTGGTGGTTGATGGTAGTGGTGTTTCTTCATGACGCAAGGTCACAAGCACTTGATTTTTTTTTCTTTCCCATTCAGTAAATTAAAAACCAATCAATTTGCAGTTTTGTACAAAATCAGCATTGGTATATGCTCGATCTGTGTTTTACTTTTACCATTTGTAGATGAGATTGTCTCTTTACGTTTTGTCTACTGTTGGGCTTAACTAATGGGTTTCATAGATGTTGGGCTAAGAAACTTCTAAGTTCTAACATAAAGTTAAGAATCTAACAATATTTATGTATGAACATGCCTTATATAGAGTGAAAAACAGATCATATGTAACTATTTGGTCAAATGGACGTAACCTATAATCATACACAAGTACGGAGGAGAACACAAGTCATAACTAGTCGTTTATATGTAATCTTCAAAGGTAGTTATATCGATAATCATCTTACAACTACAATGTATAAAATATATATGGTTTTTCGACTCATTATTGTGAATATAAAAAATAATAAGTACATCGAATAGTTACGCTACAATGATATATGACAATAGCAGTCACTTGAACGCACTTAATTGAACATTAAGTCTTCTAAGCCACACAGAATGAAGAATCATGTAAAAGACATCAAATCGTTTAGCCTTTTTTGCATTTCTATATACTTTTGAAATGATATCCCTAGCAAAATCCTTTTAAGATCTGGAATCTTATCCACTGGCACTTGTACAGAAAATTGACTCCAATCCAGTATATCGCTAGTAAAACATATTGATCCTTGATAATAACAAGAACACATCCCCTATACATTGCGTCATTTAACCTAGAACTTGCAACTTCAAAACCACCAGGACATAAGCAATACTTACTTTGGCTTACATACTCGGTGTAGTTTTGACCTTTTGGAAGATGAGGGTGAACTTAAATATCATTATCTTCATTGTTTCCCCAATGTTGGAACAACTTAACTCGTATAGGACCACATAATTTACCTGAAAAGAACGCCAAGATGGAATGTTCATAAGGTGATTTGCCATTACTTACACTTGGAATATTGTTAAAAGGCCCATTTATCCGTTAACATCAACACATTTCGTCTTGGAATGAAACCTTCTGTTTTGTTGGCATTGCAAAGAACTCATAAGTTCGTATAGCATTTAGATTAGCTATGTTACATATCTTGGTTATCTAGTACGTTCTCAATCATGACAAGAAACATAGAAGTGATCATCTTCATTGCTATGGTTCCAATAAGGATACTTTTTTGCGATGATGTTGATGTAGTCTTCCACTACTGCTTGCATCCGTTTACTGAAATCGTGGACTTCATCCAGCTTGTAGAGGTAGTAAAACAATGCTGGTTACACTTATATGGGAATAAAGAAGGCATATATATGCTTCATCGGGATGGCTAGCTGCCATAGTAACTCCTTTTCAATCTACACCTCAATGAAGTCACCCTCGACACTATATACATATTTCATCGGACCATCGTGCACCAAAGGAGCTTCTCCTTTCTCGGTATGACTCCTGAATGATCAAATTATAGTCTAAAAAGTTAGAAACTAAAGGGCTAAAAATACAATTGCTGTATTTTAAGGGTAAAAAAGAGAGATAATTTTTTCGTCGGTTATGTTTTATGGGGAAAAAAAGTTTAGAGTTGATATGAATCTTCAAATACGATTCTGTAACCGCTAATTTTCTTAACTCAGCAGCAACAAGCTTCGCATATGAAGACACAATACTAACCCAAACACATTTCTCAAAGCTACAAATAGGCTATATTAACTAGCAACATTTTCTTTCGATTGAATGTAGAAATGTCAAAACAAATAAAAATAACAGGGTACCTAAGTTTACTATTGACTCGTGCACTTTTACTTATCTAATACCGAGTCCCGAATATTGTTATTAAGTGACCATGTGGCGTAACTTTACTCCGCTTAGAAAAATGGCCGATAAAGATTATACGACAGGTCAAACACATGTTCGACTCCCCATTGTGGTGGTAAATAGCAGTGGTGTTTCTACATGACGCAAGGTCACGACACGAGCTAGCACTTGATTTTTTTCATTAAGTATATTAAAAACCAATCAATTGGCAGTTTTGCACAAGATCAGATTGGCTCTTTACGTTTTGTCACAACTAACAAGTAACAAAGCTTTTGATATTCAAATTAAATCATGTACTAATGTCACGTTTTGATATAGGATATCATCTGTTTCATGTTAAATATTGGATGTGATCCATGGACTTAAAGTTTTATAAGGTACTAGTGTTCATACGCAAGAAAATCTTTGAGATAAAAGTCGATAAAAGAATTCAGAAACTGACTAAACGATTTCAAAAAAATATAACTCTTTTCCAAAACAAAACGATATGTATTATTAGATCGGACGGAAAAAAGTTTTAGAAACTCGAAGGGGTTCCCGTAAACGACTCCAGCGGCGATGAAACTCTCATTTGCTTTAAGGATCTGGCCTCGTGCTCGAGCCAACTGTATTAGGTGATAGGTTAGTTGGCCCAAGCGCATACACATAAGACTTGGGCTATGCTAAACATACGACTAACAAACTGTTGTTCAATGTTTGGTAGTATAATACTGTATCATTCTTCTGATGAAAAAATAAACAACAATTTTAATAACTAAAGGATCACTTTCACAAACATAGGATACGAATGGCAATACATGTGTTGCAACAAAAACTAAACGCAGATAATTTTGTGCGTTATGCATGCACATTGATGCAACGATAATAATAATTCGGGTTGTTATTTCATGTCAAGATGGGCTTCAGTCTAATTGGAGCCCACATGTGCTTTAATCAATAGCCGAGTGTTACCTTGCATCCACTTTGTTTTAGCAAAATTAGTTGAAACATGTAGAAAATAACTGCTTAATATGTAATCTTTCAATTCTACATGATCACCAAAAACACGCAAGGTCATAGTTGATGCATGTACAAAAGCGATTTATTTGAAAATGTGATAGAAACAAATGAAAGAAGAGTTGAAAAAGTATTTTAAAGAATTGTCTTCTATTACAACTTGTGTTGCCGCTTTGAACCCGGTTCTAAATCGAACCTGAGACTTTGATTTCTAACATTGGTTATGATTTGGGTTTGAGCAAAAATGACCAGAACTATGTTTCTTGTCAATGTGCTCGCTTTAACGATGCTTTCGACAAAATGTTTTAAGTTTATTTAACAAAATATAGCTCAAGTTTTTCATATATTCATACTATGCATTATGAGGCGGGTTCGAGTTCTCATGGTAATAACGCGACAATTCGGATGTATAATCTTTTAAGAAGTGAGAATTCAAAACGGGCTCGAGGTAACACCCTTAGTAGCGAGCTCAGAAGGCACCAAAGATCCGATTACTTGTCTCAAATGGCCATTGAAGAGTTTGAGAATTTGGATATTTTGGCTTAGTGGAAAGAACGAGAAACCCAATTTCCGTTCCTAGCCGCCATGGCCCGTGACCTACTAACAGTCCAAGCAAGTACAGTAGCTTCGGAATTCGCTTTTTCGGTTAGTGTGAGGTTATATCACGGAGAAGATTAAAACTCACTCTGGTGGCGGTAGAAACTTGCATTTGTTTGGATGAGCACCTCAATTGCATGGAAAAGAATCAACATGTATCACCACTCCAAGGCGACTTGGAACGGGTTGAAGAAGAAATACACGCGGAAGAAAGAGTGTTTAGTATGTCCCAACCTTTTGACGAAGACGAAATATGCTGCAACCAAGACAATTAATTCAAGACGTTATTTATGTATTCCTTTTATTTATGTATTCAAGAATACAATGTATTCCGTTTATGTATTCAAAAACAATTTGATATTTGATGTTTAAATATGTTTAGAGTTTGTGTTTTGTTATATACTTATTATTCATGTGTTTTGTTTATTTGTAAAATATTATACTCCATTCATCTTAAAATTATTGTCACGAAAATAAAAAACACATAGTTTAATAAAAGTGGAACCATTACAAACTTCAACCACCCAAATAGAATATTCACTAACTAAATTATCTTTTTATTACTATAAATCGAAAGTGGACAATAATTGAGATATCGAAAAATGAATATGAACAATAATTTCGAGACGAAGGGAATACAATGTATAGGCTAATAGCATATACTTGATGTATAAAAAAAAATTCTTCACAAAAACTTTTTGACACAACAATAATTTCGGTCCAAAACCGGTTAGTACCGGTTTGGGTTTTTCTTTGCCAAAACCGGTTTTGTCCGATCAACGAGAACCAAAACCGGTTTTAAACCGGTTAGGCTTTGGGAAAAAAAATCCGGTTTGTGCCCCTCTACTTGCGTCCACTTTGTTTTAGCAAGATTAGTTGAAACATGTAGAAAAACTACTTAGTATGCAACCTTTCAATTCTACAAGCTCACCAAAAACACGCACTGTCATAGTTGATGCATGTACAAAAGATTGAATCATATTGCATCAGCACTAGCAATCTAAAGATGAAATCCAAGCTCTATAGGAGATTAGGAGTGGTTATTATGCTTATGAGAAGCATTTAGTACATATTCAGATAACCATGATAAAAGTGGCATTTAAACGTCACCAGAAGCAGGCAGTTGCAGGGTTTGGATCCTTGTGGGAGTGCTCAGGAGAGGGTATTTCAAGCGTGAAATTCATCACTTTGAATTCGACACCCTATTAGATAACCAACACAAGAACACAATTAAAATATATATAAGCCAAAGAAATTAACTAGTCACATTTGTTTCACAATCACAAAATATGATTTAATGTTTTTTATTAGACAACCGCCCAACTTTGATTCGATTATGACTCGATTATGTCTTTCTAAGTCGCGAGAATCCGTATGAATATAATAACTCAAACAACAAAACGAGATACAGACAGCAGCCCTATATCACCTGCTGCTTAAAACACCTAGTTCCTTAAATCTTACGGAAAGGCTGATTTCGTTATTTTCATGTGTAAAGTTGTCGTATAACGCTTTTACGTTATTTATTTATTTATTTAAATAATCCAGATGGGCTTCAGACTAACTGTAGTTTGATGGAAGCAGGCTATTTTTGGGTCAAAACTGAAGCAATTTTATGCATTTAACTGCCACTAATCAAAATACTAGCAACACCTATTATACTAAGATTTGTACTATTTGCTTCCATGTAGTTTGGTTCAAACACATTTCTTACAGTTGAAATAATGTTGTACAATAAACCATAGCAAAGTAACAAGTGACGGATGATGATGAGATGGCATTTGACGACCAAACATTTCAGAAAATAATGGATTAACACTAGTAAAAGCAAAAGGTCAAAGACAGCAACTACTATAAAGAGAGGAATATATTGTTAGATGATGGACTTAAAAAATAAGTTCTAGAACCACATTACCAGATCAGTTGCTCCATGGTTTGTATCATTGCGAGGGCGCTTGAGAACGTACGGATCCTTCACGCTCAGATTGACCTTCAGTAACTATTAAATAACCAACACAAAATGCCATAATAAGCCAAAGCAATTTCGATTAATTGATTCTGTAATCAAACAATTATATAGTTTTGCCCAGACATCACGTTACAAATAGCAATCACATGACTCAAAACCAAGCAACAAGTAAAATATATATATCAACAAGTAAAAGATTAATAAACTAGAGGGTTAAAAATTTAAAAACACAATCTATAATTGGGGACAATAACAATGTATCTTATGTATTATAACAAGGCATGACAAAACTACCCAAAGTTGATGAAATTCCAATTTAATTGCTTATGAATAAGCGCCGAGTTGATTTTAAAAAATATCTTTGAAAGTCAGATTGGTCAAATGCGTAGAGTCTCGTTCTCACAAGCAATTCGGTAAACAGACACTTTATACTTTATATCATTTTCTACGGTTCACACCAGCTTTGATCTAATTATGAAGAATGCAGTTGGAAAACAATAATCCAAATAACTAAACAAGACATGAGCGCAAGGAACAGATATCGGCCTACATAATACCAGAGCATTGAGGATCTTTTAATTCAGTCTTTTTTTCATTTTTTGGGGGAAGGTTGTCTTGAGAGCCAAATTAGTCCATACATTGAAAATTTGTGTAACAGCGTTTTGGTTTTATGATAATAAACGTTTACAAGATCAAAGTTATAAATGAGCCTTCTTTTTAGCTTTGATTGAACTATGTAGTGGAAGCAGGCAAGTTGTGGGTTAATTTGTAGCCAATACAGTGAGAGCATACATACCGAAATTAATCGACCCCATTAACACCTATTGATCTTGTGATTTGTGCTAAATTTATGCATTACGTCATGAGCATCAACATGTATCTTTGATTAAAAGTTGAAGCACGACAAGAGTGGATATTAATCTTACCTAAAGTACATAAAACATCATAGCAAGTTCTATAACCACACAACAAGAATGAGATTTAATTAAATCCAGATGGGCTTCAAACTGATTGTAGTTAGATGGATGCAGACTAGTAGTTTTGGGTTAAACTGAAGCAAATTCACGCATTTAACTGAGAGCCTACGTACAGAATATTTACCCATTAATCCAAAGCCCATCAACAACTACTAAGATGATATTTGTACTACTTTGCTTCCAATTACTTGTTTTAACTTTTAAACACATCTGTGACGGTTGATGCATGTTTAGAAAATGCATAACCACTATAAGAGTAGATTTATTGTAAGGAGATGGATCTAAAACCACATAATAAACAAGTTCTAGAACCACAATACATATACCAGTTGCTGATGAATCATCTGCTGCTACAGGGTTTAGATCATCGCGGGGGCGCTTGACACTAGATCCTCGGCATTCAGCTTGACCTTCAGTAACTATTAAGAATGCCATAATAAGCCAAAGCAATCTCAAATTTTCAATTCAATGTTTAAGGAGCCAAATATGAATAATAATATTATCATGATAGCTATGCAGAAAAACTGGATGCGGGCAAGTTTTGGGTATAGTTGAAAGCCAATATAATCAACAACATCAACCCATATTAAGCTTTAATTTGTACAGTAGAATTTTCCTTTAATTTGTTTCTTTTTTGTTTTGAACATAAACTTACATGCCAAATACACGCATTGTCATAGATGATGCATGTAAATTAACAAAAGCAAAGGAAAATGATGATGATAAGATGGAATTGATACAAATATTTCAAAATATCTTACATCAATCAACACCTAGTAATTTAACACCACCACTATATAAGTGGATATTATCCTCATGGGGATAAGTTACACACAAAATTATTAAGTTCTAGAACCATAAACAAGATCGTATTTAATTGTCACCAGAAGCAGTTGTAGGATTTGGATCGCCGCCGCACTTAGGAGAGGGTATTTCCAACGACGAGTGATCCGCCGCCACAAAGAAGTCGAAATCTGTTAGATAACCAACAAAAAAAAATGCAATAAGCCAAAGAAATTCAATTAAAAATGTTAATTTGAGTTGAAGTTTAATCTTTGATGATGTCAAAAAATCGTTTCAGAATCACAGCATGCCGAATGTTTTATTTATGGTAAATGTAGAATTACCCAACTTTGATTAAATAATGACGCGAGAAATAGATTTTGGCAATATGCTTTGAAAATGTTATACTAGTTGCTTAGTTTTTACAGCAAATATAACATCTTGCAGTTGTATGATTGTATACATTTGATCGACACCAGTAAGCAAAGAGTGAAGCACTAAAAGAGGGTGCTTATGTAGTAAGTTATAGAACCACATTACCAGCATCAGTAGTTTCTTCTTCTTCTGATGTCCCAGAATCATCGTCATCGCAGGGACGCTTAAGACCAGATCCTACGCATTCAGCTTGGACTTTGGTACCTACTAAACAAACATCATAATTGTAAGAATATATTATTGAATGATCTTTATTGATTATTATTTGCTTGAGCATTACATGAGAATCGATCAGTACATATAGGGGATATGAGAAACTAGATTGGGTAATACCCACTAATCAAGGACCACTAATCAAGGACCACCGATCAAGGGTAATTACAATAAATGTGTACAGACACTCTGACACTCCCCCGCAGTTTGAGCGGCGAAATCGCGAAAGCTCAAACTGGAGATTAAAGCAAATAAATAATAAACTAAAGCAAGTAAATAATTGTTGATGAAGACATTCGACAGCAAGCGGAAGCATCTTCAGCAGCAGGCAACAAACCGGATAAACCAAAATATCCTGACCAAATGGGATAAACCAAAGTATCCCTTACCACTAAAACGGGATGAGACAATGAAAGTTGGTTCTAAAACTTCAACCCCCAAAGAACCTTCCAAACAAACGGGGCGTTCTTTTCCATAGAAAAACATAAATATCCACTTCTTAAATAAACATCAAAATCTAGGTGGGGCTCAATTTTTGATGTAGGTTTTTTTTGATGAGGGCAAATGAGAAAGGTGAGAAGACAGCAGGTGAGGAAGCAGTAGAAGTTGAAGGAGAGGAAGTGGAAAGAGGTTTTTTTTTTTAACAGTCGTTTCGGGAATTTTTACCCTGGATTCGACACCAACAAAAAATCGTCTCGGGTATTGATACCCTGGATTCGACACCAACAAAAGTCGTCTCGGGAATTAATACCCTGGATTCGACACCAACAAAAGTCGTCTCAGGAATTTTTACCCTGGATTCGACACCAATAAAAGTCGACTCGAAATTTTTTACCCTGGATTCAACATAAAACAAAAAAAAAATTTAAATAATACATTTTTTTTTTTAAGAACTAAAAATATTAAAAGGAAATCAACGATATCACTCAAATAAAAAAGCCATTCAAATAACAAAAAAAGGAAAAAGACACCACTAGTTATCCTTTCTGTCTCCCACTCACAATTTTCACACACCCATCTTCCCAATCACACATACAAACAATAAGGCTAGACGGAATAGAGGGCCACTCACCCGTGAGTCTCCCCCGTGAGCCACTCACCCTTACCCCCATGCCTTCACTCGCGCGTGAGTGGTTGGCCAAATCGTGAGTGAGCCACGGGCGTGAGTGCTTGGCCAAACCGTTTGCATCTTCATTTCATCTTTATTTTTATAAATACCCACCATTTCATCTTCATTTTTATACACATCTCTCAATTTATTTACACACACTTTTCACAATTTAAATCTTCAAAAATGAATTCGTATACGTTTATGGGCATGGATGATTTATTAGAAGATGGAGAAGAAGTTAGCAGCCGCAAGAAAAATTTTATTAAAAAAGCTATCGAGTATATTAAGTCGAGACGAACATATACTAGATTGTCGAGAACCACCATAACCAGAGATCGAGCGGGTGCTCATGAGCGTCTAGTAGCACCTTTTTTACGCTAACCCGACATGTACGACGATCGACGATTTAGAAAAACGTTTTCCAATGGCTCGTCCACTTTACAACCGTATAGTAAATGCGGTAACCAATCACTCTGCTTACTTTCGGGGTAATCCCGATTGTTCACGGGCCGAAGGTATATCCTCGTTGATAAAGTGCACGGCTGCGATTCGTCAATTGGCGTACGGTGTTAGTGCAAGTTTTCTAGATGAATATATGCAAATAAGTGAGAGAACCTCGCGAGAGTCTCTTGACAATTTTGTGAAGCCGTGATGCATTTTTGGCCCCGAGTATTTGAGGAAACCTACGGTGACTGATGTTGAAAAACTTTATCGGCATCACGAAGCAAAGCACGGGTTTCCGGGGATGTTAGGTAGTCTTGATTGTACCGACTGGGAGTGGTTCGGTTGTCCGTACGCCTACAAAGCTCAATATGTTAGACGTGATCATGGTCCGAATCCGTTCATTTTACTTGAAGCAGTTGCATCACAAGACTTGTGGATATGGCATGCTTTCTTTGGTGTTGCGGGGTCGAACAACGACATCAATGTTTTGTATCAATCCCCATTATTTAACGATCTCAAAACCGGACGGGCACCTGAGGTTCCTTTTGTGGCTAACGGAGTAAGTTACCCACATGGATACTATCTTGTTGACGGATATATCCCGAACTGCCGCTTTGTTAAGACGATTACGGAACCAGCAGATGATGATCATAAACGAATTTTGTATAAAAGAAAGCAAGAATCGGCAAGGAAGGATATTGAACGAGCGTTTGGTGTTCTTAAGAAAAAATGGGCAATAATAGCCAATCCAACACGAAAGCAAAATAAAAATAGGATTATGAATATGATGTACACATGTATCATATTACATAACATGATTCGCAAATACAAAAAAGTTGCAATCTCGCCTAAATGGTTTCGGGATGAAGCACACCAGCCAGAAGACGTTCTTCGAAATGAAGAGCAAGTGCAACGAGTTATGAGGTGGATCGATCATGGAAGAGCATCAAAACCTTCGTCACGATTTGATCGAGCACTTGGCTCAAAATGAATAATCTTTTTACCGTTATTTGTTATGTATTTTTTTCAGTATTTTACTTTTTATGTAATGTTTTTTTAATTCTATGAATAAAATGAATGTGTTAAATAAAAAAGATGATGTGGAGTGAGTGAGTTTGGTGTGGTGAGTGAGTGTTAAAACGGGTGGTGAGTGAGTGGTAAAGTAGGAGAGAGAAAGCTGAGGTGGCGCTGACGTGGAGTGAGTGACTCGTTGCATTATTCCTTTTAGCCTAATATCTCACCAACTCTCCCATATTTTTTTATTCAATGAATCAAACTCTCTCGATCTAAGAAAAAGAATGGGAAGTACTGGATCCATCATCATCATCATCTTGGACGGCGGCGTTGACCGGATAAAAGCTACCAAAGAAGAAGCTCGTAGCCATGACATATAACAAAGATGATGATGGGAGGAAGGGGAGATGATTTATGGAGAAAGATTTATAGGAAAAGAGGTTGGATTAAAACACCACTAGACGACGTTTTAATCGAGAGGAAGAAGGAGGTTATTATGCACTTGGAGAAGAAATTAGCAGAAGAGGATTTGGATGAGTTTGAGATAAACAAGATTGGTCTTATGATGAACAAAACCAAAGATGATCTCGACGAGTTGATGAATCCGGCTGATGACAAGGAGCCCAAGATGAAGAAGAAGAAGAAAGAACCTGTTGTTTTTGACAACCCATTACATATACCAACCATCGACAGAAGATAAAAGAAAAGGTTTAAAGGGAGCCCTCCGAACCTCCTAAAGGTAGCCGGCGGCGGCGGAAGATTGAAGTAGCGGAAGAATTGGGGTTTATGGATCTTAATGGCCTGATACCATGTAAGAATATATTATTGAATGATCTTTATTGATTATTATTTGCTTGAGCATTACATGAGAATCGATCAGTACATATAGGGGATATGAGAAACTAGATTGGGTAATACCCACTAATCAAGGACCACTAATCAAGGACCACCGATCAAGGGTAATTTATACTACTTTATAATGCATTTAGGCCTTCTAAAATTAGAAGGCTTAAAAATTAAGCATTCTAATTTTAGAAAGCTTAAAATTAAGATAAGGAGCTCCAATCATGAGATGACATGTGTCACTTCTTAACAAACTCCAAGCCTATCTTCTAACAAACTCCAAGCCTAACTCCTAACCACAAAAATTAAGATAAGGAGCTCCAATTATAAAATGACATGTGTCACTTCTCAACTAAAATTCATCTTTATTTTCAAATTAAAATATCTTTTTATCTACTTATTTATATTATAATCTAATTTCACCATATTTTCTAAAATTTTATGCTCTTTAATTCAACATCCATTTTAATATATTTTTATGAGTTTTTAGTTTTTATATTTTTAGTGGGTTTATTTTATTTTAATTCAAATTTTTATAACTTTAACCTTTATTTCATTTATTCCAATTATATTATAGTCATCGGGTACCCGCCGCCGCATTGCGCGGGTACCCTTCTAGTTACAATAAATGTGTACAGACACTCTGACAATAATAAGTCAACAATATTTCAAAAATATATATAATTCAGCACTCAGACCTTTGGTACCCTTAAAGCAACCAACACAATAAGAAGAAAAAATTTAGTTACAGGTTGAAAAAGAAGTTGACTTGAATATGTATAAGCAAAGAGTAGATTGTAGTAATCAAATGGTGGTTCAAAAGCATAAAAACTCACCAGTTGCTTCATGTTTTGTGTGAAGCGTCAGCAGCTTCTTCTTCATCTGTGGGTCTATAAAGATACGTGGGCGAGGGGCTGTAAAAAAAAGATTGATAAGTATTAGACAGTAGCAAGCAATAAACTGATTGATGTGTCGATTAAAACATCCATTAAAGTTGATAACGAAATACATAAGTAGTAGTTTGCAAATAACATGATGCATATAATTAATGAGACAGTGAGATTTAAAAAGGCACTCACGCCTTGCCGCTGTTGCTGCTGCTCTTGCTTCTAAAACTGCTCTGCGTTCTTGGTAAGTATCCAAGTACCTCTGGAATGAGGGTGGGGGAATATCTATAATGATTTTTTTTTTTTTAAATTAGAAAGGGTTATAAAAAATTATTATGTCTAGCTAATTAATTAGTGAAAATGAGAAAACAATAATTACCAGATGGAGCTAGCTTACGAATATCCACGGGGCACAGTCCAGGTCAGTCGGGGTCAACAACAAAGGTAGGATCGGGCGAATAATAACCAATAATAGTTTGGCGTTTGATACCTATCATCAATCAATTAACCCACCCAAATTCAGCACTAGACTAAACTTATTATAATAATGACCTATAAATAAATGAATAATTAACCTGTTGCTGCTTCTTGGCGGTTTGCTTCCTCAATCCTCTTCATCTCCGCTGGTGAGCATTTTACCCTACGCTTAAATTTGTAACGTTTGGTAGTAGCTATAAATCACATCAATAAATAAATATTCAACATCATAATAATAAAACATTTGAAAACAAAAACATTAATAAAAAGAAAATTATAATTACCAAATTTCATGACAGGGCCATACTTGGGCAAATCTTTTCTCAACAGTGCAAGGGTTTCTTCACTCAGTTTTGGTGTAACACAGCCACCAAACGGCCTTCTCACCATATCATCATCATCCATCAATTTGCTTTGCTTTGATTAATTACTCTACTTACTTACTTTTAGGGTTAGGGGGAAAACCATATATATATATCGACTATAGTCGTTTGGCTTTTCAAACTTTCATTTTCGGCCCTTTCTCTTTCTCTAATTTTTAACTTTCTCTCTCCCCGACCAACAAGACTTTTCAAAACGTGACAAGTAAAATACATTTTCTGTTTTGTATATCATATTTTTATACTCTCATCCCAAAAAGGCTAAAGCTTTAGCCTTCAAGCTAAGCCCATGCCTTATTTATACTCTCCTCTAATCTTAGTTTTAGTTATCAATTCAATAAACCATATCATTCTTCTTAATCTCTTATTACATTCATCAATAACTCGATGTCCTTAGAAACTTCCGAGATATTCTATCTTCGTCTCCATAGTTCCTAAAGAGACAACATATTTACTTCCCCTAATTCATAAACAAATTCCATGAGAGCTTGGATACTCCTGTTCATTTCAACACAATCTATCGTTTCTAAACAGATGATCAAAGTGTTAGGACCATTCATATGAATGGAAAGATCAACCAGATCAAAGTATATATATACACATATATATATATATATATATATATATATATATATATATATATATATATATATATATTATATATAACAGGAGGCATTACACGTAGATAATGCCACCTAAACGCCACCTCATTGCCCAGTAATTAATTATCAGCCATGTCATCACTCATTAGTTGTCCACGTAAGCATTTTTAAAATTAAATTCGGATGTTTTTTTTTTTGCCAAAAAAGCACCTACATAGATTCGAACTCAAGACCAAACAGATATTATGTGGTATGTTAACCACTAGACCACCAGATTTTTTTTGTAATGTTTTGTAACTTCAAATCTATAAAGGATAACATAACATAACATTCAGTAATTAGCACTTTAATTTACAATTAATATTACGAAACTAAAAGAAAACCCTAATAAACTCTTTCTTCCCTACCTCTTCAAAAAAAACTAACGTGATTTATCTATGATCAATAATTTTATTCTTATAATACAAGCATCAAATCTATGTGATCTTAATATATATTTGAATTTGTTTGCAGGAGCATCCTGTATCAATGATTCATACCCGGCAACGATATGAGGTATGTTTTTGTTGTATTTGTTGATTGATATATTGCTATCATGTTTCCATATTCAATGGACATGGCTACCAGTTGTTATGAGTATGTTGCATGCGAAAAGTTCTCAAACAATTTGGAACTGGTGATGGGACTCTTCAATTGTTATGTTCGTGAATATTCTTTTGTACCATGTTGATGGTAATCGAAGATATTATCATAATTGTAATTCTTCTGATCGTTATGTAGTTTTAAATTGTTATGTTTTTTTTTTCTCTTTGAAATTATTGTAGACAGCCATTAAAATGTACAAAATCTCTGGTGAAGAGAGGTTCTTGCTCAGGGCCGTTTGTAGCATCCAGTTACAGGTTTGTATGACATCGTCATATATACTGTATATATGCCGACATCACTTGGTTTTCAGCATATTTCACCTTCTAGAACTGATCCAGACATACGACCTTAGAATATTACCACCTCTTGAACGGAAAAGAATATGCTTCAATGTAAATACAACATGAGTGTCGACAAACAAAAGTATTTGTAAGCTAGCTAGATGATTAATACATAAATGGTTCATGGGGAAAAATAAGTGCTTTTAGCTAGGTGTAACGTGCATGAGATAGGATTCAAAACCAAAGATCAGATGGAAAAAAATGATGGATCGTCAAGCAAACCTGACGGCAGGGCGCCACTCGGGTTAATAAAGATCATTACAGAACATGCTGACTAGATAGACATAACTTTAATGGCGTTGGGGACTGGAGGGTGTGTTGCAAATGGATTAAGTATGTCGTTAGTCATGTTAGTCCTTAGTCGAATGACAAATGGATATGCATCGTTGTCTTCTATAACCCCTTCTGACATTAATCAAGTTAGTATTATTCATTTTAACATATTGTTTATGCATCTTATTTTTCATATTATATGATCACTAATATTGTTGTTTTTTCAGTATGCACTCATGTATCTGTATATTCCTGTTGTTGTGGCTTCAGGCACATTTATACGTACTTTTCATATTCTTATATACATTAAGTTCCCTAATTCGGAGGGTGTTTTGGATTGCTTACTTTAGTGCTTATACACATTTATATGTATATTGTTGTTGTTGTGGCTTCAGGCGCATTTATACGTACTTTTCATATTCTTATATACATTAAGTTCCCTAATTCGGAGGGTGTTTTGGATTGATTACTTTAGTGCTTATATACTTACTTTAATATCAGATAAAAAGTTTGAAGTATTTAGATAAACTACGAATTCGCTTACTATAAAGTAAATAAGCACTAAATAAAGTAGGTTGGTACGGCTTACTGTTTAATTCAGATAAAAATTGCAAAATAAGCAATCCCAAACATCCCCTAATCATCTTCATCTTATATCTGCATCTGCTTAAGTAACGCGTTTTGAAATTTAACAGAGGGATTTTGTTGGGGACACACTGCAGAAAGGCAAGCATCACGGATGCGCATTAAATATCTAAAAGCTGTTCTACGACAAGAAATCGGATACTTTGACAAAAGTCTAGAAGCATCCCGCGTAGTCAGAAATATATCAACTGATATATCAATAAACATACAAGGGGTTCTTAGCGAAAAGGTATTATTTATAACTTCACTACATATTTTACTATCGTTTATGAAATGTATATCTAAATCATTTTTTTACAAGAGGACAGATGCCGGATTTCATTGCAAATCTATGCATGTTCGCAACAGCTGAATTAACTGTTGTGTACCTTTGTTGGAGACTAGCTATAGTGGCACTCCCTGCTATGTTTTTGCTGATTATTCCAGGGGTAGTTTATGGAAATCTTTTAGCAAAAAACGAAGAGAAGCTACGGGAAGCTTATGCAATTGCTGGTGGGATAACATAACAGGCATTTTCTTCAATTAAAACAGTTCATTCATATGTTGGAGAGGAAAAGATGGCGAAGAAGTTTTCAAATGCATTGATACCAACACTAACTCTTGGAATTAAACAAGGTTTATTGAAAGGAATGGTTTTCGGTAGTTTTGGAATCATATTTTCTATTTTCGCATTTATGAGTTGGTACGGGAGCATTTTGGTCATTAATAATGGAGCCAAAGGTGGAGATATTCTTAGTGCTGGTTTATGCATTGTCTATGGAGGATTGTAAGTATATTGCACATAATCCTTTAAATACTATATTTGTTTCATGAATGGGCCAATTTGGGTTGTGGTAATGAAGAAACTACTAAACATCATTTTCACTAACCTTTGCAGTGGTCTTGGAGCTTCTTTAATGAACATCAAGCATTTCGCTGAAGCCATGATTTCAGCATCCTTAGTAAATGAGATTATAGACCATTTACCAAGCATAGACTCAACAAACGAACATGGTACAAAAATATCTATTGTTAATGCCGCAGAGGAAGTTTACACGATGACTAATCTTTTCAATGAGTTAAACACGCTTTAAAGGTGATTTCTATTTCTTGACATGGATGGAATGAGTGATCAAATAATTTATTTACTTAGATAAAATACTGCATATTTCAGTTTTCAACTCCATGAATCATTTGTTATGCATTGCTATCATGTGGACTTACCACTCTCTCAGTATAATCGTATGCTATATAAATCAGTTTTCTCTGGTACGGGCCTGATTAAACATGAACGTCAACTTATGATCATATACCTTGAACTAGACCAACCCCTGATGAATTAGGGGCGCTGAGTACAAATCAGAGATGGTGTTTATCAGGCTAAGCCTGATTGGTATGACATTCGAAGTGTTCAAATGTTTACCTGCTCAATCGTTTTATAAAAAAAACAGATTATAAAGTTAATAGTATAGTTTTTCTAAATTTATCAATAAATGGATAAAAAAGTGTTGATGGTTTAACGCAGCATGACCTGCCAATGTTCTCAGCACCCTTCATGGTAAAATAGACGGGACAAGTCTTTTCCATAATCTTTAGTTAGACAAATGTGACATTTGATGTACATTTTTGCATTTCATTTGTATTACCCTTGGATATCTATTGAATGTTTACACCAGGTAATTGATAAGTCATTTGGCTGCTATTGAAGAGGCTCAAACTGCCATTAATGATGCACATGTGGATGCAGAAAGCGTTGAGAAGTGCATAGGGGTGGTCAAACTGATGGTGATGTTGCAATGGTATGTGTGCCTCTAACTAACTCCGCAATTCGCACATTTAATCACAAAAAATGCATCTCTGTAGGTTGTTCAGTTTTTATTTGAGATTGATAAGTGCTGCAAATGCATGTGTGGTACGGTAATAAATAATTTCTGCCAGTTAAGTGTTTTTGTCAGTTTCATGTTATATACTTTTGTATATGTTAAATCTTTATTTCTATAAATAAAAAGTAAAGTTTCTATACGTGGGAATTGCGAAGCCAATATTTGCTGATTCGCATGTTCTTTCATTTATTTTTCTTCGTCACAGATAGAGGATGCACTAGCAGTTGCAATGGCTCTGCAGCGAAGGCTGAATATGTGTGCTGGGAGCATGGGTAAGTTTCATATTGTTTGCTTGCGTTTCAAAATCCTTTTTTCATAGTTAAATATTTCTTCTTCAATACTCAGTGACCACTTTGGATTAAACTATTTATTATCTCGCTTTATTTGTCTTATAACACACTTTGATTTAAATTTATAATTCTGTTACATATATAGTATGGAAAGTGAACTGCTTTTTTTAAGTGATATCTGAAAACCTCTATGTATGTGTGTTATGAGAATCATAGACGGAACTTGAACATTTTTTTTGGGAGGGCCGAATTTATTTTGGGAGGGCCGAATCGGAGATTTGTTTGTAACCTCAATTAAATTACCCCTAAAACCTATAATATTTACACTAGGTGCCGCAAATTTTGGGGGGGCCGGGGCCCTCCCCGGTCTCCATTAAGGTCCGTCCTTGATGAGAATGATTATCGCTGCAGCTTCCTTTATAGGTTTTCAAAAACTGAGATATTTTTCTTTATATTTTGCTAGAGGCATTAATATATGTCTACTTTAGATTCGCTATTCTATTTTTCGGTTTATTTCATAAAGCATCAACTCGTGTAGCACTTAATATGTTTCATTTTGGTTGATGATATTAACAGGCTTTAAACAGTCATCCTTTATTGTATTGAAATATCTTTTATTATACAGTAGGTTCTTTGGTGAAATAGGATAGGTTTTATAAACATTGTATATAAAGAAATTTTATTTCGTATATGAATAGGAACAATGTAATTAATTTGTTCTCATTCTACATATAATACATGAACACTGCATTTTTGTTTCCAATTATTTTGTCTAACATTTTTTTCTGTTATTCATTATTTATTTACGTGCAAATAACTTTAATCAATCAATATCATGAAGCGAACCCGCCCATCGGGCAGGTCATGAAGCTATAAGCTATATGATAGTTCGATGGTACTAATAAGTAGTTCGTATATCAATAAGAACCATGTAATGAATTTGTTCTCATAATTTTCATTGTTTTTACATATAATACATGAACACTTTTTTTGGTTCCCAAATTTTTGTTTAAAGATATTATCCGTAATTTATTATTTATTTACGTCCGGTCATATTTTGTCAAGTAATATCATGAGCGAACCCGCCATAACTTGAAGTTAAGGCCACTAATGGAGCAGATCATGAAAATAATGAGTTATGACTTTGGTAAGGGTTTTTTTATTATTTTTTTTATTTTTTATTTTGGTATCTTAAAATGGAAAACAAATATTGGAGCAGATCATGAAAATAATGAGTTCTGACTCATTGTAATTTCAACTATGGTGCAATGCCTTTAAGCAATTATTTGTATGTTGTTAGAAGTTACCCGATCCTTAATTCTTACATGAACAATCTTTTATCACTGCCAGAGTTTATTGTTTTCAATGCTTATATTATAGACTTATAAAATTTTTAGTGACCTGTAACTGAGTGGTTAGTGGCCGTTACATTTTCTAGAACAATAGATACAACCCTTAACTACCAATGGGTAAGCAAATACCACCAGGTTGAGTAGGCTCTATTAGTTGTTTATGTGTTCGACTTTACAACTCATACTAATAGTCTTTGTGTACTCTTACTATCTATAATATAACATGTCATTGAATTTATTTGCAGGCTAGAGCTTGGAATAGGCTCTATTAGCAATGAAAATGTGAAACCATTGTTAGTACTCATATTCATATTTCCAAACTCATTTTGTCTCTTATCTTGAATGGCATGTTCTCATGGGCACCAATAACAAACATCTCTCCACATAAAAGAATAGTATGTAACACTTGATAATAATATCCAAGCAAATATACTTCAGTATCATTAACGCTGTTTTTTGTGCTTTTACACCTCTCTTAACGGTCATAACTAACATCACGGTTAATAGTCCTTCTCTAAGACCCCAATCATTCAACTACCTTCAACAAGTCAAAACACATCAATAGTATTCTTCGCTTCGGGTACTCATTTTGAAATATTGTTTTGGTTTTTGTCTCGCCTGCACATACTGTTTTACATGTGTTGTTTTTGTAGGGCCTACAGGAAAGCCAAAGGGTGTCATGTTAAGCTATTGAAAAGTACAATGTGACTTCTTTTATAATAGTTTCGGATTATGTATGATATCATCTCTTTAGTCAATTATGTTCAATGAGAACATATAGCTCTGTTGAAGCTGCAATTGCATTATATTGATCTTTATCTGATCTTCAGCTCATAAGCCCAAAATTTGTAACTTATGAGTTCTTCAATGTTCAATATACTCATAAGCGTGTTAATGGCATAGTATGATCGGTTAAGTTCTGATCAATCTTTAACCAATTTCAAATTTAATCTATTATCAGATTCAAGCAGTCTAATGCTTGCATGTTTCTCGCTTTTTATCCCTAACAATATTTCTTTTCTGAATAAGGTTATTGAACACAAGCCTCATATTTTCCGTTATTTATTATTTACTTAGATCTGGTTAAATTTTGTCAAAAAATAATGGTACGAGTATTATTTAGTTTACCAGTGACGTCACGAGTGTGCTTAGCTAACTTTCACTCGCAATTTCTGATTTTAAGCCCGCCGAGAGAGTATGTCCGTTTTGGTGGGTGCAACCAGGTTTGTCATCATTGTAGGGCCACATTTTGGCTCGAGGAAAAGCTTACAGCCTCAAGAGCGGAGGTTCAGTACCTTCGATGCTTCCAGGGGGCCGTGTTGTAGTGCCTACTGTGTCTGCCTACCCACAATATGTGCAACAGCTATACTCCGATAGGCATTTTGTCAACAACATCCGTGCATATAATCAAATGTTCTCGATTACATCATTGGGAGCTCAGTTGGATGAATCTATTAACACAGGGAGAAGGCCATACGTGTTTCTGAATTACTAAACCCGATATTCTTGCAGATCTACATTTACGACAACCAAAACGAGGTCAACAATAGGCTTTCGCACTTTGATGGAAGTTTATTGAACGTGGAATTGTTGATCGAGTAAGTTTCTTTTATTTGTATTCATTCATTTTAAATTTGTTATAAAAATATAACGATTTTTTTCAACATGTCCACTTTTCCAGCCATTTTTTACCAACCTTCTTTCGTCATAGAAAAATATGTCAACGATAATTATAAGTCATGCCCGCCCATTGGATGGCTTCACCACTAGTATATATATATATATATATATATATATATATATATATATATATATATATATATATATATATATATATATATATATATATATATATATATATATATATATATATATATAAGCTCAGCAAGTACTCCCAGTATCCAACATAAAAGGTTTGTGAGGACACAAACATAATAAGTTAGGGAGATCTGTACCTCCCCAATTTTTCCAGTATTGATTTTATTGTATTTTAAAGCTTCCTAGTTAACTTTTGTTTGCCTTAAGACCTCCTATGACATAAGTTTTAAAGGAATAAGGACCATCCAAGTGATTGTTTCACTAACAGGGACTAACTTTGCCTAATGATGATACTTACATTATAAAACTTATATTAGATATCTTCACGTCAAACACACAAGCAACAAGACCAAACTAGGGTTTGATATATATCTTAATTCTAAACAAGATTAAGCTAAGAAAATGGTATATTGGAGAATAGGGACATGAATTATAGCTTTACCACAAGTTGATTCGAGGTAAAAACTAGAATTACGTTTCATAATTCATTTTTAAAGATTACCCGCTATTGGGTTATGTCTAAAAATTGTATCTTGATATCATAAGTGGGATTTTGTAGAAATTTCTAAGATTAGGTTAAGATGTGATTTTCTAAAAATCACCAAGAACACTAGTAATCATGCGTTATTGTTTAGATTAATGATGGATACCATGTTAAGGTGCCATAACATCAATTTTATGGTGTTAACTTTTAGAAAGTGTGCTTATGTGATTATATAAGTCGCGAACCAAACACCCCTTTATGGCCTAGTATACTTTTAAAGCTTGTTTACGAATCTAAGCCTTACTTAAGTAAGCTTCATGTTATTTACATGTTCATAGGTTATAAAGGTTAGCTGGGGATGTTTTCGAGAGTTCGCGATAGATTACAAGCTATATCGAGGGAAGTAATGTATACAAGATTAGAAATGGGACCTTAGTAGCCCGTTAGATGTACCACCTACTCGTGGTACTCATGTTCATGTATATGTGTTATACTCGTGTTACGAGTTATTATTAGTATACTCATGTTCATGTAATGACCCGAATTGTGATGATCAAAACACGTGGAGTACTTAAACATTTACTTAGATATGAGGATTATAACTTTGACTTTGTCTCCATTACTCAATAATAAATATTACTAAACCCATGAGTCTCAATCATTCCAAAACTGTATTTACAAGATATGACTCGACTTAGCAACCATGTAATCAACTAGACAGTGAACTAAGGGTTTAAAAAATAACAATAATGCACTAAAAATGAGTGCATACAAGGTAGGCTAAGGCGATTTAGGTGTAACATTTGGGGGTGGATTGTAAATAATGCTCTTCATTAATATTTCGGAATCCACCGAAATATCACGAGAACCAAGAAAATGATAGGCTCAGAGGGGTTAACTAAGGGTACCTTGTACTAAAAATGAGTACATGGTAAGAATGTGGGGTAATTACTCGACCAGTGTAGCCAATGTAATTATATAAATATGTTTAAAACAAGGGTTATCTTAATGTCTCTTATCATTTAGTTAATTCTAACTACACGAATGTAGTCCCATTAGCGATCTCGGAATACATCACAAAAACAAGTTCTAAAATCTATATACTACCGGTACACTCATAAGCATTAAAAGTGAATGCTTTTATATCCTATATATCTAAAGACGAACCTCACATTTTGAGAGTGGAATTTGAGTGGTAAGGTTTTTGTGATAGTTATATAACTCCTATCCATGAGACGCTTTACTAAGACTAAAGTTTTACTCGTAAATATCATAAATTTTTTTAAATTTGGTGCTAAAATTACCCTATCAAGTATTTCTTTCGGTTTATCACACAATTACTAGAAAACACGACAAATATCAAATAAATGATTAGTTTATAAGGTGTCCTTTTTTCCCTCGTTACACTTAAATTGAACATTGTCCCCAATGTTCTTAAAAAGTACCAAAGTTATGATAACGGGAAAAATAAAAGAGATACGAGAAACTAATACTCTCCTGATTTGCTTGGCATAGATGATATAGAAATATGGTTAAATCCTCCTCCAATAAGATAAGATCAATGATACGCTTCTCTTCCGATATGCACTTGAATATTCTTGTCCAATATAGCCTATAATCCAGCCGATCGGTATTGCTTTTAGCCGATCGGATGCTGTTGTTCACCATTCCCCAGCCAAATCGGTTGTGGGCTCCAGCCGATCGGCTGGAGGTATTCTGCACGCACAATTTTGTCTTTTCTCATTTTAGCTCGTTGCATGCTTGATCTTTGATCGTGGCAGTTTATTCTTTAATAGTACTCAATGGTTTCTTGATATTAAGGCTTGGAAACATTAGTGTTAATGAACTAGCTTGTGATTGTACGGTTTCCAACGTTGCTCTAGTTTCAGGAATTTTCACATGCGCATAACTTCTTCAATTCTTCGACATATATTCCTCTTTTCCTGCACTTTGCTATATTTAACTAGCATACACACTTTTATAGGATTAACTAACAAAAGTCCATAAATATAACCAAATATGATGCACAAAAGTAACAATAACCCGACTAAAAACATACTCAATCTAAGCGTTATCAAATTCCCCCACACTTAAGTTATGCTCGCCCTCGAGCAAGTCTAGCATTTAGAAAATTTGTTTCAATGGTATAGAGATCATGATTCACAATAGTATAATAATTATTCCGAAAAGAACATCTATTAATTTGAAATTTATATGTGAATATTTTCAAACAATAACCAAATGAATCTCGAGCTAGGTAGCATAACTAAGCACCTTACGAATGATTTTGGATTTAAAATCCACTCAACACTCAGATGTATAATTGGGTAGTATATGTAAATCACTCATTGCTCAGTCATGATTTTTGCGTCATACCATAAGCTTGTACAAGTATCAAAACAATCAAATACATTCATCAAAGAGGTATTTTATTCGAGTTATAATGTTAGGCTAAAGGTTAATAACGAGGTAAGAGTTAGGCATGGGATTTATTTGTGATAGGTTTCTACAAACGAAAAATAATCATAATCAAGTCCACACGCTAATTCTAACAATTCATACCATAAATGATTACGCACCCAACACTTTTCTCATCAATAAATATTTTGAATTCCGCACATGTATATCACGTCTTAGCACATTGGCTAATCTATACACCTCACATACTTCTTCTTCCTTCATCTTCATAACATTATAGCACATTGGCTATATTTGTCACCTTATAGTTGTGATGACTTTATTCATAATATAATATTTTTTTTCGTCACCCGATGAGCATACTCCACAAAAACACAAATAAAAGTAGTGATCTCCTTCTTTGCTGCAATAACACATACACATTACAAGTGTAGTCAATAAGTAATCATCAAAAACGAATCCCTTCTCCAAATTTCAATGGACTTGATTTGGGTTACACTAAGGTGTAAAGTGTATATATTTTTGTATTTTATGGATTTACACAAAAGAAATTAATGACTCAACGGGTGTAACTAAGGGTATTTAGTGTTAAATGAACGCTAATAAATGGGTTCCATATACGTGGTTAACTAACCGATGTGGTTAGCAATAATTTCTCAAATGTAAACGGATGACCATTTGGTTTCAATCCTAAATTACCTTTTATCACCTCAATATATTTTTATCACCCAAAAGTGATCTTACCGTAATGGATGACAAGTACAAGTTCTAGAATCGACATAATCACCGGCACACTCATAGCAAAATATTAAGCATAAAAGATGTATGCTATATACAAAATTGGCTCAAATCCTCACTATTTCAGTGGAAAGGGCTATAAAATGTACAAGCAAATGTTATCGAATCCAAATGGGTCTGCTCTTGCAATCTGATTAGGTCTAAAATTTTTTAAATAGCCTTATTTTACCATTGTGAAAACAACTAGATCAATAAGGGCGAACGAATTATGTTCTAATGACTCGAGAAAATTACCTAAAAAGTAAAAACAAAAATGCGACCATTTTTCGTATTTTCTTCCCCCCCCCCTAACACTTAAGTTTTGCATTGTCCTCAATGTAATAAAAATGAACTTTAAAGTAAATGAAATGAAAAAAAAAATTAGTCAAAAAGGTGCTACCCGGGCTAAGGATGCATCTTGCGTATTTCGTTACAAATAAGAAAATGAGTTCGCTGCTTCCGAATATGAACTAACAATAGGCTTCCTACACATCAACCCTGCAAATACTGCAAAAATATACAAACAAACAATACTATGAAACATAAGAAAAAATAGATAATCTAAATCCAAATACGTTAACATCCTAAGAGAAGTAGTTTAGAAATTAGAGAAAAGAAATTATCCGTTACACAAAAGTATTTTTCAAATCATGATCATCTCAATCATGCATCATCATCATAATCATCCATATCTTCATCACTTCCTTCAGTCTCATTCTCTTCCTCATCAAAGACTGTGTACCTCTTTTTATTCTTCCCCCAGTTGACGAACCACTACCATAAGGCGCTGGTGTAGGATCGGTGTAAGGTACATTACCGGTGTAGGGATAAGGATAAGTATTATGGTAAGGATTGTAAGGTAAAGGGTAGGGTGGAACATTTGGTGGGTTGTAGGGAGGCATCTCATAATTGGCACCATGTGCCAAATGTTGGAGAATCAACTTCGAATAATCGTTGATGTAATTGTTCCTCATCAGCATCGAGTCTCTCCACACTTCCCTATGCTCAATGTCATTTAATTGCACGTTCCAATCACCCCATCCTGAGTCAAAACTACTCAGTACACTTCCTTGCACATTCCCATTGGCGGTGGAGGCGGTTCAGTCCAAGCTCCCAACTATTTCTTCTTCCTATCCAACGCTTTCCCAAAACCTTTGTCATCCCATGTCTCATTAGCATGTGGCTCTGAACACTTAGCTATTTTCGTATCTCTGAAGCACACTAGGTTTTGTGCAGGTTTGGTTAGAAAACAAGCCAGAATTTGGTTGGATTCCTAAGAGTAATATTGTTTCTTCAACTAATAAATCGGTCCCAATTCAATCATGGGGATCCAACTCTTCTACACTTCCGTCTTTGTTACCTTTATGTGATGCAGGTGATCCAAATCGTTATGTGGATTGTTGATAGTGGTTGCACCCGACATATGACAGGCAACCTGATGCGTGTCGTCGCATATAGGTAATTCTATAGTTTTAATATTTATTTTATGCCAACTTTATCTATAACAAACGCTAACGGGCAGTTACCCGGTCGATGGTGAGTTAGTTGGTAAGTAGGGTGTCGATCACTAAGAGTGGAACGTTAACACATAAATCTACTAGTATTTTAATTATCTAAGTAAGTCTAATTAAACCTAAATCTAATGCAGCAAAGGGTTTTCAGCCTGAGAGACTAGCACGAGGTTTAGATTTAATAAAACTGTAAATATAAATGAGACAAATAACACACATAATCAGAAACACATATGATAAATAAGAGGTCAAGCCGATAGTAAAGAAAACGTATTAACCAAGTTAATCATATAAGATGTCTGATTTTTTCTAAGAGGTGTAACGATGATACTCCCGTCGTTGGTGTATCTAACGTAGGCTTAGGTGGGACTTGCTCCTAAACCCTAAGTTTACTATTTAAGTTTCTCAACAGACTAATCCTGTCACGATTAATCGAAACACGCATAAAGTGTAACTTAATGATTATGAATTTATTATTTATCCAATCGTGGCTTAAATTAAATATTAATGCATTAACTTAATGCTTATGTAGTAAGTTATAGAACCACATTACCAACATCAGTTTCTTTTGATATCCCATAATCATCATCGCAGGGACGCTTAAGACCAGATCATATGCATTCAGCTTGAACTTTGGTACCTACTAAATAAACAACACAAACATTATAATAAGCCAACAATATTTCAAAAATATAATTCAACAGTTAGGCCTTTTCATTATCCAGTTATAATGTGTCCTAGCCATAATGTTTATAGGAGAATTTAGGTCTATGTAAGCTTTCTACACATGAACATGTCCTATATTACATGGTATATTTATGTTAGACGTGTTGGGTTTTATATTTGAGTTGAAAGTACAAAACTACAAGTGAAGAATGAAACAAGAATGAAACAAGAATGAAACATGAAGGACCTAAAAAGACTAAAGGAAATTCTACAAAAATATAGAGATTGTAGGAATATACGGTTTAGAATACTTTTGTAAACCTAATTCTCTATTATATAAAGAGATACATGTTTTTATGTTTTATGTGTGTCAAGATGTAAAACACCAAAGCATGTGTGTGTGTCTAGGGCGTAGAGTTTATAAAACGCCTGGACTAGGTTAGTGTGTGTGCAGCCTCAAGAAACCTATGATTCATGTTATAGTTAGGTAACCGTACTACCATTAATCAGGTAGTATTGGAGCGTGTAGTTGTGTTTGTTTAGAGTAGAGATGATGGCGAAGAAACCTTGTTCAATAACAATTGTGTTTGTTTAATCCGTTGTGTATATTGTCATTGTTATTGTTATTCCTAGTGCTCAAAACAATCCATGGAGTTATTCTAAACTCCAAACTTATGGTATTGATTCTTGTTATTTTTTCTTCTGTCAATGAAGAGTGGAGGGTGTTGCCACTTATCCATGATTTCTCGCTCAGACACTAAGATTTCAGCAGGACTCTTAGACATAGTCTTCATGGGATTTTCACTTGCCTCCAACTGGAGTCAGCACGATGCTCTTCCCTGGGTTGGCTTTGCCATCTTCTCCTAGCCTAGTAGCTTGGATTTGGTTGTCTCAAATAGTTGGTATTGTCTTTGTCATCAATTCTTGCTATATTTTTCTTGCTTGTCTTTGTGAACTCCCTGGAACGATCCAGTTAGGGATGGCAGCAGGGCGGGGAACGCCGGGGATCACATTTTCCATCCCCATCCTCATTTTCTACTCCACACCTCCATCCCCGGCCCCATCCTGCTGGGAAATTGTTTAACGTCCCTATCCGCATCCCATCGGGGATCGGGGATAGGGGATACCCCACGGGGATTTGGGGATTTTCCATCCTTTATTAAATAAACATGAAAGATGCACAAACTCATCAAAAATATAAATATTTTGACACATATAATGTCTCAGAAAACGTATATCGTGCATCGTTAGATTAATTACAGTGTCAATTCAGCTCATCAAAAATATTAAAACGACACATTTAATATAAGAACAATGTTCATCGTATGTGTCTATCACACAAAACGTTAGTTGACTAATATGTCATTAGTACTTATACTTTGAACGATATTTAATTCTTTAAATATCACATATGAATATAAATATACATGCTAATACTGACAAACATATACAAGTAAATCTAATATGGTATACATAATTTCTATACTATGCATTCAAATGTTCGTCAGGTTTAGAGATTTATGATATCCCTATCCTTGCCCTATCACCGGTTTAATAATTTGGGGATTCGTCATCCCCGGTTTAGATTCAAGTTGTGTAGCACGTAATATAGATTTTTAGTTTTAGTCATAAAATGAAATTCTAGATGTTTGATATTCTTACTACATATGAATTCATAACATCCTAGAAGTTAATATCATTACATAAAAAAAATTAATAAATATTTTGACATGTCACGAATAAAAATAGAGTGCAACATGTAAAACAAATAGTTTACACAACGCATATAACTAAACGAGTTTATAAATGTAAAGGACATATAACAAAGAGACGAAAAGAAAATTACTTTGATCTTCAGAGCTTCTTCATCTTGCAGACGTCTCAAGGTTGATAATAATGTCAAGTTTGTGATAGATTGAAGATCAGGAATTTGATCGATTCGAGATAAGTAAATTACAAGTAAAAGAAGCAAAAAGAGTGTTAGTATGATCACTTTGGTACGTAGCAACTGTCATTTTTGCTCTCTTTTGATCTTCTACATGTCAACCTTTTGTGTATGTATATATGTGAACCAAATATTAAATCTTTGTGATGCATTATTTGTGTCTTAACACATGTTAGACGCACATATGTTGGTGAGATTCAATATGGGAGTAGCATGGAAATAAGATCATTGACAGATTGACTCTTTTTATTCAACCATACTAATAGCATATTTCTATATTTGACCCAACATCTAAAAATTACGGAGTATTATCATAGTTGTTCCAGTAATACGTACATCGAAGAGTTACACTAAAATGCTACATATAACAATCCAAATCAATTGAAGTTGAACCCGGTCAATTGAACATTAAGCCTTCTAAGCCACACAGAATGAAGAATCATGTGAAGTCATGTGAAGTACATCAAAGTGTTTGGCTGGCATGTTTACCATGAAATATCTTTGTACGTCAAGTACCCTTTTTTGCATATCAAAATACTTCGAAAAAGGTATCTCTTGCAATATTGTTTTAAGAACCGGAATCTTATCTACGGGTACTTGTACAGAAAACTGACTCCAATTCAAGACATCACTATACGGTAAAACATAATGATCCTTGATGATCACCGGTATGCATCCTGTGTAGATTGCTTCTGTTGCCCTAGAGCTTGCAACTTCGTACCCGCTTGGGCATAGACAATACTTACTTTGGCTTAATACCTCGGTGTAGTTTTTATCTTTTGGAAGGTAATTATAAACTTGAATATCATTATCAGAATTGTTTCCCCAATGCTGGAACAACTTTTGTCGTACAACACCATGATTCCCGCCTGCAAAGAATGCTAAGATTGAACGATTGTAGGGTGATTGACCACTACTTGTTTTTGGGATATTATCGTATGGTGCATTGATCTCAGTCATGGACACATCCCGCCTTGGAATGAAACCTTCCGAGCAATTCGCGTTACAAAGCACTCTTATGAAATTCTTAAACAGTTTAGGGTTTCCCAATGAAACAAATGGTGCCTGTTATACATATTCACATATTTGTATAAGTTGATAAAAATAAAAGTAGTGCTAACAAACCAACGGCTAATTAATCGACTGGAAAATTCCTTAGAAATTGTTAGAGACTACATACCCAATCATGACACGATACGAAAAAGTGATCAGCTCCCTTGCTACGATTCCAGTAAGGATACTTTTCCGCAATTACACCAATATAGTCTTCAACTATCGTTTGTATCCTTTCAAAAAAACCAAAGCTTTCACTAGGCGTGTGAAGGTAATAAACGATGTTGGTTATACTTATGGGGATAAAGAAAGCATGTGCTTCGTCCGGATGGTTAGCCACCAAAGTATTTTCTTTTCTTTCCATCTCTTCGATGAAGTCACCTTCGATACTATATATATATTTCATTGGACCAGTATGCATCAAGGGGATATCTCCTTCTTTATAAGTCCATATCTTGAATGTCTTTATCATCTCAGTGTGACTTCTGAATGATCAATCATGTTAGAAACATGGATTGTTTGTGCGTTATACGTACTCTATTGATATTATGAAGGCTCAAGGATGTGCGTAATTCAAGCAAGTCACAAAAACATGTATGAATACGACCAACAAAAGAAGAAACTCGTACGAGTGCAAACACTTAACTGGAAAAAGGCGAATGGGTTATTGTAAACAGCCGCTCTTTCAGGGATGTATCTCCCATTATTTTCACTTGAGGCAAAGCTCTTCTTAACAATCGCATTGCGTATTTCACTTCGTGCTTTAGCTAACTGTTCTTCAATTCTTGCCAATTTAATATCGGCTTTCTAGCAAACAGATTAACACATAACAAAGCATGTTACAACAACTTTAATGCTAAAAAAATTAAAAGAAGGACAAAGATATCATATGTTTCAAACATTAGAATACCTTGATCTTGGGTACATTGTCATCTTCATTGAGCGTTTGATCCGTAGGTGATACATAAAGTGCAAGAAACAGTAGTGAAAACAAGGCTAACGTGATGGAGAATTTGTTATGATCAGCTCCCATTTTCGTCATCCTAGGACCGGCCTTATACAGGTTAAGTTTGTTGTCACACACACTTATATTGGAGAAAGTCAGAAAACTGCTTTTTCTTATAAATGATTGGAATGATACATGAAGGTTGCAACAAAAACATATATGAAACATGTACCTTTTTCGAGACTAAATGTTGGTCATAGAATACGGGTTAAGTTTCACATTTAGATTCGAGGAACACAAAAGTCAAAGGCCAAAGAATACGGATTACGTTTCCTAAATTACTTGTTTCCAAAAGGTGACTTTTAACTTAAACTCCACTTAATAAAATTTTGATAAATGACTTTTAACTTGCTCGATCCTTGAATGCCATTTTGGACTTCTCGTCGTCGCTACAGGCCCACTAACGACAAAATTTTTTTATATTTTTGCCCGTCTTTGACCAAAACTATTAGTGACTACGTGTAAACCTTTAGCGACTACTTGTAGTTGCCAACTGGTAGCTAGACGACAAAAATTCCACGACGTAAATATTTGACTTTGAGTGTAACCTATAGCGACGACAGTGCGGTCACTATAGGTGTCGCGACGATAAAACTTTTACCCGCGTTCAACATTTTATTTCCCGCCGGGGGAAATTTACCCGCCAAACATACATTGACGACAAAAAGTTTACCCGCATTCAAGGTTTTATTTATACGCCTTCAACATCAACCCCGCTTTGTCAATGATGTTGAAGATGTTGCCGAACCCAGAGATGAGTAGGCCGAGATGTACTTTTTTGGGTTGGTTTATTGAACAATTTATGGTATTGAACAATTTAAGTCTATGTTGCTGAACAATTTATGTTTATGTTTTTGTCGTTGAAAAATTTATGGAATGTGATTCGTATAATTTAGTTATTGTTTGTGTTTGATTTGGAAAATCTGGAAAATTGGTTGAGAAAATGGGTCGAAAGACCTGAGAAAACGGCTAGAAACAGCCTGCAGGTTAAAAACCGGCAAACACCTTAGCGACCACATGTGGTCGCTAAAGGTGGTCGTCGTATTTTGGTTGGTCAAAAATGGTCAAGCCTTTTAGCAACCACTTGTAGTCGCTAAAAGTGGTCACTAATGGTTTTGTTCAAATAAAGTTTAAGTAGCAACCAAATCTTATTATTAGAAGGCGGTGTGGCTCAAAAGAGTTTTCGAAATTCACTACACAATAAGTCATAAACCGATTAAAAACAAAATTTAATTAAGCAAATTCATGTGCATATCTATATACAAGTTAGGGATTTTTTTAAATGTACCCCGAAGGCATATGTTTAATTGAATAAAAAGGTTAAAAAGTGAAGTTTTAGTTCATTAAATTAAAATTTATATGTATTTATAGTAATTTGTTAGTTTGATTAATATGCATTAATCGCATTTTTTGATTTACAAGGAAAGAATTGGTTTAATTATTACTAGAAGTTAATATGTGCCGAACCCTAGAAGTTATTAACATGCATGTTGAGTACAAAATTAGCAATTAGTCACTTTAATTTCTAATAAATGCAGAAAAAATGATTCAGTAAATGAAGAGATAAATTTGGCTGTTTTTTAATCAACTTCATTAAATCGATAAAATTGGTCTCATGTGTGCAGATCCCAATATGGGCACATATCATGGAGGAGAAGGTGCAGTACGCTGCGGTAGTAACAAATACTTTCTCTTGAAACCTTAAAACTAAAGTTATATTTTTTCGATTAATCTTTGGTTGTTGAAGTTGTGGACTATAACTAATATATAAAACCAACAAAAAGGTTCGTCCCGTTAAGTAAATGGAAAATAAGTGATACGGTTCGTTTAACATATTAGTTAGAATGGTTTTGCTGGTTTCGCTGACCATGTCTGTAACAATCTGTTTACGTCGATAGAAGATAAAAAAATTCGAGTTTTTATAAACTTAAAAAATATGGTTTGCCGTTGTACTTAGGTGACGTTTGAATTTGACTAGCTCAATTTCCTTAATATGATGAAATTTTTAGTTCACTAAGGGCGTGCTTGGTTAGGGGTTAAGGGGGGTGAGGAATGGGTAAGGTATTCAAAAAGGCCCACATCACAAATACCATTTAGTGGTCTTGGTTAGGATGTAAGGGATTTATTACACCAGAATGGGTAATGAACCATTATAGAATAAATTGGGGGGGTAAAGGATTGATTACCCACCTCACTCATTCCTTTCAAGATTCCTTTCCCTTTCCTTTTCCCTTTCCTTTTCCCCACTTTGAACCAAGCGGACCCTAAGTTACCTAAAAGTTGTTTCTTTTGTGCTTATTGAATAACAACGGCTAAAAGTGGAGTCTTTTGTAAGAATGGTTCGATTTTCATTTCTTCTTAATTATACACATGGATTTTTTTTTTTTTTTTTTCGTTTGTATATATAGGTTCCTTAGGTGATTGTGGACTCATTAATTTCTTTGCTGCATTTAATAGTTTCACTTGAAGCCCTTAACTTATTCAATAGTTTCTAAGTATGTATGTATATATTTTCTTTTCGACAGAAATCTTTATTTTAAACACTAGCTTGTTAAATATTTAGTTAAAAAACCCACCATCTCACCATATTGATTTGTCCCTAATATGAAACTAATAAATAAATCGGAGAATCTTCACTTCAAGAATATTGATAGTACATCAATTTTTTTAACACGCATTATGAAATCAGTCACAGTTTTAAGTGCGGAGATTTGTAATTTGTCTATACCGGATAGTTACACTAAACTATATAACTCTTGAACTAATTCATTCTTTTTCTTCTCTGATTTTATCAAAAGCAAGGTACATAACTTATAATGCTAAGAAAATGAATAGCTGACTAATGCATGACCTCCAAGACTTTAGGGACAAAACTAAAAAATAAACATAGGACTAATGCATGAAGTGGTGGTCCACTCCTCATCCTAAATACATGCAACAACTATGAACGTGATTGAAAACTAAGTAAATGTGACAGTGACAATGGCTTTGGTCTTCTGTTACACAACCCGAACATTGTTTGAAAACTCGACAGTTTTTGTTTGGACTTGGTCTTTAACTTCAAGCACGTATCAGAAAGTCTACATATGAGTAATTTACTATTCACTTTATTTTAATATGACTAACCTACTTTTTAGTTATATGATATTACTAGTGAACTTTCAAATTCAGAATATTAGGCCACCCATTATTAGCGTCAATTAAAAAAAAATGCACCGTTGATCTTGCTACTTAATCGCAGTTGAAAAAATTACACCATTGGTCCTCAATACATAACCTCAGTTAATCCCACCACCACCACTTACCACCACCAATCACCATCGCTACCCACTACCACCACCACCAATCACCACCGTCACTCACCACCACCACCACTCACCACTCCCACCAATAAACATGATTTTTTTGTTTGTTTGTTTCTTTTTTTTTTTTTTAGTGACCACTTTCCAGAACAAAGAGAACTGGCTTTTGAATAAAATCAAAATTAAAAGAGAAAAAGAGAGATATATAAATTGAGCGAGTTGAAGGTACAAGTTACACTTGTGGACTATGGTAGAAAAAAAATTTGAAAAGTAGAATTAGGATAGTTTAAGACTATGTATCAAGATTTCAATACTTTTTTGAGTGTTTTGGTAATGACTAAAGATACTTCATCTTTGCTGTATTTATTGAACCTCTTGAAATTAAATACTTTTTACAGTGTTGTAGTTGGTTCACGCGCAAAGGGAAGGAGAATATTAGTGAAACATTGGACGACTGGACGCGGTTCACACTCTTGAATTTAGGGTGTTGTGTTTTTCAGGTTAAAAGATTGATCAATTTCACTTTGAAGACTCATTTTCATTATCAATGTAGCTAAACTAGATCCTGATTCTGTTAATGTTTCCTGATCGTAGTGGATTCCTAGAATTTTAATTCTAAGAATATAATGCCATGTAATATTGCAAAGCTTCTTTTTTTATTCACTTGGTACTTTCGGTCCTTGCAGCCATTAAGCACAGAGACATGGAAGACATTAATTTAGAGCAACCGAAGAAGTTAGTTCACAAACTATTGGCTAATCCCATGAGTAACCCAAAGATACCACGCAATATTCACTCGATTGGAGGTGCGTGCTTATTGCAGTTTTTGGATAGTTTCAATCTTTGGCATTTAAACACCTCAAAATGTTGATTCAAGCCAAAACATCTTCACCTCTAATACAACCAATGTATCATTTCAAACAGGCTGCAGTAGTTGTGACATCATATCTGCCATATATTTGCGATTTGGGTTTGTGTTGGCGTATGTCCCGACATACAACTCCCCGGCATATTAGTAAAACGCCGAAGAACCTAACTCTCCGGCCCTAAAGCAAAACCGCCCGGCACAATATACAATCTTCCGGATAAAGCATACAAGCCAATTTAGACCAAGCAAACCTAGACCGAAGATATACCGAGGGTTAGACATAACCCTCGCATAACGACACCGACATCACCATATATAAAAGGAAAGGAATCTTGATCAGAACTACTGACCATTTCCAGACGGAATCCAAACAGAGTAAAGTCAACTCCCGCCCGAAAGAGTCACTATCACCCACGTGACCTTCGGGTGAGGACAAAAGCTTCTCATCTATAAAAGGAGCTAAGCTATAGCATTCAAGGTTAACAAATTCTGACCCATTTCAATATATTTTACTTTGACATATAACCACACTCATTCTCACGCCGGAGCTGGTCTAGGGACAAAACCCTGGGCGAGGCTAACGCGTGTTTTCTTTGTGTTACAGATCCGAAGGGACCTAATCCGAAGAGCTTGGCCGAAGGATTAGCCGAAGGATTAGCTTGTTTGGGTAACTACGTATTTTTACCTCAACAAATTGGCGCCATCCGTGGGAACGCTATTCTAACTACCAAAGCTAGAAAATGGCCGGTCCTACCACCGAAACACCCTCAGGTCCCTCCACCGAAACACCACTCGAAACAACCCCCAACTTAGAAGAACAAATACTAAACCATATATCATCACTCAAGGCCTTGATACAACAACATAACTCCTAAGGAAAAAGCCCATTACAACCCATACGGATCGATTTCGGCGACGAAACCGAAGGTCCCGCCCAACCGAAAAGAAAAAGATCCGAAGGAGCGCCGAAGGACCTAAACAAGCAAGCATACAAGGACGCCAGATGCCCATTCACGAGGCGGATCGTGGAGTTCGCCGGACCAAGACATGAGCTACCTAAGAACATAAAGCTTTACAACGGATCCTCAGACCCGGATGATCACGTCAGTCGTTTCTCCGGCGCGCCAATCATGCGGATGGCCGATGCCGGTATGGTGTTGGATGTTCCAAAAACTTTGACGGTCCAAATGAGTGCGTGGTTCGAACGGTTACCCAACGGTAGCATAGATACGGAGGAGCTCAGAGAGAGTTTCTGGAAAGGTTCGGCCAGAGAAAGTGTCTCAAAGATCCGATGGAACTCACCAAAATCGTGAGAAAGGCTCATGAAACCCTACTGAATTCAAGGAAAGGTGGACCGATGAGGAGCTACATCCCCTGTAAAGAAGTGATGCAAATATCCTCATTCATTAACGGAAGCAAATGCCCGAATTGCTGCGTTTCTCGATAGAGTCCCCAAGACAGTCACGGAAATGATGAAGAGGGTAGAAGATTTTGTATCGTTCGAAGAAGCCTACAACACCACGGAGCTCCCTAGAGGAGAATGGAGTCGCAAGTCATACGCGGGTGGTCAACCGGATCGAACCTCCCGAATGGCGAATCTCCTCGACAGCGGAGGGGAGACCAAGAACATAACCAAAATTCCGCGCCAGATACTACCCCTATCAAACAAAGACTCGATAATTACAGGCGACCACCTGCGACCGAGAAACCATTACAGAACGATACCCCCATAGATTTGAACCTTCTCTCAAAAGCACCTAAGGAGATTCTAGCAACGAATCAGCCTGGCCACCCAACCCCACCCAGGGGCACCAAGGAGGGAAAACCTGGATAAATTCTTCGATTATCATGGCGAGAAGGGTCATCTCACCAATGACTGCTACCAACTCAAGGAGCAACTAAGGGTAGCGTTGGAGACAGGTAAGTTGGATCATCTATTGAAGGATGTGAGGCAAAGGGGAAGAAATCCCCCTAGAGATAACCAGCCCGGCAGAGGAAGAGTGATAAACATGGTATACAGCGGAGGGAAATACAGAAAAAGGAAGACCAGCGGCCGAGAGGAGGAATGGATGAATGTCCCTATAGCTTTTCCCCCCATTCTACCCGGGGACGTCTCCGAGGAACCGTTGATAATCAGGCGATGAAGGATACACCGTGAGGAGGTTTATGTAGACCGTATGCTGTGGAAGTGATGTACTAACACTGTTTTCAAAACTGTGCCTTCAAATCAAAGCTAAGAGAAACGCACCACAGTGGGATTCTCAGCGAGGCAATAAAACCACCGGAAGAGATAGACCTAAATGTTTGTTTCGGAACGATGGCCTATATCGTCGGAGCGTAATGACGCTTTGCAGAATAAGGTCCCCTCCGTATAACATTATCCCGGAAGATCGGGCATTAGAGAATTAAGAGCTATTCCTCAACCATCCACTCCATGATAAAATTCCCAACACCGGGGAGTGGCAACACCGTTACCGACGGTTATCATCTCAGTGTAGAAGGTTAGAAAACAGTTCGGACGGAAGGGTCGAAAGCAAGAGTAAAGAGTACCCTTCGAAGAAGAGTCTAGCAAGAAAAATGTAGAAGTGATGATAAACCTCAACTGAACAAATGATTACCATCAGAGGCAATTTTTCCAAAGAATGCAAAAGGCAGTTGGTAGAACCACTGAAGAACAACAAAGATGTATTCGCATGGCAACCAAATGACATGATAGAGTCCCCGCGAATCATAGAACACAAACTGAATGTCAACGTGAATGACAGCCAATAGCCCAGAAAAGAGAACCTTCTAAAAAAACCGGACAATCAACACCGAGGTAGAAGAATGGCGAAAGCGGGAATAGTTCGAGCAAAGGAAATACCCTACATGGATTTCCAACCCGGTTCTAGCAGGCCGACCATGGAGAATGGATTTCAAAAGCATCAATGCTTCGTGCCCAAAGGACTACCCACCTCGAGATCGACGGAAGATAGAGTCCGTGATGGGATACAAGTACAAGTGTTTTCTTGATGCATACAAGGGGTACCACCAAGTCCAGATGGCCAAAGAAGATGAAGAAAAGACAGCCTTCTATACGAAACATGGAACTTTTTGTTACACCAAAATGCCCTTCGGCTTGAGAACGCAAACTTATCAAAGGCTGGTAGACTCAAGTTTTAAGGGGAAAATTGGCAGGAACTTGGAGGTGTACATTGACGATATGGTGATCAAAAGCATAAGCGTTGTTGATTGGCAGCGCATAGAAACGTTTGATAGCCTCCGAAGAATCAACATGAAGCTCAACCCTAAAAAGTGCTCCTTTGGAGTTGAAGAAGTTCCCCTTATGTGGTAACATCCGAAGGAATAAGGCCAACCGGAAAAAAAGGCGATAGCCGACATGCAATCGCCCCGAACACTCAAGGAGATGCAGAGCCTCAGCGGGAAGCTGGCAGCCATGAACAGATTCCTATCTCGATCAGCTGAAAAAGTTTTGCCCTTTTTCAACACGTTAAAGAACGTCACGAAAGACAACCAAAAGGAGTACCGATGGAGCGAAGCAGCCGAAGAGGCATTCCGAAGATGAAGAGCGTGATCCTAGAATTACCTAATTTAATGCCCCGATAGCGGGGAAGATCTTTTCGTGTACCTAGCGGTAAGGAAGAGGCCGTGTTATGTTAATGGTAGAAAGGAAAGGCAAACAAATGCTGGTGCACTATGTCAGCAGAGCACTCCACGATGCTGAGCGAAACTATGCCCCTCTAGAAAAATTGGCTTTGGCTCTACAGCACTGTTCCAGGAGACTCCGAAGATATTTTGAAGCCCACCACATTAAGGTAATCACGGACCAGCCCATACGTGACGTTTTGAACAAGCCCGAATCTTTGGGGAAGTTGATGAAATACGCGGTAGAGTTGGGAGCATACAAAATTACTTACATCCCTAGGAACGCCGTCAAGGGACAAGTCTTGGCAGATTTCATAAATGAGATACCGGCCGGCAAAGTAGGGAAAGAAGGAAAAAGCAAAGAAGTGTGCAACATCTCAACCACAGAGGAGGAATGGACAATATTCACGGACGGAGCGTCTAACAAGAAAGGCTCCGGAGCAGGTTTGGTGTTGATAAGCCCGGACCGAATAGAATACACTTATGCTCTTCGGCTAAATTTCCCCAGCACAAATAACGAGGCGAAATATGAGGCATTGCTGGCCGGATTAAGGATAGCCAAAGACATGAAGATTCAAGTGCTAAGTGCTAAAGTGGACTCCAACCTAGTGTCAAGCCAAATCAACGGAGAGTTTACCACCTACAAGGAAAGCATGGCAAGATATTTGGCTAAGGCAAAAGAGTATATTGGATGTTTTAGCCTAATACAAAACATCCCCAGAGCACAGAACCAGAAGGCCGACGTGTTAAGCAAGTTAGCATCTGTTGCATTTGACCATCTGACCAAGGAAATACTTGTAGAAGTATTTGAAGCACCATCAACGGAGGAAAAAGTCGTTGGAGCAATAGTGGAAGAAGAGGAGGAAAATTCGATGTTTCCAATCATCCGGTGCATTACTGAAGGAAAGTGGTCGAACGATGAAAACGAAGCAAGAACCCTATGGATGAAGATACCCCATTATACAATGGAGGACGGGGTGTTGTTCAAGAAGTCGTATTTGGGTCCAATGTTAAGTGGGCCCACCACTGTGCCAATTATGTGATAAGGGAAGTGCACGAGGGGCATGCGCATGCATCTCGGTCCAAGATCCGGTGGCAAACTGATCGCAAGGATATTATTGGCCGACAATGCACAAGGACGCAGTGGAGGTCATTCAAAAATGTGAATCTTGCCAAATACACTCCCCGGTTCCCAAATTACCCAAGACCCTTATGACTTCTATTATGTCACCTTGGCCTTTCTTCCAATGGGGAATGGACGTGTTGGGCCCTTCCTGCAAGCCGGAAAGTAAAATATGTCATCGTCCATCGACTACTTTACAAAATGGATGAGGCCAAACCCCCGCAAAGACCACAGAAAGGAAGTCATAAAATTTGTATGGATAATATCGTGTCGCTTGGCTTGCCACACATAATTGTAATGACAACGGCAGAACTTCATCCATGATCCCTTCAAAGGTGGTGCGAAAAGCTCAACATCAAACAGATAAATACCGCTGGCATACCCTCAAGCCAATGATCTGGTAGAACGAGCAAACAAAAGTTTGATGCATGGTTTCAAAACAAGACTAGGAAAAAGTAGGTCCGGATGGGTTGATGAGTTGCCAAACGTTTTGTGGGCTCATCGGACATCCTTGAAGACAAGAAACGGTGAAACGCCGTTCAGTTTGACATACGGAAGTGAAGCAGTGATCCCTGCAGAAATTGGCATGCCTACCTTCCGAACGATGATGATGACAGAAGAAGGAAGGGAAGAGGAGATGCGTTTAAACCTGGACTTACTGGAAGAGAGAAGGGACTCAGCGGCTATTGAAGAGGCCAGGTACAAAAAGAGGGTGGAGCAATATTACAATCGGAGGGTTAGAGGTGAAAACTCGAATAGGAGACGCCACCGAAAATGAAGCTAGCGTGCAAGAAGACCAAGGAAAGTTGGGACCAACGGAGGACCCATACCAAGTCATAGAAGCATACGATAACGGTTCATACAAGTTACAAACCAAGAAGGAAAGAGGTCCCCCGACGGAACGCGGTGAACCTAAGGAAGTGCTTCTTGTAAGATAAAGAAAACTTTGTAACTGTTAAGCCCACGAGGCGATTGTTGAAACAGATTATCAATGAAAAACATAGCTCCCCGGATATCGGAGGGGCAATTTTCCACATGTCTATTGTTTTCTGAACATAATTATTGAATGATCCCCCCGACAGGCTCGCGACCTCCGGGGAAAAATGATCAGTGTTCAAAGATGGTTTATATCCAAAAAGGATTGCCATAATACCGAACGGTTCATACCCAAAAAGGGTTGCCGAGATAAAAATAAAATGGTTCATATCCAAAAAAGATTGCCATAATACCGAACGGTTCATACCCAAAAAAGGTTGCTGAGGTAAAAATAAAATGGTTCATATCCAAAAGGATTATAATACCGAACGGTTCATACCCAAAAAGGGTTGCCGAGGTAAAAATAAAATGTTTCATATCCAAAAAGGATTGCCATAATACCGAACGGTTCATACCCAAAAAGGGTTGCCGAGGTAAAAATAAAATGGTTCATATCCAAAAAAGATTGCCATAATACCAAACGGTTTATACCCAAAAAGGGTTGCCGAGGTAATAAAAGAAATTGTTCATATCCAAAAAGGATTTCCATAAAGTGCCGAACGGTTTGTACCCAAAAAGAGGTTGCCCAGGCGACAAAAGAAATGGTTCGTATCCAAAAAGGATTGCTATAAACCTACCGAACGATCTATCAAGCACTAAGACAGAGGCAAGCAAGCAAGACACACACCTAGAAATATAAAAAAAAAAATAACTAAAAGTTTCATTAAGCAAGGATAAGTGCCCAAAAAGAATTTCATTAAACATTGCAAACTTCAATAAACATACAAACTTCAATAAACAAACTTGTTCGGCAACATTGCCATTACATAAAGTTAACCAAGCTTCAGTTAGGAGGAACACTAGGCCCCCGCTTCGCCTTTGTCCACAACTTCTTCCACAACAACCCGCCCGAGCAGGGTCCGCACCAAGGCCATGATATCCGCGATCGGACGATGACAAGCATTCCTGACCTTAGCAACATAAGGATACTTCTTAACAAAAATCTCATCGTACATAGCCAGATACTTGTTCGGAGCATCTAAATCTAAATCCTCAGTGTCAACTAAAATCTTCTGCACCTCCTCTTCCGAACGACCAATTGACACACCGTCCAGCCACCCAGCCATCCCACTCAGACTGAAGGGAGCAACCAAAGCCTTATACTGTGGTCGCGAAGGCAAGCCACAAAAGTAGGAATGAAATCCCGGACAAGATTTGACCGATCAATCTCAAGATTCCCTGCGCACGGCTAGTTCTGGCGTTGCTCGAAGGCGCATTATCCCTCCTCGTTCTTCAAGGCCCCTTAGTCTCCATCAACTCTTTCCAAGGTGGATATCCTTTCCGAAAGTGGATAACTTAGACCATTCAATTTTCTCGCTTCCAGAGGCGCACTGCTTTTTTCTTTCCTCTTCCCGCGAAGTCTCAGCAAGCCCATCCTTCGCCACCTTCAACTCCTCCAAGGTCTTATCCAAAAAAGTAAAATTATCCTTGGCAGCAGCCTCACACCCCCTGTGCTCTTCAGCCAATTCCCTATGATCAAGATCCAAACTTTCAAAACGGACCAACAAATCGACAAAGGCAAGAGAGCCCCGAAGACCCCAGACCTTTGGGGCACCGACATCGGTCAAAGTCTGCATGTACTCTCACAGTGGAGGCAAGTGAACCATCAAATCCTTGTATTTCATACCCCTTCACCCCTCTCATCCTTCTTGATCGACCACCCCAAGACGAGGTCATGCCGACGAAGTTCCCTCCTCCCCACCGGTAAATTTACCTTCGCGGCGCAAAGAAAGGGAAGCCGCTGTAAAAATACAAGGCAAAGGATAAACACAAGAGAGGAAAATAAATATATAAAAAAGAAAAAAAGAAAAAAAAAGAATAATAATATATATGGAAGAGAAAAGAAACCGACTCACCATCATCCTGAGGAGCAGGTTGCTCAACGATGCGAGAAATCTCGGCCATGATCCTTCGATCTCCTCTTTGGGATCCGCCAGCGTTCAAATCGACACCAAAGATCGCTTCCAACCTATTGCTAGAATGACCCTCCAAGTTCCCTTCTCAACGATGGGAGATGATCACCGGCTGATCTCCCGGAGGGACGATATCCGGCGGTGTTGGATTAGTGGTGGAATCCAAGTTAACCACCGGCGTAGGACTCTTCTTCCTCCGTTTTGGTTGCCCAGAACCTCCTCCTCGACTGGCGCTTGCGCGCTTATAACCCCCCGATTTTAGCCTCAGCGGCCTTTTTCTTTCCTTGGCCTGGACTTTGGGTCGCCCACCCTCACCCTCGGCATCGCCGGCGGAACCGGAGTGCCAGTCGGACTCTGGGGTAACATGCATCGATGAGCCTGTCCCTCCCGATATTTATCTCCTCGGTCATAGCAGCCCCTTACGATAGCCGCTTGATGAGATAGTCAGACATGGTTAAAGCTGCAAAACACATGAAAAATGTTAAGTCACAAGAAAACATAAAAGTCTTAAACTAATTAGATAATACACAGGCCAAGTACTATTCCCCCGGCATCCTTCTGAGCAGCCTAGAACCCGGTACTTCCATTTGGCGATAACCCAACGACATACAAAAAGCCCTGAATTTTTATCAAATCTATAACATCGCCAGACAATAAATCCGCATGAGGCATGGAAAACTCCCGGTAGGAAAAGGATTGGAGACATCGAGTCCGGATGCCTCCACGTCATAGCAAAGGGCAGCCCGGCGATCAATCAAAAATAAGCGCTTTTCCAACCCCTTCAAATAAGACAAGATCTCTTGAAAGCAAACCTTGCGTTGCTTACCATCCGCTTAGCAAAGGTGAACCGCCAGCCCTTGTTTATGTAACTTATAAAAGGCTCGGAACAAAGAAGTCGTGGGAGTAATATGAAGACTACGGCTATATACTTCAAAAAGTGTAACTCTATGCAAACCTATCGGCACTAATCGAAATGTGAAGTTTATAATAATGAAGAACATCTAAAAGAAAACTAGAAAACGGGACGGAAATTCCACCTTCAAGGAAATATTCTAAGTACAATCCTATGGCATCATCTCCTAGTTGCCCCATTGTAAAATCAGCCGGTGGGAGCCTCGGATGAAGATCGGAGGGTATCCGAAATTCCTTCACGCCCATCTGAATGATTTGTCATCATAATCGGTATATTTATCCAAGTCAAATTTAGGTTTTGGTTGTGACGGACCCTAAACTGCCCGGACCGAGCGGATGAAGAACCCGGACGGTTCTCACATTTTAGCCGGAAGGAATGATTACACCTTAAAATATAAAGAAGAAAACTAGAAGAGTACCCGGATAGTAGACGAAGAGCAAATAAAATCGTCCGCCAAATAACGCGAGAAGGTGGGTGAGTGAAAAGTTTTACTGTGGTAAAATTAGAATAACATCGTATTTATAGCAAAAAGGGGTGTAGTTGAAGCGCCCCGGTCGTGTCGACGGTGACGGCATCATCGTCACCACACGCGACTCCCACTGCCACGCGCCTAACATCGATGCATCACACCCAATGGTTCGTCGGACGTATCACAACTGCACAAAAAAAAAATGGGTTATTAGAAAAGAAAGAAGAACGCCGGGCAAGACTCACCGGGTCGTCACATACTCCCAATATCATATAATGAATACATCCATTAACATGATACTAGGGGGGACATGTTGGCGTATGTCCCGACATACAACTCCCTGGCATATTAGTAAAACGCCGAATAACCTAACTCTCCGGCCCTAAAGCAAAACTGCCCGGCACAATATACAATCTTCCAGATAAAGCATACAAGCCAATTTAGACCAAGCAAACCTAGACAAAGATATACCGAGGGTTAGACATAACCCTCGCATAACGACACCTGACATCACCATATATAAAAGGAAAGGAATCTTGATCGAACTATGACCATTTCCGACGGAATCCAAACAGAGTAAAGTCAACTCCCTACCGAAAGAGTCACTATCACCCACGTGACCTTCGGGTGAGGACAAAAGCTTCTCATCTATAAAAGGAGCTAAGCTATAGCATTCAAGGTTAACAAATTCTGACCCATTTCATTATATTTTACTTTGACATATAACCACACTCATTCTCACGCCGAGTCGGGTCTAGGGACAAACCCTGGCGAGGCTAACGCTGTTTTCTTTGTGTTACGATCCGAAGGACCTAATCCAAGAGCTTGGCCGGGATTAGCCGAAGGATTAGCTTGTTTGGGTAACTACGTATTTTTACCTCAACAAATTGGCGCCATCCGTGGGAACGCTATTCTAACTACCAAAGCTAGAAAATGGCCGGTCCTACCACCGAAACACCCTCAGGTCCCTCCACCGAAACACCACTCGGAAACAACCCCCTAACTTAGAAGAACAAATACTAAACCATATATCATCACTCAAGGCCTTGATACAACAACATAACTCCTAAGGAAAAAGCCCATTACAACCCATACGGATCGATTTCGGCGACGAAACCGAAGGTCCCGCCCGAACCGAAAAAGAAAAAGATCCGAAGGAAAGCGGTCGCGAAGGACCTAAACAAGCCATACAAGGACGCCCCCAGATGCCCATTCACGAGGCGGATCGTGGAGTTCGCCGGACCAAGACATGAGCTACCTAAGAACATAAAGCTTTACAAGCGGATCCTCGACCGGATGATCACGCTGTCGTTTCTCCGCGAGCCAATCATGGCGGATGGCCGATGCCGTATGGTGTTGGATGTTCCAAAAACTTTGACGGTCCAGAAAGTGCGTATTCGAACGGTTACCCAACGGTAGCATAGACAGCTGGGAGGAGCTCAGAGAGAGTTTCCTGGAAAGGTTCGGCCAGAGAAAGTGTCTCAAAGATCCGATGGAACTCACCAAAATCGCGAAAGCTCATGAAACCCTACTGGAATTCAAGGAAAGGTGGACCGATGAGGCAAGCTACATCCCGTGCCAAAGAAGTGATGCAAATATCCTCATTCATTAACGGAAGCAAATGCCCTAATTGCTAAAGCGCCGATAGAGTCCCCAAGACAGTCACGGAAATGATGAAGAGGGTAGAAGATTTTGTATTTTCGGAAGAAGCCTACAACACCACGGAGCTCCCTAGAGGAGAATGGAGTCGCAAGTCATACGCGGGTGGTCAACCGGATCGAACCTCCCGAATGGCGAATCTCCCGACAAGCGGAGGGAGACCGAAGAACATAACCAAAATCCCGCAGCCAGCACTACTACCCTACTATCAAACAAAGACCGATTACGAAGCGACCACCTAAGCGATTAAGGAGAAACCATTACAGAACGAGCGATACGCCCCATAGATTTGAACCTTCTCTCAAAAGCACCTAAGGAGATTCTAGCAACAGAACTTCAGCTGAAGCTGCCACCAACCCCACCTTTAAGAGGGGCACCAAGGAGGGAAACCCTGGATACATTCTGCGATTATCATGGTGAGAAGGGTCATCTCACCAACGACTGCTACCAACTCAAGGAGCAACTGAGGGTAGCGTTGGAGACAGGCAAGTTGGATCATTTATTGAAGGATGTGAGGCAAAGGGGGAGAAATCCCCCTAGAGATAACCAGCCCAGCAGAGGAAGGGTGATAAACATGGTATACAGCGGAGGGAAAGACAGAAAAAGGAAGACCAGCGGCCGAGAGGAGGAATGGATGAATGTCCCTATAGCTTTTCCCCCCATTCTACCCGGGGACGTCTCCGAGGAACCGTTGATAATCAAGGCAGATGTGGAAGGATACACCGTGAGGAGGGTTTATGTAGACCCAGGAGCAGCTGTGGAAGTGATGTACGAACACTGTTTTCAAAACCTGTGCCCAGAAATCAAAGCAAAGCTAAGAGAAACGAACACACCACTAGTGGGATTCTCAGGCGAGGCAATAAAACCACTCGGAAAGATAGACCTAAATGTTTGTTTCGGAAACGATGGCCTATATCGTCGAGCGGTAATGACGTTTGCAGTAATAAGGTCCCCCTCTCCGTATAACATTATCCTGGGAAGATCAGGCATTAGAGAATTAAGAGCTATTCCCTCAACCATCCACTCCATGATAAAATTCCCAACACCGAGGGGAGTGGCAACACTGGTTACCAGATCGGTTATCATCTCAGAGTGTAGAAGGTTAGAAAAACAGTTCAGGACGGAAGGGTCGGAAAGCAAGAGTAAAGAGTACCCTTCAGAAGAAGAGTCTAGCAAGAAAACAGAAGAAGTGATGATAAACCCTCAATTTCCTGAACAAATGATTACCATCGGAGGCAATTTTTCCAAAGAATGCAAAAGGCGTTGGTAGAACCAGCGAAGAACAACAAAGATGTATTCGCATGGCAACCAGGTGACATGATAGGAGTCCCCAAATCATAGAACACAAACTGAATGTCAACGTGAATGACAGCCAATAGCCCGAAAAAGAGAACCTTCTCTGAAAAAACGACAATCAACACCAGGTAGAAGAATGGTGAAAGCGGGAATAGTTCGAGCAGTGAAATACCCTACATGGATTTCCAACCCGGTTCTAGTAAAGAAGCCGGACGGAACATGGAGAATGTGCATGGATTTCAAAAGCATCAATGCTTCATGCCCAAAGGACTACTACCCACTCTCGAGATCGACGGAAGATAGAGTCCGTGATGGGATACAAGACAGTGTTTTCTTGATGCATACAAGGGTACCACCAAGTCCGGATGGCCAAAGAAGATGAAGAAAGACGCCTTCTATACGGAACATGGAACTTTTGTTACACCAAAATGCCCTCGGCTGAGAAAACCGGGGCAACTTATCAAAGGCTGGTAGACTCAAGTTTTAAGGGGAAAATTGGCAGGAACTTGGAGGTGTACATTGACGATATGGTGATCAAAAGCAGAAGCGAAGTTGAATTATTGGCGCATACGGCGAAACGTTTGATAACCTCCAAAGAATCAACATGAAGCTCAACCCTAAAAAGTGCTCCTTTGGAGTTGAAGAAGGAAAATTCCTCGGATATGTGGTAACATCCGAAGGAATAAGGCCAATCCAAGAAAAAGGCGATATACGCATACGCCCGAACACTCAAGGAGATGCGAGCCTCCGAAGCTGGCGCCATGAACGATTCCTATCTCGACAGGTTGAAAAGTTTTGCCCTTTTTCAACACGTTAAAGAACGTCACGAAAGACAACCAAAAGGAGTACCGATGGAGCGAGCAGGCCGAAGAGGCATTCTAGAAGATGAAGAGCGTGATCCTAGAATTACCTAATTTAACAGCCCCGATAGCAGGGGAAGATCTTTTCGTGTACCTAGCGGTAGCCGAAGAGGCCATAAGTGCTATGTTAATGGTAGAAAGGAAAGGCAAACAAATGCTGGTGCACTATGTCAGCAGAGCACTCCACGATGCTGAGCGAAACTATGCCCCTCTAGAAAAATTGGCTTTGGCTCTACAGCACTGTTCCAGGAGACTCCGAAGATATTTTGAAGCCCACCACATTAAGGTAATCACGGACCAGCCCATACGCGGACGTTTTGAACAAGCCCGAATCTTTGGGAAGTTGATGAATATGCGGTAGAGTTGGGAGCATACAAAATTACTTACATCCCTAGGAACGATGTCAAGGGACAAGTCTTGGCAGATTTCATAAATGAGATACCGGTCGACAAAGTAGGGAAAGAAGGAAAAAGCAAAGAAGTGTGCAACATCTCAACCACAGAGGAGGAATGGACAATATTCACGGACGGAGCGTCTAACAAGAAAGGCTCCGGAGCAGGTTTGGTGTTGATAAGCCCGGACCGAATAGAATACACTTATGCTCTTCGGCTAAATTTCCCCAGCACAAATAACGAGGCGAAATATGAGGCATTGCTGGCCGGATTAAGGATAGCCAAAGACATGAAGATTCAAGTGCTAAGTGCTAAAGTGGACTCCAACCTAGTGTCAAGCCAAATCAACGGAGAGTTTACCACCTACAAGGAAAGCATGGCAAGATATTTGGCTAAGGAAAAAGAGTATATTGGATGTTTTAAGCATTCGAATACAAACATCCCCAGAGCACGAACCGAAGGCCGACGTGTTAAGCAAGTTAGCATCTGTTGCATTTGACCATCGACCAAGGAAATGTAGAAGTATTGAAGCACCATCAAGGAGGAAAGGTCGTTGGAGCAATAGTGGAAGAAGAGGAGGAAAATTGGATGTCTCCAATCATCCGGTGCATTACTGAAGGAAAGTGGTCGAACGATGAAAACGAAGCAAGAACCCTATGGATGAAGATACCCCATTATACAATGGAGGACGGGGTGTTGTTCAAGAAGTCGTATTTGGGTCCAATGTTAAGGTGTGTGGCCCACCTACGGCCAATTATGTGATAAGGGAAGTGCACGAGGGGGCATGCATGCACTCGGTCCAAGATCCGTGGTGGCAAAACCGTCAGCAAGGATATTACTGGCCACAATGCATAGGACGCCGGGAGGTCATTCAAAAATGTGAATCTTGCCAAATACACTCCCCGGTTCCCAAATTACCCAAGACCCTTATGACTTCTATTATGTCACCTTGGCCTTTCTTCCAATGGGGAATGGACGTGTTGGGCCCTCTTCCGCAATACCGGAAAGTAAAATATGTCATCGTGGCCATCGACTACTTTACAAAATGGATCGGAGGCCAAACCCTGGCAAAGACCACAGGAAAGGAAGTCATAAATTTGTATGGGATAATATCGGGTGTCGCTGGCTTGCCACACATAATTGTGACTGACAACGGCAGCAACTTCATCCATGATCCCTTCAAACGGTGGTGCGAAAAGCTCAACATCAAACAGATAAATACTGCTGTGGCACACCCTCAAGCCAATGGTCTGGTAGAACGAGCAAACAAAAGTTTGATGCATGGTTTCAAAACAAGACTAGTAAAGTAGGTCGGATGGGTTGATGAGTTGCCAAACGTTTTGTGGGCTCATCGGACATCCTTGAAGACAAGAAACGGTGAAACGCCGTTCAGTTTGACATACGGAAGTGAAGCAGTGATCCCTGAGAATTGGCATGCCTACCCGAACGATGATGATGAGAAGAAGGAAGGGAAGAGGAGATGCGTTTAAACCTGGACTTACTGAAGAGAGAGAAGGGACTCAGCGGCTATTGAAGAGGCGGTACAAAAAGAGGTGGAGCAATATTACAATCGAGAGGTTAGAGGTGAAAAACTCGAATAGAAGACTTCGTCTAACGAAAAATGAAGCTAGCAGGCAAGAAGACCAAGGAAAGTTGGGACCAAACTGGGAGGACCCATACCAAGTCATAGAAGCATACGATAACGGTTCATACAAGTTACAAACGCGAAGGAAAGAGGTCCCCCAGACTGAACGGTAAACCTAAGGAAGTGCTTCTTGTAAGATAAAGAAACTTTGTAAGCTGTAAGCCCACGTGGCGATTGTTGAAACAGATTATCAATGAAAACATAGCTCCCGGATATCGGAGGGCAATTTTCCACATGTCTATTGTTTTTGAACATAATTAGTGAATGATCCCCGACGGCTCGCGACCTCCGGGAAAAATGATCGTGTTCAAAGATGGTTTATATCCAAAAAGGATTGCCATAATACCGAACGGTTCATACCCAAAAAGGGTTGCCGAGATAAAAATAAAATGGTTCATATCCAAAAAAGATTGCCATAATACCGAACGGTTCATACCCAAAAAAGGTTGCTGAGGTAAAAATAAAATGGTTCATATCCAAAAAGGATTGCCATAATACCGAACGGTTCATACCCAAAAAGGGTTGCCGAGGTAAAAATAAAATGTTTCATATCCAAAAAGGATTGCCATAATACCGAACGGTTCATACCCAAAAAGGGTTGCCGAGGTAAAAATAAAATGGTTCATATCCAAAAAAGATTGCCATAATACCAAACGGTTTATACCCAAAAAGGGTTGCCGAGGTAATAAAAGAAATTGTTCATATCCAAAAAGGATTGCCATAAAGTGCCGAACGGTTTGTACCCAAAAAGAGGTTGCCCAGGCGACAAAAGAAATGGTTCGTATCCAAAAAGGATTGCTATAAACCTACCGAATGATCTATCAAGCACTAAGACAGAGGCAAGCAAGCAAGACACACACCTAGAAATATAAAAAAAAATAACTAAAAGTTTCATTAAGCAAGGATAAGTGCCCAAAAAGAATTTCATTAAACATTGCAAACTTCAATAAACATACAAACTTCAATAAACAAACTTGTTCGGCAACATTGCCATTACATAAAGTTAACCGCTTCGTTAGGAGGAACACTAGGCCCCCGTCTTCGCCTTTGTCCACAACTTCTTCCACAACAACCCTCCGGAAAGGGTCCGCACCAAGGCCATGATATCCGCGAACGGACGATGACAAGCATTCCTGACCTTAGCAACATAAGGATACTTCTTAACAAAAAGCTCATCGTACATAGCCAGATACTTGTTCGGAGCATCTAAATCTAAATCCTCAGTGTCAGCCAAAATCTTCTGCACCTCCTCTTCCGAACGACCAATTGACACACCGTCCAGCCACCCAGCCATCCCACTCAGACTAAAGGGAGCAGCCAAAGAAGCCTTATACTCGTGGCTGCCAAGAAGGCAAGCCACAAAAGTAGGAATGAAATCCCGGACAAGATTTGACCGATCAATCTCAAGATTCCCTGCGGCCACGGCTAGTTCCTGGCGTTGCTTCAGAAGGGCAGCATTATCCCCCTCCTCTTTCTTCAAGGCCCCCTTAGTCTCCATCAACTCTTTCTCCAAGGTGGATATCCTTTCGCTCTGAGTAAGGGATAACTTGACCATTCAATTTTCAAGCTTCCGAGTTGCACTGTTTTTTCAAGCTTTCTTCCGGAAGTCTCAAGAAGCCCATCCTTCGCCACCTTCAACTCCCCCAAGGTCTTATCCAAAAAAGTAAAATTATCCTTGGCAGCAGCCTCACACCCCCTGTGCTCTTCAGCCAATTCCCTATGATCAAGATCCAAACTTTCAAAACGGACCAACAAATCGACAAAGGCAAGAGAGCCCGGGCCAAGACCCCAGACCTTTGCCAAGATTCACAAAGTCCGTGCATGTAACTCTTCAGCAGGTGGAGGCAAGTGAACCATCAAATCCTTGTATTTCTCATACCCCTTCACCCTCTCATCCTTCTTGATCACCCACCCCGCACGTAGGTTGCCGACGAAGTTCCTCCTCCCCACGTAAATTTACCTCGCGGGCAAAGAAAGGGAAGCACCTGAAAAATACAAGGCAAAGGATAAACACAAGAGAGGAAAATAAATATAAAAAAAAAAGAAAAAAAAAGAATAATAATATATATGGAAGAGAAAAGAAACCGACTCACCATCATCCTGAGGAGCAAGTTGCTCAACGATGCGAGAAATCTCGGCGTCATGATCCTTCGGATCTCCTTGGGATCCCCCGCGTTCAAATCGACACCGAAGCCGCGTTCCAACCTATTGCTAGAATGACCTAGTTCCTTCAACGCGGGGAGGATCATTCGGTCGCTGATCTCCCGGAGGGACGGTATCCGGCGGTGTTGGGTTAGTGGTGGAATCCAAGTTAACCACCGGGCGACTCTTCTTCCTCCGTTTTGGTTGCCAGAACCTCCCTCCCGACCTGGCGCTTGCGCGGCTTATAACCCCAGCCTTAGCCTCCGGGCCTTTTCTTTTTTCCTTGGCCTGGGACTTTTGGGTCAGCCACCTCGACCCTTTTTGGGGCATCTCCGGGCGAACCGAGTGCTCGGACTCGGAAGGGTAACATGCATCGGATGAGCCTGTCCCTCCCGATATTTATCTCCTGGTCATAGCGACCCTTTACGATAGATAAGTTCGGCTTGATGAGATAGTCAGACATGGTTAAAGCTGCAAAACACATGAAAAATGTTAAGTCACAAGAAAACATAAAAGTCTTAAACTAATTAGATAATACACAGGCCAAGTACTATTCCCCTCGGCATCCTTCAGAGCCGCAGAACCCTGTACTTCCATTTGGCAGATAACCCAACGGCATACAAAAAGCCCGACGGAATTTTTATCAAATCTATAACATTAGCGTAATAAACCGATGAGGCATGGAAAACTCCCGGAGGAAAAGGATTGGAGACATCTGAGTCCGGATGCCTCCACGTCATAGCAAAGGGTACAGCCCGGCGATCAATCAAAAAGAACTGCCTTTTCCAACCCTTCAGCGAAGACAAGATCTCTTGAAAGCAAACCTTGCGTTGCTTACCATCTCGCTTAGCAAAGGTGAACCAGTGCCCTTGTTTATGTAACTTATAAAAGGCTCGGAACAAAGAAGTCGTGGGAGTAATATGAAGACTACGACTATATACTTCAAAAAGTGTAACTCTATGCAAACCTATCGGCACTAACTGAGAAATGTGAAGTTTATAATAATGAAGAACATCTAAAAGAAAACTAGAAAACGGGACGGAAATTCCACCTTCAAGGAAATATTCTAAGTACAATCCTATGGCATCATCTCCTAGTTGCCCCATTGTAAAATCAGCCGGTGGGAGCCTCGGATGAAGATCGGAGGGTATCCGAAATTCCTTCACGGCCCACTGTAATGATTTGTCAGTCATAATCGAGGTATATTTATCCAAGTCAAATTTAGGTTTTGGTTGTGACGGACCCTCGGAAACTGCCCGACCCTCGAGCGGATGAAGAACCGGACGGTTCGACATTTTAGCCAAGGAATGATTACACCTTAAAATATAAAGAAAAACTAGAAGAGTACCTGGATAGTAGACGAAGAGCAAATAAAATCGTCCGGCCAAATAACGCAGAGAAGGTGGGTGAGTGAAAAGTTTTCTTGTGGTAAAATTATTAGAAGAATAAACGGTATTTATAGGCTAAAAGGGGAGTAATGAAGCCCCGTCGTGTCGACGGTGACGGCATCATCGTCACCACACACAGACTTGCCCACTGCCACGTACCTAACATCGATGCATCACACCGCCAGGTGTCTTGCCGACGTATCACAATCTGCAGCGAAAAAAAATGGGTTATTAGAAAAAAGAAAGAAGAACGGCTCGCTCACCGAAGGCGTCACATACTCCCAATATCATATAATGAATACATCCATTAACATGATACTAGGGGGGGACATGTTGGCGTATGTCCGACATACAACTCCACTGGCATATTAGTAAAGCGAATAACCTAACTCTCCGGCCCTAAAGCAAAACCGCCCGGCACAATATACAATCTTCCAGATAAAGCATACAAGCCAATTTAGACCAAGCAAACCTAGACCAGCATATACCGGAGGGTTAGACATAACCCTCGCATAATGACACCGACATCACCATATAAAAGGAAAGGAATCTTGATCAGAACTCTGACCATTTCCGACGGAATCCAAAGAGTAAAGTCAACTCCCGCCCGAAAGAGTCACTATCACCCACATGACCTTCGGGTGAGGACAAAAGCTTCTCATCTATAAAAGGAGCTAAGCTATAGCATTCAAGGTTAACAAATTCTGACCCATTTCATTATATTTTACTTTGACATATAACCACACTCATTCTCATGAGCCGGGTCTAGGGACAAAACACGGGCGAGGCTAACGTGTTTTCTTTGTGTTACAGATCGAAGGGACCTAATCCAAGAGCTTGGCCAAGGATTGCGAAGGATTAGCTTGTTTGTAACTTTATTTTTACCTCAACAAATTGGCGCCATCCGTGGGACCGTTATTCTAACTACCAAAGCTAGAAAATGGCGGTCCTACCACGAAACACCCTCGAGTCCCTCCACGAAACACCACTGGAAACAACCCCCTAACTTAGAAGAACAAATACTAAACCATATATCATCACTCAAGGCCTTGATACAACAACATAACTCCTAAGGAAAAAGCCCATTACAACCCATACGGATCGATTTCGGCGACGAAACCGAAGGTCCCGCCCGAACCGAAAAAGAAAAAGATCCGAAAGGAAGCGGTCGCGAAGGACCTAAACAAGCATACAAGGACGCCCCATGCCCATTCACGAGGCGGATCGTGGGAGTTAAGCGGACAAGACATGAGCTACCTAAGAACATAAAGCTTTACAACGGATCCTCGGACCGGATGATCACGTCGGTCGTTTCTCCGCGCAGCCAATCATGGCGGATGGCGATGCGGTATGGTGTTGGATGTTCCTGCAAACTTTGGACGGTCCAGCGAGTGCGTGGTTCGAACGGTTACCCAACGGTAGCATAGACAATTTGGGAGGAGCTCAAAGAGAGTTTCTGGAAAGGTTAGCGCTCGGAGAAAGTGTCTCAAAGATCCGATGGAACTCACCAAAATCGCGCGAAAGGCTCATGAAACCCTACTGGAATTCAAGGAAAGGTGGACCGATGAGGCAAGCTACATCCCGGTGTACCCGATGATGCGAATATCCTCATTCATTAACGGAAGCAAATGCCCGGAATTGCTAAAGCGTTTCTCAGATAGAGTCCCCAAGACGATCACGAAATGATGAAGAGGGTAGAAGATTTTGTACGTTCGGAAGAAGCCTACAACACCACGGAGCTCCCTAGAGGAGAATGGAGTCGAAGTCATAGCGGGTGGTCAACGGATCGAACCTCCGAATGGCGAATCTCCCCAGCGGAGAGGAGACCAAGAACATAACCAAAATCCCGCAGCCAGTACTACCCCTACTATCAAACAAAGACTGATAATTACAGAAGCGACCACCTAAGCGATTACCGGAGAAACCATTACAGAACGAGCGATACCCCCATAGATTTGAACCTTCTCTCAAAAGCACCTAAGGAGATTCTAGCAATGAACTTCTAGAAAGCTGCCACCAACCCCACCTTTAAGAGGGGCACCAAGGAGGGAAAACCTGGATAAATTCTTCGATTATCATGGCGAGAAGGGTCATCTCACCAATGACTGCTACCAACTCAAGGAACAACTAAGGGTAGCGTTGGAGACAGGTAAGTTGGATCATCTATTGAAGGATGTGAGGCAAAGGGGAAGAAATCCCCCTAGAGATAACCAGCCCGGCAGAGGAAGAGTGATAAACATGGTATACAGCGGAGGGAAATACAGAAAAAGGAAGACCAGCGGCCGAGAGGAGGAATGGATGAATGTCCCTATAGCTTTTCCCCCCATTCTACCCGGGGACGTCTCCGAGGAACCGTTGATAATCAAGGCAGACGTGGAAGGATACACCGTGAGGAGGGTTTATGTAGACCCGAGAGCGTTGTGGAAGTGATGTACGAACACTGTTTTCAAAACTGTGTGCCCGAAATCAAAGCAAAGCTAAGAGAAACGAACACACCACTAGTGGGATTCTCAGGCGAGGCAATAAAACCACTCGGAAAGATAGACCTAAATGTTTGTTTCGGAAACGATGGCCTATATCGTCGAGCGGTAATGACGTTTGCAGTAATAAGGTCCCCCTCTCCGTATAACATTATCCTGGGAAGATCAGGCATTAGAGAATTAAGAGCTATTCCCTCAACCATCCACTCCATGATAAAATTCCCAACACCGAGGGGAGTGGCAACAGTTACCCGGATCGGGTTATCATCTCGAGTGTAGAAGGTTAGAAAACAGTCAGGACGGAAGGGTCGGAAAGCAAGAGTAAAGAGTACCCTTCAGAAGAAGAGTCTAGCAAGAAAACAGAAGAAGTGATGATAAACCCTCAATTTCCTGAACAAATGATTACCATCAGAGGCAATTTTTCCAAAGAATGCAAAAGGCAGTTGGTAGAACCACTGAAGAACAACAAAGATGTATTCACATGGCAACCAGCTGACATGATAGGAGTCCCCCGGCGAATCATAGAACACAAGCTGAAAGTCAACGTGAATGACAGGCCAATAGCCTAGAAAAGAGAACCTTCTAAAAAAAACCGGACAATCAACACCAGGTAGAAGAATGGCTGAAAGCGAATAGTTCGAGCGGTGAAATACCCTACATGGATTTCCAACCCGGTTCTAGTAAAGAAGCCGGACGGAACATGGAGAATGTGCATGGATTTCAAAAGCATCAATGCTTCAGTGCCCAAGGACTACTACCCACTCCTGGAGATCGACTGGAAGATAGAGTCCGTGATGGGATACAAGTACAAGTGTTTTCTTGATGCATACAAGGGGTACCACCAAGTCCAGATGGCCAAAGAAGATGAAGAAAAGACAGCCTTCTATACGGAACATGGAACTTTTTGTTACACCAAAATGCCCTTCGGCTTGAGAAACGCCGGGGCAACTTATCAAAGGCTGGTAGACTCAAGTTTTAAGGGGAAAATTGGCAGGAACTTGGAGTTGTACATTGACGATATGGTGATCAAAAGCAGAATCGAAGTTGAATTATTGGCAGACATGGCAGAAACGTTTGATAACCTCCGAAGAATCAACATGAAGCTCAACCCTAAAAAGTGCTCCTTTGGAGTTGAAGAAGGAAAATTCCTCGGATATGTGGTAACATCCGAAGGAATAAGGGCCAATCGAAGAAAAAGGCGATAAGCGACATGCACTTCCGAACACTCAAGGAGATGCAGAGAGTCAGCCGAAGGAAGCCGCGACCATGAACAGATTCCTATCTCGGACAATTTGAAAAGTTTTGCCCTTTTTCAACACGTTAAAGAACGTCACGAAAGACAACCAAAAGGAGTACCGATGGAGCGAGCAGGCGAAGAGGCATTCGGAAGATGGCGTGATCCTAGAATTACCTAATTTAATGCCCGATAGCGGGAAGATCTTTTCGGTGTACCTAGCGATAGCCGAAGAGGCAATAAGTGCTATGTTAATGGTAGAAAGGAAAGGCAAACAAATCTTTGGTGCACTATGTCGCAGAACACTCCACGTCTTTGGCGAAACTATGCCCCTCTAGAAAAATTGGCTTTGGCTCTCACAGACTTGTTTCGGGAGACTCGAAGATATTTTGAAGCCCACCACATTAAGGTAATCACGGACCAGCCCATACGTGACGTTTTGAACAAGCCGAATCTTTGGGAAGTTGATGAAATACGCGGTAGAGTTGGGAGCATACAAAATTACTTACATCCCTAGGAACGCCGTCAAGGGACAAGTCTTGGCAGATTTCATAGATGAGATACCGGCCGGCAAAGTAGGGAAAGAAGGAAAAAGCAAAGAAGTGTGCAACATCTCAACCACAGAGGAGGAATGGACAATATTCACGGACGGAGCGTCTAACAAGAGGCTCGGGAGCAGGTTTGGTGTTGATAAGCCGGACCGAATAGAATACACTTATGCTCTTCGCTAAATTTCCCCGCACAAATAACGAGGCGGAATATGAGGCATTGCTGGCCGGATTAAGGATAGCCAAAGACATGAAGATTCAAGTGCTAAGTGCTAAAGTGGACTCCAACCTAGTGTCAAGCCAAATCAACGGAGAGTTTACCACCTACAAGGAAAGCATGGCAAGATATTTGGCTAAGGCAAAAGAGTATATTGGATGTTTTAAGCGTCGAATACAAAACATCCCCAGAGCACAGAACCAGAAGGCCGACGTGTTAAGCAAGTTAGCATCTGTTGCATTTGACCATCTGACCAAGGAAATACTTGTAGAAGTATTTGAAGCACCATCAACGGAGGAAAAAGTCGTTGGAGCAATAGTGGAAGAAGAGGAGGAAAATTCGATGTCTCCAATCATCCGGTGCATTACTGAAGGAAAGTGGTCGAACGATGAAAACGAAGCAAGAACCCTATGGATGAAGATACCCCATTATACAATGGAGGACGGGGTATTGTTCAAGAAGTCGTATTTGGGTCCAATGTTAAGGTGTGTGGGCCCACTACAGGCCAATTATGTGATAAGGGAAGTGCACGAGGGGCATGCGGCATGCACTACGGTCCAAGATCCGTGGTGGCAAACTGATCAGCAAGGATATCGCGGCGACAATGCACAAGGACGCCAGGGAGGTCATTCAAAAATGTGAATCTTGCCAAATACACTCCCCGGTTCCCAAATTACCCAAGACCCTTATGACTTCTATTATGTCACCTTGGCCTTTCTTCCAATGGGGAATGGACGTGTTGGGCCCCCTTCCTCGAAAGTAAAATATGTCATCGTGGCCATCGACTACTTTACAAAATGGACGGAGGCCAAACCCCTGGCAAAGACCACAGGAAAGGAAGTCATAAAATTTGTATGGGATAATATCGTGTGTCGCTTTGGCTTGCCACACATAATTGTAACTGACAACGGCAGCAACTTCATCCATGATCCCTTCAAACGGTGGTGCGAAAAGCTCAACATCAAACAGATAAATACTGCTGTGGCACACCCTCGCCAATGGTTCAGAACGAGCAAACAAAAATTTGATGCATGGTTTCAAAACAAGACTAGGCAAAAGTAGGTCCGGATGGGTTGATGAGTTGCCAAACGTTTTGTGGGCTCATCGGACATCCTTGAAGACAAGAAACGGTGAAACGCCGTTCAGTTTGACATACGGAAGTGAAGCAGTGATCCCTGCAGAAATTGGCATGCCTACCTTCCGAACGATGATGATGACAGAAGAAGGAAGGGAAGAGGAGATGCGTTTAAACCTGGACTTACTGGAAGAGAGAAGGGACTCAGCGGCTATTGAAGAGGCCAGGTACAAAAAGAGGGTGGAGCAATATTACAATCAGAGGGTTAGAGGTGAAAAACTGAATAGGAGACTTCTGTCTACGGAAAAATGAAGCTAGCGGCAAGAAGACCAAGGAAAGTTGGGACCAACGGGAGGACCCATACCAAGTCATAGAAGCATCACGATAGCGGTTCATACAAGTTACAAACGCGAAGGGAAAGAGGTCCCCAGACTGAACGCGGTAAACCTAAGGAAGTGCTTCTTGTAAGATAAAGAAAACTTTGTAACTGTTAAGCCCACGAGGCGATTGTTGAAACAGATTATCAATGAAAACATAGCTCCCAGGATATCGGAGGGCAATTTTCCACATGTCTATTGTTTTCTGAACATAATTAGTGAATGATCCCCCCGACAGGCTCGCGACCTCCAGGGAAAATGATCGATGTTCAAAGATGGTTTATATCCAAAAATGATTGCCATAATACCGAACGGTTCATACCCAAAAAGGGTTGCCGAGATAAAAATAAAATGGTTCATATCCAAAAAAGATTGCCATAATACCGAACGGTTCATACCCAAAAAAGGTTGCTGAGGTAAAAATAAAATGGTTCATATCCAAAAAGGATTGCCATAATACCGAACGGTTCATACCCAAAAAGGGTTGCCGAGGTAAAAATAAAATGTTTCATATCCAAAAAGGATTGCCATAATACCGAACGGTTCATACCCAAAAAGGGTTGCCGAGGTAAAAATAAAATGGTTCATATCCAAAAAAGATTGCCATAATACCAAACGGTTTATACCCAAAAAGGGTTGCCGAGGTAATAAAAGAAATTGTTCATATCCAAAAAGGATTGCCATAAAGTGCCGAACGGTTTGTACCCAAAAAGAGGTTGCCCAGCGAAAAAAGAAATGGTTCAGTATCCAAAAAGGATTGCTATAAACCTACCGAACGATCTATCAAGCACTAAGACAGAGGCAAGCAAGCAAGACACACACCTAGAAATATAAAAAAAATAACTAAAAGTTTCATTAAGCAAGGATAAGTGCCCAAAAAGAATTTCATTAAACATTGCAAACTTCAATAAACATACAAACTTCAATAAACAAACTTGTTCGGCAACATTGCCATTACATAAAGTTAACCAAGCTTCAGTTAGGAGGAACACTAGCCCCCCGTCTTCTTTGTCCACAACTTCTTCCACAACAACCCGCCCGAGCGGTGGTCCGCACCAAGGCCATGATATCCGCCGAACGGACGATGACAAGCATTCCTGACCTTAGCAACATAGGATACTTTAAAAGCTCATCGTGACATAGCCGTGATACTTGTTCTCGAGCATCTAAATCTAAATCCTCGT
>OU343221.1:304019106-304037425 GCA_910596185.1 Chrysanthemum makinoi
GAATGTTCAACATGATCCGTCCACACCTCATTTTGATGATACTCAACTAGATCCGTAGTTACATTTGACGATCAAGATGACCTCAGTTTCATTTGATAATCAAGTTGACTCCGTGGTTATACTTGAGGATCTAAATAATGATCATGTTGAGACTCACGTTGAGCACACTGAACCTTTGCTAATCGAGATATTGACCTCTTACTTAAAGACCAACGATCCCGAATGGAACAATGTGTGAACTCATCAGTAATTAAAACAAAAATGCAATGTTAACAGGGATATTGAATGTTTAAAACGACAACTCAACTTTTTAAAACTCAAGAAACGTGAACAAGGTTTTGAAGTCGCTTGCTAAATCTATCAAAAATGAAAAATCATTAGAACGACAGATACGTGATCTAGTCGCATCCAAGAATGCTTTGTTGTCTCAAATAGAACAACTGAAATATGATCATAAACAACAACTTACGCTCTTACTGGAAACTCAAAAAGCCAAGGCTGAGTTGTTAACTTTTCAAAAACAGTTCTCTGAGTACAAAAATCATTCCACGAAATGAATAGATAACTATCTTGAAGAAATTGTAAACTTACAGAACAAAATCAAAGAGTTTCAAATGTTTGTTTATAAACATGGTGAATCAATCACAACGATTCAAAAGTTTACTTTCAAACTAAATCCAAATGGATATGGACCGAATATTGCTGATTACAAACCTAAGTTTTCAAACAGAGCATTCAAACCAACTCCTGAAGTTTAGAGTGCAGAACATAGAATTGATGATTCCATAATGAGTGTTGTTGAATATAACCGTCAAGAGGAATTAGATGCAGAAGACGAGAGTCGGTCAAAATTAGAAAATATTGTTTATAACAAACCATTTAACTATTCTAAAGCTGTCACTTTCGTCGCACAAAAAGATATTTCTAACACACCTTGGGTTATCACACCTATGTCTGAGTCTTCTAATGTTGGTCCCCAATTCTACACAAATTAATGGTCCTTTACCTTCACTAAGTGAAGTAAAATCAATACTCGAAAATCGTCAAATTCTTAGATATTTTGACATTTTCATCTCTGACATCAAACTTTTAGAACGTGAGATTGAATTTCATTCTGAAATAAAAGTTGAACATTTTCAATCGCCTCAGGCGCGAGAACAAAGAGATATTTTTCAGAAAAGAGTTTTACCCCATGTTCAAAATTTGAAAAATTGTGCATTGTATTGGGAACGGGAATTTTATAAGGAACTTGGACTGATGAAAATAGTTTGCAAGAAAACAGAAACATCGATTTCAAATACAAAACGCAAAAATAAAATGTTACGAAAAGATGTTGATCGACTCTTGGAAGATGTTATCTGTGCTGATATCCATAATGTTGTGTTACTTCATTCTTTTGCCCATGCATTTGATTATATCTCTGCTGATTCTGTTGCAAATGTTGAGAATACTGATTTTGTGTCACAAATCAAGTCTTTAAAAGTTGAAAATGAACGATTGACAAACGAGCTTTTAAATGCAAAAGGTCGTCTTCAATGGTGTCAAAAAGATTGTCACACTCATGAACTCGCTTGGCAAAACAAACTTCACCAGTTGCATACCAAAACTCTTGATCCAAAAATTGAGCAACTGGATGATGAAAATGCGTCTTTGAAGTGTCAAATCTCAAAATATGAACAAGAACTTTCAAAAATTAAAAAGAATATGGTGTCATATTTGATTTACTCAAAAAGACTCGTGCTAAAGCGTCAAAAGATCTTGATGATCATCTTGCCTATACCAAAGATGTTTTACGATGAGATGGACTCACTCGTAATGAAAATCTTAATTTGTTACACACTATCCATGATCTTAAGCGAGTGGTGAAACTTAAGAAAGATAGGGATAGTAACCACAGTAACTGCACCCAAACAGATTCAAAATGACTCTAGAACATCTAATGACAAACCACAAGAAACTAATGTGCTTCCCTCTACTGAAACAGGAATAGTTGTCTCTTTTCCCAACGCCGCACTTCACACCTAGGAGCAATACAAGGAAGAATAGGAAGTTGCAACGTAAGAAAAAGAAATAAAGAATGCTGAAGTAGAAGAACACCCTAGGACTTTGAATAAAACTCAAGTTGCACCCACTTTAAATATTGCGTCTGACAAATGTAATGGAAAAAGTGATGTAACTAATGCTAAAAATTTAAGTACTTTTGATGTTAAGTCTGAAGCTTCTTGTGTTATATGTCGTAAAAGTATGATTTCTAATTGTCATGATAAATGTGTTGCTAAAACTATCTTGTCTCGTTTACGGAATCCTAAGAAGCGGAATACCACTAGGCCCACTAAAGCTTCTAAGTCTGTGCTTGGTAAACCGCCTTCTTTAGATTCTAAGTTAGCATTGATGTCCCTATAGCTCCATTATCACCTCCAAGGAACGTAGTACTACCTAGTGCATTCACTAAGACTAAAGCAAAGACTAGTTGGAGATGGCAGAAATGGTTACATAATACACTTGGATTTAAATGGATACCTAAAATCATTGATATTTGTGTTTCTACTATAAGCGCGGAACCCACTCTTCGGGTTCCACATCTACTTCTATTCCATCTGTGTCGTCTGTGTGTAATGCAGGTGATACAGATCATCCTATGGGTTGTTGATAGCGGATGTTCCCGGCACATGACAGGCAATCTCAAACTGTTATCAAACTTTATTTCAAAGTTCATTGGCACTGTCAGGTTCGGGAATGATCACTTCGCAGCTATCATGGGCTACGGAGATTACATCAATGGCAACATCGAAATTAGCAGGGTTTATTATGTGGAAGGCCTCGGTCACAATCTCTTCTCTGTTGGTCAGTTATGTGATGGAGATTTGGAAGTTGCATTTAGGGAGAAAATGTGTTTCATTCGTGATCTACAAGGAAACGATCTTATGTCTGGTCAACGCACATCAATTCTCTACACTATCTCCATGCAAGACATGATTGCTTCATCTCCCATCTGTCTACTTTCTAAGGCTACATCTACAAAATCTTGGCTATGGCACCGTCGTCTCTCACAATTAAACTTTCAAACCATAACCAACCTTGCTCGATACAAACTTGTTGAAGGTCTCCCAAGATTTCGGTATTCTAAAGATCACCTATGCTCAGCCTGTGAACTAGGGAAAAGCACTCGTGCTCATTTTCCTTCAAAGGTGGAACACATCTCACAGCATGTGCTTCATATTCTTCACATGGATTTGTGTTGCCCGATGCGCGTGCAAACGATTAATGGCAAACGCTACATCTTGGTAATTGTAGATGACTACTCAAGATGGACTTGGGTTTATTTCCTTCGAAGTAAAGATCAAGCTCCACAGTTGATCATCACCTTTCTCACAAAAATTCAAGTTCAGCTACGGAAAACAGTCAGACAAATCCGAACAGACAAAGGAACTGAATTTGTGAATCAAACTCTTCGTGAATATTATGAGAAAGTGGGAATTGAGCATCAAACATCAATTGCACGTACCCCAGAACAAAACGGAGTTGTTGAAAGACGAAACCGTACGTTAGTGGAAGCTGCCAGAACGATGTTAATCAATGCTAAACTTCCAGATTACTTGTGGGCTGAAGCCGTCTCAACTGCATGCTACACTCAGAATCGCTCAATGATTACAAAACGCCACAACAAAACACCTTTTGAGCTTATCCACAACCGAAAACCGAATCTCAAACACTTTCATGTATTTGGATCCCTTTGCTACCCGAATAATGATCGTGATGACTTTGGAAAGCTCAAAGCAAAAGCTGACATTAGAGTCTTTATTGGATCGTGAGAATATAAAGGTTCCGGATCTGGAAGTCGTACAAAAAGCGAGGTTATGGAAACGATTCATGCCAATTTCGATGAGCTTACTGAAATGGCTTCTGAGCATAATAGCTTGGAACCCGGTCATAACCGTTTAAACTTCCCTCAAACCCCATCATCAGCTGAACCTAGTTTACAACTAACTCGACGTCAAATAGAACAACTATTTGCTCCTCTGTTTAGTGATGATATTGATGAACGTGTACGGTGTATCAATGTTCCGCTGCTCAACCTGATCATATTCCGATACCTGATACACCTGATACAACAACTACTGTTGAGGAAGCACCACCAGTTGATTCTACAACAACAGTTGAACAAACCGCATCCAACGATGCTGAACCAGCTGATGAAGTTCTGAACAATGAAGTACCCCCACCTGCAGATTATGATCCAAATGCGTTCTTTAACCCGTTTGCTAATGAAACTGCTGCATCTGATGTTGCGGAATCATCTACAAGCCATTTGAATCCTCCCAATCTGCAGAATGTATATCAACATCAACCTTCCACACATCGTTGGACGAAATACTATCCTCTTGAGAACATATTGGGGTAACCGAATAACCAGTCATAACAAGACAACGTCTTCACACAGACGGTGAACATTGCATTTATGCACTCACTGTCTGCCAATCTGAACCTAAAAACATTAAAGATGCAATGACAAAAGACAACTGGATTGAATCCATGCAAGAAGAACTCAATCAGTTTAAACGTCTTGAAGTATGGGAATTGGTTGAAAGACCAACAGGGGTCTTCGTCATTGGTCTCAAATGGATTTGGAAAAACAAATTGGATGCTGAAGGAACCGTAATCAGAAATAAGTCACGTCTGGTGGCTAAGGGTTATAGACAAGAAGAGGGTATTGACATTGAAGAATCATTCGCTCGGTTTTCGTCTTGAGTGTCGTAGTTTTTCGGTGTTTTGCGGCTCACATGAACATCACGGTCTTTCAATGGATGTCAAAACTTTCTCAATGGACAACTGAAAGAAACGGTCTATGTTAGCCAGCCAGAAGGATTCGTTGATCCAGAGTTTCCTAATCATGTCTACAAACTGAAGAAGGCTCTCTACGGTCTCAAACAAGCCCCTCGGGCGTGGTATGATAAGTTATCATCCTTTCTTATCGCCAATAATTTCGTTAAAGGTTCGGTCGACCCTACACTTTTCATACAATATCACGGGGCACACATTTTAATTGTTCAAATCTATGTGGATGACATCATTTTCGGGTCAACACATTTAAAATACTCAAACGCTTTTCCAAAACTCATATGAAAAAACATTTTGAAATGTCCATGATGGGTGAACTTACGTTCTTTCTAGGACTACAAGTTCATCAATCACCCCGTGGTATTTTCTAAGTCAGTCCAAATATGCCCTTGAAATTTTTAAACAAACATGGAATGACAAGCTGTGATACCTATGCCACACCAATGGCACATACTAAGCTGGCCGATTTGCATGGGAAATTGGTTGAACCTTCCAAATACCGTAGTATCATTGGGTCCCTCATGTATCTAACAGCCAGTAGACCTGACATTGTATTTTCAGTATATCTTTGCTCCGTTATCAGTCAGACCAACTGAAACCCACCTCTCAGAGGCTAAAAGAATCCTCCGATACATCAAGGAACCATTAACGAGGATCTGGTATCCAAGGATTCTGTTTTGAACTAATAGCTTTTCAGACGCTGATCACGCAGGTTGCTTAGATTCTCGGAAAAGTACTTCAGAAGATCTACAATTTCTTGGTGATAAACTGGTGTCATATTGTCGAAGAAGCAAGATTGTACATCGCTGTCCTCAACTGAGCGAATATGTAGCTAGCCATGTCGGTGTGTTGTGCTCAAGTCATTTGGATGAGAACACAACTCAAAGACTATGGTTACGTATTTGACAGAATCCCGATGTACTGCGACAATCGAAGTGCTATTGCGATCTCGTGCAACTCTGTTCAACATTCAAATCAAAGCACATCGATCTTCGATATCATTTCATCAAGGAGCACGTGAAAAGGGATTGTTAATTATACTTTGTGGGTACTGAATACCAACTGACAGATCTTCTCACCAAAGCCTTAGCTCCTGCTAGGTTTAATGAGTTGGTCCACCGGATTGGTATATGGTTTTTGACTCCAGAAGAACTGGACGAACTTTTAAAACATTCTTAAAACCAGTCAAACACCAAAACCTCTTTTGTAAATATTTTCAAAAACAAAATACAAAATTATAAAATCTGATAAAACAACAAAAATATTCTTCTATCTATATTTCTTTTAACATGGCAAGTATAAATCTTCCGTCAACACTTTACTCTTTCAAAATTCAGTATTTTCTTGGTCAAGTGTTGAGGGGGAGAAAATAAATATTTTTCGGTTTCATAAAACCTTGTACTTGCATGTTACCTCATCCCGGTTGTTTCTTTTATAATGGTGGTCACATTTCTGGTATACTGACACTCCCCGGGCTCAATTTTATAAAATTTCATTATTTCTTAAGTCAAGGGGGAGTGTCGTCAAGTTTCTTTCAAATATATCATACTTTGAGTAACCAAAATGGAAGTTATGGGTTGGATGAAAATGGTTAAGTGGAGAGGGACTAAATATGTCAAAGTTCAAACTATTTTTAAACAAAACACCTCCACCAACTATTCTTACACATTCATTGCATACATTTATGTATCATCCTACGCCTATCCTTACAATCTTCAAATCCGTGTTGTTAATCTCAAATTTGTAAGTGTTTAAGCTTGTTATAACAAACAATGGTTTTGATTTGTTTTGCAATATCCAAGCTAAATTTGTCCCTAGGCTTGTGATTTTGTGTTCTACGCAGCGTATGAACATGAAATCATGTTTGATGTTTATTGATAAAATGGTTTGTGTTAAAATGCTTAACAGTCACTCTTATTCCATTTCTATCAATCATTTTAGCCCGAGACACGAATTGACCACTTTTTCAAATTAGGGTTCATACGAATAAATTGGGTGTTTTCAATTGGGAAAGTTTCTGGTTAAAAATGTTGAGTTATGATTGTGACATGTTTTGATGACCAAAACCAAGCTTAATACATACCCAGAAACATTAATTTGGTGAAAGTCAAGAATTAGGGTTTATGTTCATACGAATTAGGTTTTCTTAATTCATGAAGGTTTTGATGTTAAAACTTGTTGTAATCATTTCCTTAGGCATCTAAGATATCCCAGAAATCATTTGGTTTCAATCCTATGGTTAGATAAGTTACTCGTAAAATTTGAATGTTTAGGGTTTAAGTTCTACGCGTAAACATATCTTACGCATTACTGCTTTTGATTGATACTTCATATTAGACTGAAAAGGGATTGAAAGTGATGTTAATAATAGTGTTATGATGCATTTTGTGGAAACGTAGAGGGGGGGTGAATACGTTACCGTTTAAAAACTTTAGATCTTTAGTATCAAATCGCTTACGAAGCTTGTTATAATATGAAAGTACCAATTATTGTTTGTGACTAATATAAAGTATGGTAAACCAAGTTGTCACACAATCATGAACATCAAACCACATCACAAACAATAGTATAGTGCAAGTATAAAAGTAAAGAGATAAAGAAAGGAAAGTGCAAACCGAACACGAGGATTTATAGTGGTTCGGTCACGGATCTCCTTTCCGCCCTACTCCACTCCCCGAGTACCCAACTCGAGAGTTACTTCACTACATCAACAAGCTCCCTTCTCGGCGGAGAAAACCTTACAATCGTCGCTTACACTTTTTCGGTACAAAGCTAAATACCGGGTTCTAGTTCGAGGTAGAACCAACCTAACGTCGCCTATACAATATTTCCGACACTAAGCTAGATGTCGAGTTCTTTTACAAGGGTACAACCACTCCCAATATGTTTTATGGCCCAACATAACAAACCTTGTGTTTATGGCACAAACACATAAACCATCTAATCTAGTTTGGTGAAAGTGTTGTTATGATGCAATGATGTTTACACTAATGATCCATGACACAAATGTCTAATGGATATGAATAACTACTTCTAAATGAACTTCCATTGATAGGAAGCCTTCATGATGAAGATCACAAGTTCCCTAAACTTCTCGTGATAGATCTTCAACTTGTGGTAAGTGGGGATGGCTAAATCTCCAAACTTTCCTTGGTTGATCAAAGAGTATGCTTACAACAAAGATGAATGTTAGAAGCATTATGATCATGATCATTAGGGTGTTTAATGTATGTTATTACATTGTTAATGATTGATCTAAATGTATGCAAGAAGGTGGAGAAGATGTGATTTGAAGTGGTGAAGAAATGGGAAAACAATGGGCTTCTATTTATAGCCAAAAGTGGTCAGGAGCGTCTACGGACCAAGGAGCCCTTTAAGGGTTCCGCCCTTTATACAATTTGGTGCCGTGGGTGCCGACATAAAATCTAAAATCTTTCTTCAAATCTTTCCAAGATATTACTAAATCTTACTAAGATCACATTTGATATATTGTGTGTCAATCTAACCCAAATATTCAAGTGATCTTCCAAGGATTTCAAAGATGATGCATGACATGATGTAACATGTATTTCCATTTTTAGATTAAAAAGTTTATCAAGGTAAACTTGTAAAATGTATTATGTAACTAGTTAATAAAATGTCTAGTTACCTTTTGTATAAGAGTGCTTGTCAAAATAAAATATATTTTGTCAAGTGTAAGTAAACTTTAGTATGAAATACTTGTAAATGCAAAATGTAAATGAGGTTCGAAATAGAATGGTTAACCTATTAAAATACTGAGTGACTCTAAACGTATTTTAAACATTCTAAATGATTTGTTAATTGGTTTGATCATAATGCCACATAACAAACATGTACGAACCTGTGTTGTAACATACGAGGACTTGAGACATCGAGAGGTGTTGAATGTATGTTGAGACAAAGTGTGATTACAAGTAACTTGTACATTTTACGTTATGTATTACAAGTTACATGTTTGTCATCAATCAAAACAAACGAGACTGTATAGATTAAATATCGTAATATTTGCACTAACAATCTCCCCTTTTTGATGATGACAAAGATATGTAAACGTAATAGAAAGTAAAATGTAAAAGGTTACTTGTATCCTTACTACCTTTACATTACCTTCTCCGTTTACACTCTTCTCCCCCTTTTGTCGAAACAAAAAGGGCGTGTCCTTGGATTTTAACTTAATTTCTCCCAAAAAGGCGAGCTTGCATCATCCCTAGTGAAGTTAAATCATCCACTTCAATCCGTCCTTGTTTGGTAGCGGATCCATGGATCAAATAAAGAGGCTTAACCTACATCAAGGTTAGTTTTATGCAACAAAATTATGAGAAATATATGAAAAAGAAAAATGCATAGCAATGTTAGCCTATTTTCTCCAATTTTTATCGAAGCACAAATGCTTGTTGAAAAGTGAGAATGATGCTAAATGCGTGCATGCTCCCCCTTGACGGTTGCTCCCCTTGTTTGAGGTGTCAGGGTATGATTAAAAACCTACAAAACAATTATTAGTGCAAAACTATATTCGTCATTGGACGAGTAAGTGATATACACAAAGTGTGTATAAGATGCATTCAGTAAATTCTTGACGGAAGCTCCCTTGCTCTAGGGCGTCAAGATGAACCTTCAAAATAAATATTAGTATAATAGAAGCTTTGTCTTTAGACAAATATGTCATATACAACCAAGTGTATAGACGATGCAATATGAGTGCTTAAAAGGTATTCCTCCTTGTTCTAGGATGTCAAGAAGCACCTAAAATAAGAAAAATAATTGATGCAAACTTCATCCTTAGATGAGTAAGTTATATACAATCGAGTGTATATGATGATGAACCTACAATGAAAAACATTAGTGCAATATATTTCATCTTTTTCACAAAGAAAATAAGATGTATATATGTGATAAATGATATAATCAAAGATCTCATGAAGTGTAGTCTCCTAATTACAATCATAAGAAAAGTGAGAATATAATATGATAAAAGCCTACAAAATAGTTCCTAGAAAGAAGATATGAAGTCTTCCACCGGGTGTGCCACTAGTGGTGCTAGTGTTGGTGTCGGTTTACTAGTAGGATTCATGTGGTGATGATAGATGACTCGAGATTTACAAAAGTAAGTTTTCGCTAATCCATGGTGGTGATGATTAGTGAAAGTGGTGATGGAAGGTGGTGGTGATTAGGTAGGAGGCTATTAAGGAGTTAGAAACTCGTATGTATAGCAAATATAAAAATATGGACTCATGCAATCCTTTCGTCATGTCAAGTGACCAAAGCTAAGAAGAAAAAATATGAATGGACATTGCATTTCAATGATGCATAAGGGTTATGATTTATTGATGCTAACAACCTATTGTTTTGAGCAAGTTCTCATATGCTTCAACCCAAGAGTAGTCAATAATGCGTTCTATCTAAGAATATATAAAAGTGATAACATGAAGATAAATTCGTTCATTGATTGACACGAATTATAAAAATGACCTATTCTAGGTGACAATGGGAAAGGTAGTATTAGCATGGTTTTGACCGACATGGATGATTATCACTTTGAAAAGAAGTGAAGACAATATGGAAAATACTAATAATAATGAGTACCTATATGAGGATGAGAATGACATCATATAAGTTAGAGTTGGATGGACCAACGTGTTGGAAATGGCTGTTTTGATTAATATATTGTTTGCACTAACAATGACATGCATGATATATGTCAAGCGAGAAAAGGATAAGATCCTATGATGGTGTTCTAGATAGTGAAGTTGTAAGGTGCTAGTTTAAGGAAAATCCTAGATTCGTTGATTGTGGAGATGAAGAAGTTTGTAAAACACATGATGTGTTTTTCACTTGATGAGGTATTGGTGCAAACTTGTGATATAAGGTTAAAAGGTTGAACTAGTTGTGGTTTCATGAACCGGTTTTAGCTAAGTGGTGTTTACCTATGTGGTGGTATTTTAGAGTCTAAGAGACATAAATTTTGACAAAAGACAATTATGTGAATGGATTTCTCTCCCCTTAATTGGTGGACATCCAACATAATGTGTAATGTATCAAATAAGGAATGACAACAAAGTGTTTAGGAGGTTATTCGGGTTAACGAAAGAGGTGAGCTTAGTGATGTTTTCTGGATGATGGTTAGCATACAATGAACTTCATCCTTAAAGTCACGTACCTCTTCTCGATTAATACGAGATGATCGTATGATGAGGCATGTGGTTTCCTAATAGGAAGTGAAGAGGATTTGAGTATTGTTATAACTAAATAATGATGGAGATGATTTTTGGAAAGCGGAAGCTTAAATGAGATTTGGAAAGAGGTCGGTTGAAAGACAAAAAATGCAAAGCCAACCCGCTAGAACTTAATTCTATATGCTTTTAAACTATATGCAAGTGTAGGGGTCCCATAAAGCATAGTACTAATCTACGTAGCAATAAAGGGATTATGCAAAATGAGCATATAAAAATTAAACCAAGTGAGATAACAAATAATTTGTTATCAACCTACAAAACAAATTTGTTAGTGACAAAAGATGTTAACATGATAGAAATCAAATGATAACATATTATATAAGCAAAAACAACACATTGCACTTAAGTAGACAAGAAATCACCATACAAGATAGCATCAAGACAATCATATTATGCAAGAATACAACTTTATTCAAGACATTTCATTTTGAGATTGTTTTGTCGTTAGACTTAGACGTATAAGCATACTTGGCTTATAAATTAACACAACAATCTATGTGATTAATTTGTAAGATAAAAAGGCTTCTAAAAGTTTGTCATACCAAAAGCACTTTGACATATTATATGTGCACACGTAGCAAACAAATTATGTGACAAGAAGCAAAAGAAACAAGATGAAAGAGTCATGCAAGCCATGTTTAAGACATAACAATTTGGAGCATGTATCATTTAGATCGTACTACACATAGATATAATGAATGCCAACTAATAGCTTTCAAACACAAATATATCATATCAAAATTATCACATATCAAAATGAAATATTATGAGTTCATAAGCAACATGTTAATCATGCTAAGGATAATTCAAAAGTAAGTATCATGCAAATAAAGTTTAGGTTTTAAACGTTTAGTAGCATGAAACAATGATACAAGCATTATAAAACCGTACTAAGGTTTACACATTTGACTAGTTATCAAACACTAAGATAATGTCAAATCAACTTATCGTATCAAACAAGAACATGTAATCAACACATGTAAGTGCAATGCAAGTGGTTTTACTAAGGTTTATACATTTGACTAGTTATCAAACACTAAGATAATGTCAAATCAACATATCGTATCAAACAAGAACATGTAATCAACACATGTAAGTGCAATGCAAAAAGAAAAGTCATATATACTACTTGTTTGATTAGTATTCCTAAGGCGAGGCAAACTATCAATGTTTTAACACTTACTTTAGGCAAGTATAGGAATACAGATTTTTCAAGTTGGAGAATGAATATGAGACTATTACTAGCGGTGCTCAATTAAGGCTAAACACGACCATTTTTACGGGTGATTCCACATACCCAACTTCTCTCCAGGAAGCAATTCAACCGTTAGGTCAAATTGAGTTTCTAGTGCAATAGGTTCTCCAGTAGTCATTCTCATGTTAGAAAGATGGGAACTCCTACTTTTGCATATTAAAGTGCATAAAAGATGATAGTTTACCAATACTTGGCTTAATGTGACTTAACTAATATGCAATATAACTAAGGTGATGAAGACGTCATGTTATACACATGAATTTTAACAATGGTGTGTTTGATAAACAATGTGTTTTAATCTTGTGTTTAGAATCTAAGGTTTGTTCAAATTACAAAGCTAATTGTATGATCTAATCGATGACATCTTTTATGTTGAAGTGTATACTTTAAAAGTAATTTGATTATCTAAGACTAGGGAATGGAATATGTTAAATTAAGAATGTTCTCAAGAAAGCTCTTTGGAACTTTATTTGACAAGAATCTAAATAAGGTTACTAACTTCAATAGATCATGTGTATGTTCTAGAGATGTGTAGTTTCAACCTTGGATGTGCACAAGGTTAGGTTATGATGTACGCTTGAAAGGAAATGAATACAAATAGTATCTTTCAACAAATGAGATTATCGCATGGGATAAAGTTATCATGCTTATGAAAATAAGTATGACAAGATGAATTGGATATGCTAGTTCATAGAACTTTTGGATGTTCGTTTCAAGATCATTTAGCCAATGAGGTGTAATGAAATCTCTTGTAACATAATCATATATGTCGCAAGGAAGAATGATAGGATATACAATATCCTTTTAAAAAGATGAATACTTAACGCATGATTTCTTAGGCATAATGTTTTCAAAACATCATGTTTTCCTAAATGAAGATATGAAGCCAAAGTGTTTGAATTGGATAGTCCCATCTAAATAAACTTGGTCTCAAGATTATATTCACTAGATGATGACAAGAGAAATTCACTCGAGTTTCTTATGTATACTCCTCAAGAGTCATTGTTGCTTGGGGTGTATGATGTTGGCTTTGAGATTGCATTTTAAAATATGTTGTTAAAATGTTGATTTGAGGTTTAACGAAATTTATGCAGAAGTTTAATGACAAAGTATTACTAATACTTTGATAATTTGTGAAGGTAGTACTACTTATACCTAGTGGAAATTGACAACAATTACCAAGAGCACCATGCTTATTTGATAGTTGAGGTTCTAGCCATAATGAATTATCTAAGTCCTTATATGTGGGAAAGGATGTTTGAGTTTGTTCAAACGTGCATTTGATTCAGTACAAGTGTTGGACACAAGGGCTTTTTGAGCAATACACTCAACAAATTCAAATGATGGTAAGGATGGTGGATTGGTTGATCTAGGTGGTAGGTTTTCTAGTGTGTCTAAAAAGGATGTGGTGATGTAGGGGTTTGTTGTGCTATGTGAATACTTAGGTTGATTGTTCATAGATGTTGAACATAAAAAGTACGGATACTAATTCTTATGGTTCATTGGTTGCTACAACTAGTGGGTGAAGTGCTTGAAGTTTTGGTTATGTCTATGAAGCTTAGGGGTTGAGGTATAGGTTCACCTTGAAAGGGGGCGTTTGATTTAAAGGATGCTCTTGGAAGATCATGAGCAATACTCTTAATGGTGCCAAAAGATGGAAGAGGGATAGTAGGTGTCAAAGAGGGATAAGTGGCACAATGGGTTGTTTGTTTTGGATAAGTGTTTCAACATGTGTTGTTAAAATACTTGGGTGTTGATTTTTCGGATATGACTTTTAATGACTACAATCGTAAGTCGCATATACTTGAATATTTCGGATGAAATACTTAAGTTGTCAATCCTAATTTGTTGAGATTATAAAGCTTAGATTGAACTCAAGTATAACAAGACTTGATAGTATGTCTTTAACATACGTGTGAGTTATGACTCTATGTAAATACTTATCGTCTTGAAGGATGACACATTATTTTCATGTTAACCAAGTGAGGCAATACATGTAGATACAAAACAATATCTATAGTCATATGATAGACTTGTGTATGATATCTTTGCAAATAATGAGTCCAGATTTGTTAGTCTCGGTAAGTCATCTAAGTCATCCGCAAACGGGTGAGGAGATGTTGGTGGTGTTGCACAAAGTTTGATAGAGACAAGCTGTGGAGACTTTGGTAGTAAGGTGTTTTGGATGGTTGTGAAGTAGTCATAATGGTGGGTGATTTTGGTGGTGGAGTTGGAGTACTTAAGTTTAGAAAGTTCACATCTTGAATGGGTGATGAGATGTTGAGAGGTAATGAGTCTAAGGATGAAGAGTTCAAGTTAATGTAGCAACAAGATCGAATGCTAATCCTAGTGGTTTTCTTAAGTGTCTTATTTGAGGTTAAAGATTTAGTCATTTTGACTTTGCTTGGAGAAATGCTAAGCTTAGGAAAAGTAACAGTGAAGGTGTGAAAATGACCATCCTGAATGTGTCGATTTATGGAACTAAGGATTCATGCACTTGATGTTAATTCATACAAAGATAGTAGTTTCTAATGAGATGGAAGTGTCTAAGATCATGTCAAACATCCTAAGTTAATTCATTGAGGATGTGTTGAGTGAGGTATGAAAGATATGCATTAACAACTATCCTAGGAACAAAATTTGGTAATTAGATTGCAGATTTAGTAAAATTAAACAACTTACCTGTAGAATCCACGGCACCAATTTTTCGCACAGGCGGAACCGTTAATTTGGTGCCGCTGGTCCGCTACACATGGAGGCGGCGGTACCAAAATGCATAACAGACGGTACCAAATTTTTGGTGCCGTCTAATCCGTGGACACCAGAAAACTTCACAGACCCATTTTTAGGTGTCGGGGAGTTTTCCGAAACCTGAATTTTGCTTAAAACATGTGACATTAATCATTTCTAGTTAGAAAAAGTCAATAACACATATACAAACATAGTGGAGCATAGACTTTGACCAAGGGCTAACGATTTTCACATATAAGTGAAAATGGGTAAAATTTGATAACACCCGTGTGTTATCCCCCTGCATGAACCGGTTAGCATACATCAATGTTTTAAGTTAGTTTATCATCCTATGAAGTGAAAACACATAAATTACATCATACAACATTATTTTTGTCCTTGTACCAAACACTCTCTTAAAACCTCCATTTTTCAAAGTACTTGACTAATTTACTTAGTACTTATTGCTAAGTGAGTTATGACATTTCATAAGTTATGCGAGATGTTAGTATAACCTATGCAAATGAAGTGATCTAATTCTACAAGCGATGGTAAAACAATTTTCCAACTTAGTGCACAAAATCTATCAAATAACCTATTGTGCATAAACAAGAAATCGTCAAACAAGCGAATAAATAACATGGCAAGATTGACACTTATATTATGCAAACAAACAAGTGTAAACAACAATTTGAAAAGTAAGCAAGCAACATATATGCAAACAACATAAACAAGTGGTCATTTAGCATAGCATAACAAGAAAGACACTTTTCGTCATTTTGTGTTTAAATATGACGATGTATACCAAGCTTGATTAGTTTCCTTTAAACATATTACCAAATTATTTAGTTTCAAAGGAAGTTGTATCAAAGTTCTAAGAATACCAACTTAAATTGCTTGATTCAAAAATTTGAGTTTTTATGTTAAAGCGAAACTCAATATTTTAGACATACTGTAGTATTTGGTATATTTCACTTATTTAAAATTAGACTCAGGCCATGAGAGTATTTTTAAATGAAAGTAGACTCAATTCCCTTTAAAATGATAGGTGGCTCGACTCGTACGGACTTACGGTTAATTAGTTATGATTTTTTGAAGTTGCCCAAAAAACTGCATACTGTACACACGGATTCCACGGAACCAAATAAAGGGATCCGCCCTTTATAAGATTTGGTGCCGTGGTCCTCTGAGACAAATTCACCAAAACTAGTATTTGACATAGAGAAAACGTGTGTGACTTACTAGATTTCATAGTAAACATATAATACACATATTTAACAACATATCTACTTATGTAACTTATCTTAAACATTTACGGAGGTGATTTTTCAACTAAATTTATAGTTATCCCAAACACTCCTTTAAAATCATATTTCTTCGTAAATTTTCTATAAGCACACAATACAATACTTACTAGTTCTTTCAACAAACTTTTATTTTATTTTTCAAGAAAACCTTCAAGCTTGTATACAAAGTTACATTTAACAACAAAATTTCTAAGTATAACAAGCAAAGCATTTTTCATATTATTTTTCGCTTCAATGGTAATTTGATACATGGATCGTACTCTATTTTAAAACCATTTGTTTTGAAAATAAGAGCTACATGGCTCTGATACCAATTGTGGAAACGTAGAGGGGGTGAATACGTTACCGTTTAAAAACTTTAGATCTTTAGTATCAAATCGCTTATGAAGCTTGTTATAATATGAAAGTACCAATTATTGTTTGTGACTAATATAAAGTATGGTAAACCAAGTTGTCACACAATCATGAACATCAAACCACATCACAAACAATAGTATAGTGCAAGTATAAAAGTAAAGAGATAAAGAAAGGAAAGTGCAAACCGAACACGAGGATTTATAGTGGTTCGGTCACGGATCTCCTTTCCGCCCTACTCCACTCCCCGAGTACCCAACTCGAGAGTTACTTCACTAAATCAACAAGCTCCCTTCTCGGCGGAGAAAACCTTACAATCGTCGCTTACACTTTTTCCGGTACAAAGCTAAATACCGGGTTCTAGTTCGAGGTAGAACCAACCTAACGTCGCCTATACAATATTTCCGACACTAAGCTAGATGTCGAGTTCTTTTACAAGGGTACAACCACTCCCCATATGTTTTATGGCCCAACATAATAAACCTTGTGTTTTATGGCACAAACACATAAACCATCTAATCTAGTTTGGTGAAAGTGTTGTTATGATGCAATGATGTTTACACTAATGATCCATGACACAAATGTCTAATGGATATGAATAACTACTTCTAAATGAACTTCCATTGATAGGAAGCCTTCATGATGAAGATCACAAGTTCCCTAAACTTCTTGTGATAGATCTTCAACTTGTGGTAAGTGGGGATGGCTAAATCTCCAAACTTTCCTTGGTTGATCAAAGAGTATGCTTACAACAAAGATGAATGTTAGAAGCATTATGATCATGATCATTAGGGTGTTTAATGTATGTTATTACATTGTTAATGATTGATCTAAATGTATGCAAGAAGGTGGAGAAGATGTGATTTGAAGTGGTGAAGAAATGGGAAAACAATGGGCTTCTATTTATAGCCAAAAGTGGACAAGAGCGTCCACGGACCAAGGAGCCCTTTAAAGGGTTCCGCCCTTTATAGAAAAGGGTTCCGTGGGTGCCTGACAGAAAATCTAAAAATCTTTCTTCAAATCTTTCCAAGATATTACCAAATCTTACTAAGATCACATTTGATATATTGTGTGTCAATCTAACCAAAATATTCAAGTGATCTTCCAAGGATTTCAAAGATGATGCATGACATGATGTAACATGTATTTCCATTTTTAGATTAAAAGGTTTATCAAGGTAAACTTGTAAAATGTATTATGTAACTAGTAAATAAAATGTCTAGTCAAATTACAAGTGTAAGTAAACTTTTGAAATACTTGTGAATGCCAAATGTAAAATGAGGTTCGAAATAGAATGGTTAACCTATTAAAATACTTAGTGACTCTAAATGTATTTTAAACATTCTAAATGATTTGTTAATGGGTTTGATCATAATGCCACATAACAAACATGTACGAACCTGTGTTGTAACATACGAGGACTTGAGACATCGAGAGGTGTTGAATGTATGTTGAGACAAATGTAATTACAAGTAACTTGTACATTTTACGTTATGTATTACAAGTTACATGTTTGTCATCAATCAAAACAAACGAGACTGTATAGATTAAATATCGTAATATTTGAACAATGTCGGATC
>OU343221.1:304037525-304131099 GCA_910596185.1 Chrysanthemum makinoi
TAATGTTGACATTAATCTACCTGTGAACTTGTTTTGAGATAACAAATCTGCTTTACAACTTGCTGTCAACCCTGTTTTTCATGAGAGATCCAAACACTTTGAAATTGATGTCCATTTTATCAGAGAAAAAATTGCAAAAGGTGTCTTGAGTGCCATTAAAATTGGCTCCTCAAACCAAACTGCAGACATTCTAATCAAACACCTTCCTGTGTATCAACACAAATTTCTTTGTGAAAATTGAAATTATTTGACATGTTTGGGAAACAAATTAAGGGGGAATGTTCCAAAACACCTAAGTAACCTGTATCCCAAACGTTTCCTAGTTGTTATCTCACTTGTGTTTTATGTGCAGGCTCTTAGTGAGGGGCTTATTCTGGACAGTCTAATTCTTTTCTATTGAAAGGACCAAAGTTTTGCTTCTTATGGATAAAGATAGAAAGATAGAGGCGGCTCCTTGTATCTTCCTTGGCTTTATATTGTGGTCCCTCTCCTAGGGTTTACTCATTAAGTCACACGCAGTCTTCTTCTTGACTGCTCTCTCTCTCTCCCACTAAATATTGGTGTACTAGGATGTGTTGATCCCTTTCAGTCTTGTACCTTTGATCAGTTGATCTCTTTCACTCTTTGTAATAGTTTGATTACTATATTGTTCAATCTGTGCTGACTATTGTAATTCATTCTAGAATAAAAGTTACTTGTTGCTTTGTCTATCCATTTGATACCATCGCACAAGTCCTCACTATAATATTTATAGAACTTCAAAGGACTCTTCTGGTAACAACCTCATACACCCGGCAGCAAGATTGTCTTGTTATTTTCTTCACTTGTATGATGATTGCAAAAATTGGATCACCTTTAGTTAGAAAAAGAAAATTATGCCCTCTACACTTGTTAGTTTGTTGAAAGAGTAATTAAAGTGAACAGTGAGAGTGTTATACTCTGGTGTATGTGGGTTACCAGCTGAGTATTGTGAATGTGGACCTAATTTTGAAAAATGCAAACCATGGATGATCCAAAGCGCTCTAATCTTAACCCACAGCTTATTAATGGTACTTAAAGATTTCACCCTTTTCATTTTTATGCTTAAATCTCTTAGCTTTTGAATTTTGGTTTAGTATTTGTTGTAAAATTTGTGTTTTTACAGATTTTTACTGTTTTTTGTGTTACTTTTTAGACTCAAATTTGAAGGAAGCTAATGGTACAAGATTTTACCCTTTTCACTTTTATGCTTAAATCTCTTTGCTTTTTGTGTTTTGGCTTAGTATTTATTATAAAATTTGTGTTTTTAATGCTTTTACTACATTTACTTTTTTTTGTGTGATTTTTTAGACTCAAATTTGAAGGAAGTTAATGGTACAAGATTTTACCCTTTTCGATTTTATGCATGTATCTGTTTTGCTTTGTGTGTTTATGTTTACTATTTGTTGTAAAATTTGTGTTTTTACTGTTATTTTCTAGACTCAGATTTGAAGGAAGTTAATGGTTAAAGATTTTAACCTTTTCATTTTGATGCTTATATATGTATGCTTTTTGTGTTTTGGTTTAGTATTTGTTCTAAAGTTTTGATTCTTAGAGGGTGTTTGTTTATAAGCTTATTATTTTTGGGCTTATGAGCTTATGTGATTTCAGCGTATGTTTCGTAAGCTCGTTTTTTCTGGCTTATTTTTAGACTTAGCCGCATAAGATAAGCTTAAACAAGCACCCCCTAAAGTTTGATTCAAATTTCAAGGAGTTAATTGTTTAAAAATTTACCCTTTTCATTGTTTTGTATAGATCTGTTTGCTATTTGTGTTTTCGTTAAGTATTTATTATAAAGTTTGATTCTTATTTATGGGCTTACGAGCTTATTTGTTTTCGACTTATCTTTCATAAGCTCAATTTTTTTTTTGTTTATTTTGGGACTTATGTGCTCATATAAGTTTATTATGCCATAACAAACTTATATAAGCCCACAAATTTCAACATAATCAAAATTGAGCTTATGAAATATAAGCCGAAAACAGATAAGCTCGTAACCAAATTTGAAGGAAGTTAATGGTTTAAGAGTTTGCCCTTTTGGTTATAATGTATGAACCTGCTTGGTTTTTGTGTTTTGGTTTAGTATTTGTGTTTTTATTGTTTCTTGTGTGATTTTTTACGAGTTAGATTTGAAGGAAGTTGATGGAGTTTCGGATCAGTTGTGCGCGTCTGGGATAACAGATGAAGCTGGACCTTCTGGTAAGTTTTGGGTCATTGGTTTTGCGAACTGTTGTTGTTTTGATATGTATTTGTGAAAGTGTGTTTTGGGTAGGAATTGTGATTATTGGTTTGGGAGATTAGCAAATTGGGTGCAGTTTGTATTATAGGGGAAATGTTATTTAGTTTAGGATTGTATGTTTAGAGGGTGTTTGAGATTGTTTATAAGTGCTTATTTGCTTATGTATTAAGGTGTTTTGAGTGTTGGGTATAGCTGCTTTTTTTTAGTTACAACAAAGCCTTACGAAATAAGCAGTTTGGTAATACTTACTGTTTTCTGAAACGACGTACATTCGGGCATCCGAAATGACGTACGCTCGGGCATCCGAAATGGTTTTGCACTCGGGCAACCGAAATGACGTACACACAGGTATCTGAAATGGTTTTGCACTAGAGCATCCGAATCTGAAATGGCTTTGCACTCGGGCATCCGAACTAACGTACACTCGGGCATCCTAAATGGCTTTGAACGCGGGCATTCGAAATGATTTACACTCGGGCATCTGAAATGGCTTTGCACTTGGGCATCCAAAATGGGTTTGCACTCGAGCATCCGAAGGGACGTACTTGTATCCGAAATGACATACACTCGGGCATCCGAAGTGACATACATTCGAGCATTATACCTTTCGGTGAATAGCACCTAGGTCTTCCTGAGAGATGGGCATCCAAGCATTTTACCCTTCGTCAGTGAGTAGCACCTAGGGGCCTTCTGAAGTGAATAGTATCTCCTTTGAACATTGACTACAAAAATACCTGGCCGTGGCCAACCAAACGGGGTTGTCACACGAGTGTTATGTTCAGTTTTGTAATTGTTATGCATGTGGAACCTCGTATAGTTATGCTTGTAAAGTAAAACATGAAAGCTCTTTTGCTTTTTTCCATTAGATATTAAAAACACGATATTCCCCATGTATCAATATAAAAATAGGTTCACAATCGTGTTTTAATTTATATATCATGGCAACCATAAATAAATGAGTAAACATCAATGCACACAACGAAAGACTTAGAATTAATACTTGTAAATAATTAACCAAAAACTAAATAGTAAGCGTACTTTTTAGCAACACCAAGCAAACAGCGATCAAATCAAGTTAAACCCTAAAGTTAGGGTTTGGGTATTTCGAATACAACAAAATTTGACCTTGTCAAATCACAAACACAAGTGGTATTTGTCATATGTTCTTGTATATACGTATTAGTAACTAATTGATGTGAATGCTAGGTTCAAGGAATCACAATAACAAAACCAAACACTTTGTAATGATCAACAAATCGAAAAGCCTAAGGTATTAGGGTGTTCAACCGGTTAGATCACAAGACGGAAAAAGGAGAGAAGTTTGGCCAATTAGGGATTCCAAGAGTACCAAATAATGAATGCTAGGCATTGTATATATAGGTAGAAATCTTGGAGTCCAAGTTTGAGTGGGATTGGGTCTCCCAAAACCCACAGCCAATTGGCCAACAGCATATCGAAGGATTCCGGATCCTTCTTGCCTTCTATTTTCATTTCTAGTCCCTTAACTTAATATTTAACGACCGTTAACTAAATTCCGTTAAATACTAACTCTTGTTAAGTATTTATTGTGAACTAATAATTAGATATAACATTTTATATTAAATATTAAACATCAATTGTCATACGTAAAGTGTGCAATCCCATAGGCTTGTTTTCGAATCCGGTCATACGTATATTAGTTATATCCATAAACCTTTCAGCTCCCACTTGTATATACCTTAATAATACAGTAATGACATTGGTTAGCATCTAGCAAACACACCAATGCCCCATAATGGCCCTGAGTGTGGTTTCCTGGAAAACCTTTTAATGATTCATCATTATACTTATCCTTTTGTTACAAATACCACGTTAAATATGGATATGGATCAAGTCATTCAATTATTTAATTATTATGTTTCTCGTTATATCTGATTGAACATGATTTCCAAATCATCTTAACGTATTCCAGGCCATGCAAACATCTTGTCTACCCAACGAGGGGCCCAACAGTCTTATACTTCAAAACAAATTTATGGAACATGTTCTTTCTTGACTACAAGCAAAACCCATGAATTTTGCAATGCTTCTGAAAATAGCCCTTATTACTACCAGTTACGGATAGCGTTAGACTATTTCACAAAAATGTGCTACATCCAAGACAGTTATCTGGTATCTCAAGTCTGAGGATATAAACATTCATGATTTACTTTAATGACAAAGAGCCATAAAATACAAGCGTGCAGTTAAAATCAGTCCTATATTCAATTCAGTTTATATCATGTGAATTTGGCGTGTCAATGCATCAAGATAAAGACCTTTCTTATTATCTACTTTATGGAAGGCGAGGAGCTAATGGTCGTTGCTATTTCTTTCAAAAAATTTTGTAGGTGTCCTCCACTTTGTTTGTAAGTGTGGGAAACGGTGCACACTTTTATTAATGAAAATCAGATTATAATTACAATAAATAAATTAACAGATGTAAAGACAGTAAATAATCAACAGACAGAAAGGAGTAGAAGCAGAAGACAGACTCTAATCAATAAGATAAACCGAAAGCAGTACGAGGCTCGTGTTTAACACGATTCCCTTAAAACAGATTCGCCGTCTGTTTCCCAGGGTACAACGTACGCAGCTGTTGTACAGCCGGACTAAACTTACTTGCCTGAAAGATCACGGAAGCTTGCGTGTTTCTGATCGAAGAGGTTGCTGGAATGTTTCTGTATTGGAGTTGCGTTTTCTGTGTATCTTTCTGAACGAGAGGTAAGGTTTTATTTATACAGGAAGTTGTCTTGTAACTCGAATCTGCAGCAAAAAGATACGCACGTATGCGAGGCTTCGGAGCTGCATTCGTGTCCGCAGGTCGCATGAGTTCAGAAGCTTCGAACTCATTTTGACCCGGAAATCCCATTTTCTGCACCCCCCCCCCCCCCCCTGCGCGCGTAGAGTGGGAGCATAACCAACCTAAAGGCATTAATAGCCAAACTATAATTTCCTTATAAACAAGCATCCACTCCTTGTTTTGGGCGATGTGGGATTCTCCTATTTTTCCAAGTTTTATGTTTCAAGTGCCTCACTTTGAGACACGATATCTCATTCATTTCAACTCCCCATTTTGACACTCTTTAGCTCGTTGCGAAGCTCTCGTCAAGGAGAACGCAAAGCTACCAAGAAATATAAATATATATAACATATACATATATTAAATAGTGTCCAAAAGTTTGCAAAAACCACTTTGCAAAACTCAATTTTCCAACAGTAAGTGTCCTCCATTTTGTTCAAAAGTGGTGATGAGGCTATCATGCTTGATGTAAATATTTTGTTGAAATACGCAAGCCTGGCAAGTGAGATGCATGTTGGATGTGACATCGATCTTCCGGCATAGTGATGCCATGCTTATGGCTATTGCCCAATACTTCCCATGCGAGCCCTACTTCTCGGAAAAAAGTTTTCATGGTGTAGGTATGTTGAATCATAATGAATGTTTCTTAACTTTAACAGTTAACATTCAACCTCTTTCACCAAATTTTTTATCTATTGGCTGATGAAGAATAGAAAAGAATAGCATATCCATTCGATTCTAGGAATCAACGTACCGGTGTTTAATCTATTTGATTGGTAATAACAATTACAATAACTATAACCAAAAATCATAAGAGAGAATAAAAAAAGGTTATTATATGTTTCACATTCTGATTTGGCCTCTATGTTCTCTCGCTTTGAACCCAAGAATTAACTCGCCTGCGATGGTCACACACGTCATAAAATGGTTCCCTAGTGCAATCTAGAGCGTTAATGAAGATGGTCATTATATCATTAAACATTCCGTTATAAGTCGGTCAGAGAAAATATGCAACCTGCTTTACAACATGAGTCCTCACTATAATATATGTAGAACTTCAAAAGACTCTTCTTGTAACAACCTCATAGACCTGCAGCAAGATTGTCTTGTTATTTTCTTCACTTGTATGATGATTGCAAAAATTGGATCTCATTTAGTTAGAAAAAGAAATTATGCCCCTCTTTGAATTCTTGTAAGATCTATGATTCATAATCTTATCAACTTGGAATGAAACAACAACGTACACTCGTTAGTTTGTTAAAAGAGTAATTAAAGTAAACAGTTATAATTATATAGGGTCGTCTGCTCGTCCTAAACATAAAGGTTATATATACTACATTATAAAGTATTTGGGATTTCATATATAAAATAAGTCTTAAAATTTTAATACAAAAAAGTTACTATAAAAGTAAATTTACAGAATTTATGTAAAATTTAAAAATTTAAGTCTCATTTAAACTATATAGTAAACCCCCTCCAATAATGATATATTTTATAGAATTGTTTATAAAAAAAGCTCATTAAACTTACAACCACTAATTTAATGCTAAAATTTGAAAAATAAAAGTGGTAATTATTTACACTATTAATAATTTAGACGTTCTACTATTGAAAAACATACATCTACTACGTTATAAATTATTTGAGACATGCTAAATAAAAAAGGTTTAAAATGAAAAGCAATTGCTTGCCACAAAAATAATCACCGAGTATCCGCAAAGCCGCATTATGCGGGTACCCTTCTAGTTGATTATAACTGTATCTAACTTTTTCTTGTTAGAGTAATCAACTCATACAGAAACCACAATTATAAGAAGTCAAACTTCCAAAATGGTTAGTTATAATGGTTAGTTATAATTTGTTACAAATGTAATGTTATATTTGGCATGTCACATGTGTGTAAATTATATGAGGATATTTGAATGTTAGGCAATTACTTTTTTAGGAAATGGATCTACAAACGATATTTTGGTATTTTGAATAAATATGTGAGACATTTAAAGGAAACGACATCTATACACGATGCCGCCAAGATGCCAAAATTCACACACGTAAATAAATAGATATTTAAAAATATAAAATGTTACACTTTACTGGAAATCAAACTTCTAATAGTTTAAAATACATGTCCATAAAAAATTAAGTTTATCATAAACTTAACATAACAAGAAAATGCATCACAAAATATTGAAACTGATAATTAGACAAACAATCTATGCTCAGTAGACTCAAGATAGCCAAGATGCCAAAGATGTATGAATGAAGGAATGTTTTGCATGTTGTTTTATACTCATCCCTCTCTTGGTCATTTGTTGAAACCAAGCGATGTGGGATGCTGGATGCCAACACCATTTGATAACATTTCTCCTTTCATAAATTTTAATGATTAAATCAATTATTTAGATATATTTGATATTTCATTGTTTGTAAAGGACATATATAAATTATGAAATTAAGTTATGGAAGAGATGTTAAGGACAAATATAGTTTATATATACCAGAAGGGTACCCGCGCAATACGGCGGCGGGTACCTGGTGACTATTTTTTTGGCGAACAAATTTTTTTCATTTTAAACATTCTTATCTAACATGTCTTAAGTACTTTATAGCGTATTAGATATATGTTTTTCAAAAGTATAACGTCTAAATTATTAATATATTTTAGCATTAAATTGGTGGTTATAAGTTTAATGGGCTTTTTTTTATAAATAATTCTATTAAAATATATCATTATTGGAGGGATTACTACATGATTTAAATAAGACTTAAAGTTTTAAATTTTACATTAATTTTCCATTTTTTTTATAATAATTTTTGTCTTTAAAATTTTAAGACTTCTTTCCTATTATACAAGATCCAAATGCTTTCTACTGTGATAATTTTGTAGCTTTTTTTTGTATTCTTTCAAACACATGAGGTTTTTTTTATTAAGATTTTGTAATTGAATTTTAATGTATATTAGTAATTTTTTTCAGTTTTATATGTTACAAATATTAGTATGGTGGTTACAAATTTATTTCCCATTAAATTACTTATTTGATCATTAATACGACGGTTACAACTTTTGAGGTTACAAGTATTGATCATTTGGTAATCCTTCCATAATAAGAAATATTTTTGGTCTTAATTTTTTTAAGACTTCTATAATTAGAATGTCCTAAATGCATTATATAGTAGTATAGATGTGTGTGTTGAAAAGTTGTTATAGTTTTTAGAAAGATACACAAGATGCACACATGATCGAGTGTCGTTCTTTCGTTACTTGCTTTTAGCACTTTGTGTCCCTAATGTTGAATTCTTGATGAGATAGATAGATTAATTCCTCAAGATCGTCACATAGTTGTTGAGGATCGGGTATGGAAGAATTAAAAACCAAATTCAAAGTTTGGCATCCCCTAAACTTTACAAATTTGTTCACATCCTATTCAAAAAACAATCAACTATAACAAATCCGCCAGCTACTAACTTCAAAAATGTCAAGATGGAGATGTGTTTAGCCAAGCAGTGACAGAATTGATAACGACGTCCAACCGGTAGTGATGGCTTGGAATGTCAACGAAATGATTGCATCGAGGGCAAGTTTGGTTACATGGATTAGGCTGATATGTTGCACATGTAGATGTTTTGTTTGGCGTGTGTGCGTGAAACGTGTGTGAAACTAAATTCACAAGCGATTTCTTATTTTATTTTTTATTTATTTATTTTTTTTGAAATGGATGTAGGATATTTAGGTATGTAAGTGTATGTTTGGCCAAACGTAGCAGTGACAGAAGCCGTAAGCAATAGCAACAAGCAGTAGTAACAAGCAGTCAGTGGCGGAGCCAGCCACCAATATAAGGTGGTTTCTGGAATAGTAAAGACAAAAGTATTAACGGGTCAACAACCAACTAGTCATTTAAGGTCGGGTCGGTACAATTTAACAAAAGCATATATTGGTAGAACATCAAACTGAACGTGTAGAAGCCTTTTATTTTAGCTTTCACATAAACATTTGATGCACATCAATACACGTTTAGATATTCGGTGCAAGTAAAACATAAAAACTATATATCTTCTTAACTTTTGCTTAAACTAATTATCCTAATTCTATGATCGTAACTAAGAGCAAAAAGCTAATATAATGTTAGCTTACATTAAATCTCTCTCACTTTAAAGTTTCAAATTACAATGATGGAGCTTTATTTTTCAAAAATAGCATCATTAAAAAAACAACAAATAGTAAGAGAATATGAGAAGTTGAGAAATGTTCATAATTTCAGTTTTACATAAATATTTTACTCTTACCCACGTGATCATATTCTACATATTCTTTCTTTGACTTAAATGTACTGCTCCTCTTTTTCTTTTTTCTTTTGCTTCATCTCTCTCATAGTATACCACTCAACTCTTACAACTCCATTAACAAGCTTTTAAGACTTTCTCATAACAAGATCTACTTTTACCATTGTTTTCTCCTCATTTCGCACTGTTTAGTCACCATGTTTCACCATTTCAACATCTAAGGTGGTTCCGGACATATTTCTAAGGTAGGTCCCAAATATTTTACCACATCGCTTGTACACGGAAATTATTTATTAAGGTGGTTCCTGGGCACCACCTAAATGTGTTTAAATCCGCCCCTGCAAGCACTAAGCATTAGCAACAAGTAGTTAGCAAACGTAGTTATAGCTATAATTATAAAGTGTAAAATGACGTAAAAAGACACACATTAACATAAAAAAATCTTTAAAAAAATAAAATGGGAATATAAGTAATTTGAGTGCCAAAACGCTAACGACTAGATCTAAATGCATTTTGATGAAGCGTTTTGAATAGGAGCGGTTCGACTCAACCACTAGCTGATTGCTACCAAACAAACATTACATTTAAACCGCTAATCGCTCTAAAAAGCTAAAAATGTTTGGTGCTAAACATACACATTATTTGAGGAAACAATACACTAGGGCTGAGCAATCCCTAACGACAACCGACCGACCGACGCAACCCGACTCCGACCGACACAAACTGACCTTAACTCGGGTCGGGACTCGGGATGGGTTTTCAGCCTTGTCGGGACTTGGGTCGGGATTGTTTCGGGATAACACAAAGAAAACCATACAAAGCGGTTTGTTTCGGGACTCGGGTCGGGATTACCCAAACTAAAATTGGGTCAGGATTCGGTTAAAATTTTCAACCTTGTCGGTTTTGGGATAGGTCAAGATAGGGTCGGGACAGGTCGGTTTCGGCCCGATGCTCGACCCATTTGAGGAAACAAAACTCAAACAAGATACCAAGCCGCCAAAACTTACACCCATAAATAAATAAATATGTTTAACTATTTAAAATGTTACATTGCATTAGAAAACAAAATTTGAATATTTTAAATTGCAATCTTGAGTTGGAGCAATTTTATTATAAAATTGATCTAATCAAGAAATGCATTACAAAATATTAAAACTGTTAATTAGATTGTCAAAAGACTCGTAATAGCCTAAGAGCTAATTAAGATTGTTTTTTTTTTGGAACGGCTTTGACGGTGGCTACATGGCTCCTAGCCCAGAAGGCGTAGCGAGCCCACACAGCCAGGGGGAACCCAGCCCAGAAGGCAATGGCGTTCCAGACCCTGTTACCGGACACATGCGCCAGGAAACCTCTATTGCCCTCCCCCCAGAGGGGTTTGACAAGGCTCGAATTGAGACCTTGCAGAGGAGAGTAAAACCTGGTGCCTTATCAAGACTCGAACCCCCGCCAAACGGAGGCTGAGTCCATCCCTTAAGGACTTTGTGAGAACCAACTGCGCTAGGCAGCCGTTCTCAAGAGCTAATTAAGATTGTATGAATGATTGGATGTTTGGCATGTTATTTTATACTCAACCTCTCTAGGCCATTTGGTGATTTCAAGTGATGTGTGATACCAAATGTAAAACCATTTCAGACCCCAGTGTGTTTTCTATATCAATATTATAGCTTATTTGTTGTTGGTGTGTATCTCCCAGCAACAGGGTGAAGATAATCAATGTCAGCAGAAACAAACTCCTGTTCAGCAGAAACACAAACTGGTCAGCAGATACCACTGGGTGGTTACCGGATATCACTTGGAATCGTGTAATTACTTTTCAAAGTAAACTATTCGACCCTAATGCCTTGGTATCACGAATATCTACTTGGGATAAGACCAAATGCAGTTAGAGAATTAGGCACAATTCTTTAACCATTTCGCTAATAAGTGTTTATGTTTTCTCTCTGTCTATCATGCATAAAACAGATCTCCTATTTATAGGAAATACTCTTGGCTTAGTAAATGGAATTATGAGTATTAATTGGCCCATTAATAGCCTCATAATTATCCCCATAATAGCCGTTAGTGGTTACATGACCAATTAAACATGGTCATAATGCAGTTATAACTGCCACTTGAATAGGTCAAAGCCGTTACAAGCAGTACCTTAACAATAGCAGTACTTTCATACTACTATCAGTACTTTCATAGTGCCATCAGTGGTTACACTGCTTCAGTGGATACGCCACTGCTTCAGTGTAAACACAACATCAGTGAGACACCACTTCAGTGGAAACACTGACTCAGGGTAAGTACTGCTTCAGTGGAAACACTGATACTCAGTGGTAACCACAACAGTACTTTCACCAAGCACTACCAATACAAACCACTACAAGAGTCAGGGTGTTCATGGACCTTATGGGTGTACACTCCGTACCTCCTAACCCATTACAAGGTGTGAACTAATCCCACAAGTGCACTAAATTTTCCAACAATCCTCCCCAAATTTAGTTCACTTCCTTTGCATGAAACAAACATCAAAACAAAACATGTGCATAAATGAAAATGTCCCTGAGATTGAATTTCCATCTTAATAATTACACGTTCAAATATTCGAGAATCAGGGTGTTCTAAGAATTGAACCCTTTAACCCATTTGAATACCTGAAGATAACTACACACAAGCTTTCAAACACTTATCAGCTCCTGACACTATACAAGCCATGTGTCCATATCCAAATTCATAAATGTTGTAGAAGCTAAAAGTCCAAAGCTTCCTGAAGCGGCAAAACTTCAACATTTACATAGGTGGTTCCTCTTTAGTCATGCTCCTGCCAAGCACTTTTTAAAAGAAAATTAACCATTAAGAATTAAAGACTTCATCCTCCTTTCAGCAGGTTCTGAGCACAACCTTGGGATGTAAATAAAACATGTGCTCCAGTCCACTGAATGTTCAGCTTTCCACATTAAACTCAGCTCCTAAGTTTCCTCAGGAGGGAGTTGGGTGTCCTAGCATTCAGTGACTAAGTTGGACTTAAACCCATCCATTTAGCAGACTTTATAACCAAGTCTCTAGCCAAACCCTACGTCAAGTGATCAGCTAAATTCTGTTGAGATCTCACAAACTCTATAGATACCACCTCATTCATGATAAGCTCACGAATCATGATATGCCTGACACCTAAGTGTCTAGACTTACCATTGTACATCTGGCTATAAGCCTTAGCCAATGTAGCTGCACTATCACACCGGATAGAAATAGGTGCTATAGGTTTAGGCCACAATGGAATCTCAAGAAGCAAGTTTTTCAACCATTCAGCTTCTTTACCAGCAGCTGCTAAGGCCATAAATTCAAATTCCATTGTTGAACTAGTGATGCAAGTTTGTTTCTTGGATGCCCAAGAAATTGCACCTCCACCAAGTAGGAATACCCAGCCACTGGTGGATGAATTGTCTTCAGTAGTTCAGTGTTACTGATCCAACTTGCATCAGTGTATCCTTCCAACACTGATGGGTAACCAGTATATGAGAGACTATAATCCATAGTTCTCTTCAAATACTTCAGTACCCTTTGAACTGCTTGCCAGTGATGAGCACTAGGGTTACTAGTATACCTGCTCAATTTTCCCACTGCAAAACTAATATATGGTCTTGTACAAGTCATGGCATACATCAAGCAGCCAATTACCCTAGAATACTCAAGTTGAGATACAGCTTTGCCATTATTAGGAATTAACTTCTCACAAGTATCCATAGGTGTACTCACAGGAGTACAATCAAAGTAATTGAATTTCCTCAGCATCTTCTCAATATAATGAGACTGAGAGATAGAAATTCTTTTACTTTCATGTTTAATCCTTATACCAAGGATAACATCAGCCTCCCCATGTCCTTCATGGAGAACCTTGATGACAAAAATTCCTTTGTCAGGTCAACTTGATTTTGGTCAGTACCAAAGATCAACATGTCATCAACATATACACAAATGATGACTCCTTTACCAGATTCATCAAATTTGCTATATACACATTTGTCACCTAGTTAAGAACATAACCATTAGACAAAACCACTTCATCAAATTTTTGATGCCATTGCTTAGGTGCCTGCTTAAGTCCATAAAGAGACTTGATCAGTTTACACACCTTGTTTTCATTGCCAGGCATGATGAAGCCCTGAGGTTGGTTCATGTAAACCTCCTCATCCAATTCACCATTCAAGAAAGCTGTCTTCACATCCATCTGATGAATAATCAGATTGTGAATAGATGCCATAGCAATCAGCAGTCTTATGGTACTGATACGAGCCACAGGGGCATAAGTATCAAAATAGTCTATCCCTGACTTTTGTTTAAAGCCTTGAATGACTAGTCTAGCCTTGAACTTTTCAATAGTTCCATCTACCTTCATTTTCTTTTTGAAAATCCATTTGCAACCTAGAGGTTTGCAACCTGGTGGTAGATCAACCAACACCCAAGTGTTGTTGCCCATGATGGAATCCATCTCATCATTGATTGCTTCTTTCCAGAAAGCAATATCCTGGGACTTCATTGCTTCTTCAAATGTCTTGGGATCATCTTCAACAATGAAGCAATAGGAGTATTCGTCAGAGACCTCATCCCTTGTTCCTTCAACTAAGTATTGTTGAAACTCAGGTCCAAATGACTTTGGAGTCCTGACCCTTTTGCTCTTTCTAAGCACAGGTTCAGGTTGTTGAACCACTACCTCATCAGAGACCACTGATGGTTCATCATCAGGGACCTCTGATACACCAGTGTCATGAGTTCCATTAGGAATCCTCATACTTGGTCTAGGGACTGATGAGAATCTATTCTCATCAAAGTTTGCATCCCTTGATTCAATTATGGAGTTAACTGAAACATATTCATTAGGTTCAATAACATGGAATCTAAAAGCCTTGGAATGCTGAGCATATCCAACAAAGATGCAATCAATGCCTCTTTCACCCAAAGTTTTCAATTTTGGATCAGGGAGTCTTACAACAGCCCTACAACCCCAAACCCTGAGAAAGTTCGGTTGGGTTTCCTTTTAGTCCAGAGTTCATAAGGGGTAACTTTGTTCCTTTTGTTGGGAATCCTATTTAATAAATAGCAAGTTGTTAACATAGCTTCACCCAGAACCCTTGACTCAGTCCTGAATAGGACAACATGGAATTAACCATCTCCTCAGCACCTGTTTTTTTCCTTTCAGAAATACCATTTTGCTGAGGAGTATAAGGGACAGTCGTTTCATGGATTATACCAACAGACTAAAAATACAGAGTATCCATGTACTCACCTCCCCTATCAGTCCTTACTCTTTTGATCAAAGACCCAAGTTGTAATTCAACTTCAGTTTTAAATACTTTGAATTTATCTAATGCTTCATCCTTAGTATGTAACAAATATACATAACAAAACCTAGAAGCATCATCAATAAATGTCACAAAGTATTTCTTATTCCGCAATGAAGGAGTAGCATGCAAATCACACAGGTCACTGTGAATCAGCTCTAAGAGCTCAGTCTCACGACTAACACCCTGAAAGGGTTTCTTGGTTATCTTGGTCAACATGCAAGTTTTACACTTTTCAATGTCCATGTCAAAAGCAGGGATTAAACCATCCCTAGACATATCTTGCATTCTTTTATAATGTACATGACCAAGTCTTGCATGCCAAAGGATAGAGTTAGTCTGATCAAAAGTAGACACAAAAGCTGAAACAACATTGTCAGTGGTAACAGATATACTATCAGCGGAAACATTAAGCCTGAACATTTGATTACATAAATAACCAAAACCAATAAAAACACCATTCTTAGAAAGAACAAATTTATCAGATTCAATAACTTGTTTATATCCATGATTATTCAAAACACTACTTGAAACCAAGTTCTTCCTTATATCAGGAACATGAATAACATTAAACAAAGTTACAATCTTTGCAGAACTAAACTTAAGATCTACACAACCATGACCATGCACCAAGGCTGTTGACTCATTTCCCATGTGAAGAATAGAACCATCATTCAGTGACTCATAAGTCTTGAACCAGCTTCTATCTTTACACACATGAACTGTTGCTCCAGAGTCAACCCACCACGCAATATCATCATCCTGCACATAATGAGATTCAGATACATATGTAACATAATAAATCTGTAAAGACTTATTAAACATATTCTGACCTTTCAGTGAGTTGGCTGAACCACCACTCCCTGAACCATTAGTGCCTGATCCGTTGGCTTTACCACCAAACTTAACACCCTTGCAGTCCCTTTTAATGTGACCAGTTTTGCCACATTTCCAACAAGTAGGTGTTGCCTTCTTGTTAGGATCTGCCCTTGTGTTGTCATGATATTTGTGTTTGCCTTTGTTGTCATTGTACCTGGTGGAGTTGTTATGCTCCACCATATTGACAACAGATGGTCCAGTAGCATTGCTACTCTTTGGCTTGTCATTATCCTGCACCCTGAGAGATTCCTCAATGCGCAGATGACTGCCCAACTCAATCAGAGTTAACTCCTCTTTCTTATGTTTCAAGGTATGCTTGAAATCTTTCCAAGAAGGAGGGAGTTTGTCAATGACACAAGAGACTTGAACAGCCTCATCCATGTTCATATTGTGTTGTGTAAACCTTCCAAGTATTCCAAGAAGTTCATTGTATTGTTCCATGACTGGTCTTGAATCAGTCATTTTGTAATTTGTGAAATTACTTACAAGAAACTTCTTACTTGATGCATCCTCAGCCATATATATAGCATCCAAGGAATCCCATAGATCTTTGGAAGATTCAGAGTTCTGATAAATATCAAACAGAGAATCAGACATACCATTGAGAATTAAACCTCTGCAAATGTAGTCATCATTCTCCCATTTGCTCCTTCTCCTGATCTGCTCCACTGTAGCATCATCCCCATCCTCAGGAATAGGTGTAGTCAAAACATAGACCGCACTCATGCTTGACAGCAAGAAGTGCATCTTCTTCTGCCACCTCCTAAAGTCCACCCCATCAAACTTGTCCAGCTTAGCAAAGTTTAAAGCCATGTGTTTCATTGCAGTAGCAGCCATTGATTATCACAAAATAGTTTACTTTGATTGTTGGTGTGTATCTCCCAGCAACAGGGTGAAGATAATCAATGTCAGCAGAAACAAACTCCTGTTCAGCAGAAACACAAACTGGTCAGCAGATACCACTGGGTGGTTACCGGATATCACTTGGAATCGTGTAATCACTTTCCAAAGTAAACTATTCGACCCTAATGCCTGGGTATCACGAATATCTACTTTGGATAAGACCAAATGCAGTTAGAGAATTAGGCACAATTCTTTAACCCTTTCGCTAATAAGTGTTTAGGTTTTCTCTCTGTCTATCATGCATAAAACAGATCTCCTATTTATAGGAAATACTCTTGGCTTAGTCAATGGAATTATGAGTATTAATTGGCCCATTAATAGCCTCATAATTATCCCCATAATAGCCGTTAGTGGTTACATGACCAATTAAACATGGTCATAATGTAGTTATAACTGCCACTTGAATAGGTCAAAGCCGTTACAAGCAGTACCTTAACAATAGCAGTACTTTCATACTACTATCAGTACTTTCATAATGCCATCAGTGGTTACACTGCTTCAGTGGATACGCCACTGCTTCAGTGTAAACACAACATCAGTGAGACACCACTTCAGTGGAAACAGTGATCCAGTGGAAGTACTGCTTCAGTGGAAACACTGATACTCAGTGGTACCACAACAGTACTTTCATCAAGCACTACCAATACAAACCACTACAAGAGTCAGGGTGTTCATGGACCTTATGGGTGTACACTCCGTACCTCCTAACCCATTACAAGGTGTGAACTAATCCCACAAGTGCACTAAATTTTCCAACATTTGTTTAATATTTTGATCAAGTATGTTTAGATAAGGGATGAATTAGAGCATTAGGTGCCCATGAGTCATAGGACTCGTGTTATAACAAAAAGTGATGCCATCTCAACACTTTTCTTCTATAATTCATAACCTATAACTTATCCTGAAAAACACGTTCCCTCCATCACTCACGTAGTTGCTACGTTAAACAATATAAATTTAATGGCTATCAAATCAATGTCTCATTTATAATTTGAAACCATTTTCCTTCTCTTTGCAGGAACCACCTACAAAAGTAATGAAACATATAGAGGCTAGGGAGAATGACTTGACAATCACTAGTTCCGGAAATTGAGGCACTTATAATGTAGGTGGATGATGGACCATCCGAGCTAAGAAGTATAATTTGTAAGAGATGGGAATCAGTGGAAAAGACCCAAGTAGCCATTAAGAACCCTTATGGAAGAATTCCAAGTATGGTCGAAGAAAAGAATGATGCCAAGTGACCCAGAGTGCTTACGTTGAGCAACGTAAGGGTAGACGGACACCTTTTTGGAAGAGATGAAGGATGCGATTAACCAATGTTTTGAAGATTTAGGAGTCTTATTTTCATTGAAGGTCCAGATCAAGTCATTGCTCGAGAAGTTGCCTACAGAGATGGAAGCAAACTATTCTCACCACATAACTACAGTCTTTTATTCTACTCAATGATATTTTTTCATCACACAAGTCGGTTTGAAAGCATTTGCAAGCAATTCGTTTATGTGAGTGATCATATGTGATTCATCGTTAATTTTAGATCTAGTTGTAGGTGATACAATATGACTAAGATTCATGTTTTGCTGGCCATGTCATATATGTAAACATTTGCGAAGATTTTTTGCTCTTTTCCTTTTATCCAGAGCTCCAAAATTACAAACAGTCACTTGAGTTTATGTTTTTCGTTATTATTAAACAACCAATTGTCCCAACTGCCTTTATTCTGGTATTTGTGTGAGATTAATGTCCCCAACAAATAGGCCGTGGGTTCAAGTGCCGTGAAGACAAATAAACTCGTCGCAATGTGACTCTAAACAAGCTTTAACAATAATAAAGATACAACTGTGAACATATACAGGAACAAGATCTCATTTGGACTTATAATAAGAATGGTACTCACCAAGAAAGCACTATTAATAACATCAATAAGTAAAAGACATATTATAGTTTTTAGAATGATACATAAGATGCACAAATCATCGGGCCGCGACGTACTGTCGTTTATTTGCTACTTTCTTTGGCACTCTCTGTCCCTAAAGCTGAGTTCTTGATGAGATAAAGGGATTCCTCAAGATCGTCACATAGTTGTTGAGGATCGGGTATGGTCTCCTCATCTGCTGATATCACGAACGTCAATTTATCCATATAACTCACGATATGAATCATCAATGCCTGCGACAATTATACCTACACTTCCATTATCATCATAAAGTACAGTACACGAAAACCTTTGTTTAGTGACATACATAATAAGTGTAACTCACTGTTTTTTTACATAAGTATGCGTCTTTGTACTTACATTAGGTTGCCCATATGTAAGCGCAATCATGCCCATAAAATGTGACTTCTTCTTGTGGTCCAGGCACATTGGTGAACCACATAGTTGTATTAAAAAACACCTTGTGGTTTAGTTTCCCTGCAGCCTGGTTCAAACCCCAAATTCACCATCAGAAAATTAGTAAACGCACAGTTAGTAGAGACGAACCCTACAAGTGCTTAAATCTAGTGTGAGGTACCATACATACCTTAATCCCGAACAGCTTAAGGACCACGTAAAGAACAAAATAAGTGTACAGAGGTTCCAACGATGCTTTCTTTCGATCAATGACTGCCTTAGCTTCTTTTTCGTAGTCTAAGGGGTTGCTTTTGAGTCCGATTGTAAATGGGAGAAGCACGTACCCGATCTAGTTTCCCCATTTACCCAATTTTCCAGTTTTCATTGTTTCGACAAGAGTCTATTGATGCAAAAAAGATGTACAGAAAAATGTATGTTAGAAATTTAGAGTATACCATGTCTGATTTGTTAATAAAAGGGTTGTGAAATAAACGACCACACTCATGGTATATATAGTATCATTTTGCATGTTTAGCAACAAATCCAAAGTTTTCTAGTATACATGCCCACTAGAACAAAAAGTGGATTTGGCCACACCGAATATGTGTGACGATATACATATAGTCACACATGTTTTTTTGGCCGTGTGTGACTAATGGTCGCGCGACCATAGGTACCCTATGGTCACGTTTTTGACTTTTGTTTAGTCTCCATTGCAAAAGAGTAACCAAAACCGTAACATGTGTGACTAATTAGGTACAAATTTTGTTGGATTAATCCGTATTAGTGACCATAAACACTGTATAGTCACACAAAGCATGTTTGTTTTCGGTATTTAGTCACATACATTAAGCATAAAGTGGCAAAAAGTGTTAATAAGTGTGACCATATGTTGTTTAAGGTGAAGAAATATGTCTTTTGTGTGACTATTGATCATCCAATGGCCACTTGAATTTTATATTTGTGTGGCCTTTTGTAACATTTAGTCACACAAAGCATGTTTGTTTTGGGTATTTAGTCACATACAATTAATCATAAAGTGGCCAAAGTGTTAATAAGTGTGACCATATGGTGTTTCAAGTGAAGAAATGTGTGTTTTGTGTGACTATTGATCATCCAATGGCCACATGAATTTTATGTTTGTGTGGCCTTTTCTAACATTTAGTCACACAAAGCATGTTTGTTTAGTGTATTTAGTCACATGCAATTAAGTATAAAGTGGCCAAAAGTGTTAATAAGTGTGACCATATGGTGTTTCAAGTAAAGAAATGTGTGTTTTGTGTGACTATTGATCATCCAATGGCCACATGAATTTTATGTTTGTGTGGCATTTTCTAACATTTAGTCACACAAAGCATGTTTGTTTAGTGTATTTAGTCACATGCAATTAAGTATAAAGTGGCCAAAAGTGTTAATAAGTGTGACCATATGGTGTTTCAAGTGAAGAAATGTGTGTTTTGTGTGACTATTGATCATCCAATGGCCACATGAATTTTATGTTTGTGTGGTCTTTTCTAACATTTAGTCACACAAAGCATGTTTGTTTTGGGTATTTAGTCACATACAATTAAGTATAAAGTGGCGTGTTAGTGTGTAACAATGTCATATGGTGTTTTAAGTGAAGAAATGTGTGTTTTGTGTGACTATTGATCATCCAATGGCCACATTAATTTTATGTTTGTGTGGCCTTTTCTAACATTTAGTCACACAAAGCATGTTTGTTTTGGGTATTTAGTCACATACAAATTAAGCATAAAGTGGCCAAAAGTGTTAATAAGTGTGACCATATGGTGTTTTAAGTGATGAAATGTGTGTTTTGTGTGACTATTGATCATCCAATGGCCACATTAATTTTATGTTTGTGTGGCCTTTTCTAACATTTAGTTACACAAAGCATGTTTCTTTTGGGTATTTAGTCACATACAATTAATCATAAAGTGGCCAAAAGTGTTAATAAGTGTGACCATATGGTGTTTTAAGTGAAGAAATAATGGTGTGTGACTATTGCTCATCCAATGGCTAATTTTAGGTTTGTGTGTGCCCTTTTCTAACATTTAGTCACGCATCAATTAAGCAAACTCAGGACCTAAAAGTGTTAATAATTGTGACTATATGAATCTTTTAGTCACATATAAGAAATCAATATATATCAAAACAAATTCTAATATATAAAATATATTCAAAATATATTCAAATACAATAAATTTGGAATGTATATAAAATTGTAATGTCGTACATAATAAAATTCTCAATAATTTAACGACTTCGGACTCTTGATCTTCTTAGCTTCCTTTTGCATGGCATCACTAGAGACGTAGTGCTTCGTTTGTAATTTAGGTGCGCTTTGTTCTCACCAATCGTTTTATGGTACTTGGTGGTGTTACCAGGAAACAAAAGCGGTGTATCAAACAAATTAAATATGAAGAATGATATATGTAGGTTTATAAAACACATGCATCTATGTACATTTTCATTGAAAACCACTTGATCCTTTGGCCATGCATAAAACCACCTCGTGATCCTTAACGCTTTTGAAACTCCATTTCTACATCCGGTATGCATGTTGCATCCACTAAATATTTTTCAATAGACAACTCAGAAGCAACTTTAGGAGTGGGTGTTGTTAGCATTTGTTTTCCATCAGCTTTGTACACGGTAACCTCCGCAATAGTTGATTTCTTTGTGCCACGTCTGCACTTAATTACCTAAAAAGATAATTTGTTGCATCTATATATGTATCAGTAATTAATTAAACTAAAGAACATATGAAAATGTTTAAATACATACTTGTGGTAGTCAGTTAATGGAGACTCATTTTCTCTTGATTCGAAAGTTGATGGAAGAATCCTTTCGTTTTGATCTAGTCGATTTCTTAGATGCAACAGATTTAACAGTTTCCTATATATATAATACACGGTAAATAATACATGTATGTAGAATTCAAAATACCAGGGGATGATTTATTACTTACACTTATTTGAATTTCCTTTTCCAAAGTTGCAAGTCCATTAGACTTCTCAATGCTCGAACTTTCTACGCCCACAACACGTGTTCCTAAGATCCTATCAAGACCGCTATTTAAAAGATTAATGTTCACCGGAGACACCTGAAATATAAATTGCTTAAGAAAACTGCAGCAGTATTTAAAAGGGTAAAAAAAATATTGAATGTTACTTTCTTATGTCTTACTTCAGCCACAATGGAGTTGAAGTTGACTGAATCGCCTCTTTGGCACCAATTGTTTCATCAAATCAGATTACGCATCTTTTCTGACGTTGGTGCCTCTCATTATCAATTTCACTTTGAAGTAACACCACTCTTTCATCGATGCTTCTCTTCGCGCATCAAAATACCTCTTGTAGGTTACTCCACCTCCACCTCCTCGCATATATCCCTTTTCCTTACCTAATACAAATGTCATGGCATCAGTGCCATGATCAAGCTTCAAGATTCCTTGTTTGATCTTGTCGCCCATTTCTTTCTGCACACACAATATGGGAAATAGGTTATTTAATTCTACCAATATTAACTTGTAACTAAAAGTATTAACTAAAACACTACCTGTATTAACTTATAACTAAGGTTTTAAGTAATACGTTGTAGTATTAACTTTTAACTAAACAAACATAATAACAAAATTTGCAGTCAAACTTACAAATTTTTTCTCCACGATATGATATCATCATCGTGATATTCTCCATCTTTTTTCACCCTTCCTTTCAACTACAGCGTACCACGCGGTGGTTCTTCATCTGGTTCAATTTCTTTACTCTTGATCTAATAAACATCAAATACATACAAATGTAAGATAAACGAATATAAACAAAAGTATGATGCTATTAAATGCAAATGTGCAAATGTTTATTGTTACCATTTTTTCTATCACACGGGCATATCCACCTCGTCCCATTGTATGATCATAAATGCAACGCGAACACTTTAGTTTTTTGGTGATCTCACCTTGCAACACAAAAATCATATGGCGTTAGATGTAGTAATGCCATAGTATACAACTAAGATATATGGAAACATATGAAAAGGTGAAAGATATTTGAACTTGAATAAAATGAATAATTAACACCTTGTATTCCTCACACGTGTAGTTTACAAAATTAACCCAATCTTCGGCTTTTATAATTGCACTATACTTTCTTTGTTCATTTAGTTTTGAAAAGGTATTTTGGTTGGGCAATATGTAGTTTTGTATCAATTTCATTCTGAAATTCCTTAGAAGTTGACCAAGATGATTCATTATCATCTTTCGACCACAAGTCAACATCAAAAAATCGCTGCAAAGATTAACAAATTGTTGTTAATTAGTTGCACATACTGTAAATGCAGAGATAAACTTATTAACACCTTGTATCTACGACAGCTAAGCCACTAGTAGTTTAAAAAGTATATGTGTACCGTGATTTGTCCCACATTTTATCTCTTGCTTCGAATCAACATTCCTCCAGGTTACAATCCCGACACCTATATGCTCACGAACCAAATCACCCAAAAACTCAAAAATACAGGTTTCGCTTTTTTCCCGATAACCTATCTTGTGCATCGAAGGTTACACGACCTTTATTCCGTCTGCTTTTCCATATTCCCCGAAACTTAGCTAACCTAGTTATGCCCTCTAACAACATTCACATTTGAATGGTTGTTTCCAGATCCTCACCCTCATCCTAATACTTCGATTCATTCTAAAGTGTTTTCAATTTATCAATAAACCAAATCATCCAGATAATTGATTTGCGTGACATGATTTGTCAAGTAATGTGTTAAAGAAAATTAGTAAACTTTGTGAAAATTGTTCTGGTTGTTTTGCTTAAGCCTGATTTATTGGAGTAAAAATAGGGCTAATGATGGGGCGCTTTTCAATTAAGGAAACCATAATTTCCAAAGTAATTTTAAAATTTTGGCTAAAATTTGGCTCCAAATTTGATAATTTTAAAATGTGGCTCCAAATCAAACAATTTTTGAAACCAAAACAACCCGACAAAAACGGGTGCTTACCCACGTCCCAAACAACCCCATACTTCAAACCAAATGTACAAAGACATATAACCCTGAATACACTAAAATCACCACATGGCGCATACAAATGAACAATCAAAAGCTAAAAATAGACTTAAAGTAACTAATTAAGCAACTATAACTAATTACAGTAGCCAGATAAACAATTAAGCACAAAAATAGGCAAATCAAAACCAAGAACTGATACATCATCAAATGCCCTAAGACCTTACTTTGAGCCTATAAATAAGCTATTTATAAGCAATTAGATAAGCTCTAACATCCTCAAGCAAATAAAAAAATCAAGAAATCATGTAAATGGAATTAACTTAAAGCAAAAACAACAACAAAAACACCCTAAATCTAGTGGTTCAATTAAAAATAATTGTCATGAACAAACGCCTCCAGTTCTAAACTTCATAATCAGTCATAAAAAAATTGATAACAATCTAAAAATTGAACATCCTAATCCTACAATAATACATTCTACTAGTGCGAATATGAACTTAAACACCACAACCAATTCCTAAATTCAAAATAACATGAAAAAAAGATGAAACAAACTAGCGAACACATTACTTATATTAACAAACATAATTATCATTGGTATGGATAAACCATCAAAAGATCCATACATATTCTATTGTTAATATATCTACATACCATCCCATTAAACCAAGACATTAGAGATAAACAGATGACACTAGAGCAAAAGAAAACATCCCATTCCATAGCGAGAAACCCTTCAACCATTCATCTTTGAATTTGTTCTTCCTGGTATCGATTTCCTCCTAAGATTGAGTATGAGATCATTCAACCCCTGAAGCTTAGACCTCGCAACCTCCCTGTCATCCCTAAGATCCACCAATCTCTAAGGACCTAATGTTTAAAAAACGGCAAACTAAGTCCCTCCTTTCTTAAACTATGACTATAAATTAGTGGTGTTGATCCGCTCTAGGTTATCGGGTTTTGTTTTGTTAAATCGGTTATATTTTTATTTTGGTCAACACGAAAACCGAAACGAACCGAACTATAATTAAACCAAAGCGAACCGAAACCGATTATGAATTAAGTTCGCTTTGTGTTGACCCAAAATTAAGCTTGATTCTTGGGTTGACACATATGGTTTTAAACTGAAAATGGATAATTAAGTTCGCTTCTTGAGTTGACACAAAATTATTTAGATTTTAAGCCATGGCTTCCAAAATTAGCAACCTACAAACATAATGTTTGAGTAAATGGGACGAACGTGCAAAACATTGAAACGGCCAAATGTGGTCTAAAAGTTATACAAACGGACTAAAAGATGAAAAAAGCGAAACGTGCAAACACGGATGAAACCCGTAAAACGGGAAACTAATAAAACCGATTAAAAGGGACAAAGACGAAGAACGGACCAAAACGTGGATTAAACAGACAAAAACGTGGTATAAACATAAAAATGTAAAGTGTAAGAAAACCTTTGAAAACGGTTGAAAATTTCTTAAAAACATACGAAAATGGGTAAAAGCGGATGAAAACGTGGGTAAAATGGGATCAAAAACACTGGAAACGGACGAATGGATTAAAAGAAAAAGAAGGAATGGAAACCGATTTGGATGAAATAAAATGGAATGGAGGAAATGTATAAGTGAAAATGGGACAAAAAGAATAAAATGGGAAAATGGATGGACGGAAGGAAATGACAATGAAAAATGGACATTTGAAAATGTATGTTAATATGTAAATATGGATGGAATGGAACAGAAAATGTATGGAACGAGGAATGGAATGCGAAAAAGTCTTCAAAAGTAAACAACCCTAACTCATATAGTATGGCTAAACATATGTGTCAAACATCCTATTGTGTCAACAATTTACGTAATATTGTATGAAAGTAGTTACATGTAAGGTATTGCAATTGATGTTATCATATGTGTAAAGATCCTATTGTGTCGCAATTCTTGTTGCATAATGTTGTTGTAACCTTGTCGGGTAATGTTTACATGGGTTTTGTTATGCAAATTTCCATGGTTCGCAAATTAATAACCACCGCATTCATTGTTTGCCAAAGTTGTAGTGTCTATAAAGCAAGATTAGTCTTCTTCAGTTCAGATGACTACATAGTAATGATGACTAACTTTGATTTTGGTCAATGTGCTACATTGTAAAGATGAATAACTTTGATTTTGGTCGATGTATTGCAGTTGACATAAATTTTAAGAAGTTGAGCAAATCCGATAACCGCTAAAAACCGATAACCGAAGAAACTGAAACTGAGAAAACCCGAAACCGAAAAACCCGCTTATCACGGTTCATAATGCATTTTTACTTATCTAATTTGATCATTTACTAATGTCCATGGATTACATATGATTAATGTGATCGTAATCTATAAACGTCAAATAATTAGTATTAGTTATTTTGTTAGATATGGTAATTTGAATGTTGCTAACGTTACTATTATTCTAATATCTTTAGTGTTATTTAATTTTACTAAAATGACATATTACGTTCTAGTTTATGTTATTGTTCGCCCGATTCGATTCGATTAATTTTTTTGAATGGTTAACCGTGACCCGAACCGCAGGTAACCGCTCATTTTGGATACCCGCATGTCCGGTTACCCGCCTAGTACGGTTCGGTTTTGGATAGTAGAATGAACTACCCTCCCCGTGATGGATAGTTAAAATCTCTAACCGAATGAGCCGAACCGCCCGTGAACACCCTAGTATATAGGGGCTGGGTTATATCCAATGAAAAAATGAAGGGTTTAAATTGCAATATTAGATATCTTCCTAAATACTCCTCCTGCATCTCACTTTTTTTTTTTTTTTTTTGAACTATTGCATATCACATTTATGCATGGAAGAATATGAAAGGGCTACAGTAGCACCCAAAATAAATTTTCCGATGCCTCTTAAGTGTTTTTTTGTGCTTATTTGTGCAAATTGTGAGGTACATTGTAATTATGTATACTTACCTAACCATAAAATCAACCCATAAGTATCAATCATTTTAACCCTAAACACACAAGTATCAATAATTTTACCCCTAAACACACAAAATGTCTTCCACACCTAATATCGATGAAATGAAAGCCACCACTGAATCCGGCAAGCTCACGATGCTTCAGGTTGTTGATATTGCAATACATAAAGAGAGAGAAAAAGTTGATCGAGCGGATGGGAAAAGAGAGCAAGATTCGAGGGAAACTGCTTGCAAAAAAGAAACCGACAATCGATGAGGCGGGTAGATTGTTTACTCGTTTAATGCCGAAAGAATTGGTGAGTTTGCCCTTCGTGAGATACAGTTGAAGGATCGAAGGAAGATTGAGTTTTGGTGCTATGTCGTCGGAATATGTCGGAGAAGGAGGATTTCTTGGAAGATTTGGATGAAGTTGATGAGTCTGAAGATGGAGCATAGGAAGCTTTGGAAGTTTTTTTTTGTGTTTTGATGATGTATAGTTGATGGTTGTATGAGTGCTTGCTATTAACTGCTACTTTGTTTATATAAGTAATTATATGTAAATGATCAATGATCAGTACAATGGTTAATTTTAGGTTTTAATGCTTTATTAACTTGAAGAAATAAGTTAATTTTATTTATTTATTTACTTTTATTAGAAAATGGTCAAGTAGTGTGGTGTTTGACTTTCAATATTTCACACATTTATCTCTCTTACACTCGGTCAAAACACACAGTTAGATTCTAATTAATAGCAGATTTAGGGTTTTCAATCAAACGCAAAATCAATCAAAATAAATATTAGTCAATGAAATAATCTTGAGGGCTATTATAAAGGGGTTGATTCTCTTCCGATTGAGCCTAATATCTCAGGTATAAATGTTATAATTTACTGCTAGTTTGTTAGTTTAAGATGTTTATTGATTTATAGATGATATTGTGTTATGTTAGTTTAGGATGTTAGTCAGGGTATTAGTCATTTGCATAGGAAAAGTAGTTGTTTGATGATTTATGGATCATTAGTTGAGGTAATAACGATTACGTGTTACCGTGGTATGAGACGCGAAGAATGAGATTAGTAGACGCGAATGAGATTTAAGGGTAGTGGTTGGCTTTTAGGTGTCCCCTTTGCCTCTTGCGTGTTTTGTTTTGTGGCCTCTCTTTTGCTTTGCCATAGTCTTAGGCCCCGTGCGTGGTTTGCGCTGTTCTGTTGTTGCCCTTAGGTTTGCCCTGCTTTGTCTGCACCCTGCTCGGTCTTTTGGTTCTTCGTGTATTTTTGCCTTAGCTTTGTGCCTCATGTGCTACTTTGATTTGCTTCGTTGCCCCTTTTGTTGGCCCGCTGGTGTGTGCCGGGCTTTTGGTTTTATGTCCTTTGTGCTTTGCTATGGCGTATTACGGTGTGCTTGGCGTGTTTCTTTTCCCTGTATGCCCTGTTTGCTTGTTTGCTTGCTTTCTTTTTACTACGTTGTTGCCTTTTGTTTTTGTCGTATGCTTTCTCTATCCTTTCGCACTACACTATTGCATTTTGTTTATTGTTGTTGTTGTTGTTGTTGTGATCGCATAATAGTCAATAAGGTATGCAGTTTAGTAAATATAAAAAGCATAGTTAAATGTTAATGTATGGGGAGTCAGAAGGGTTAACTATGCTTCTTTTTTAGGAAAACACTTTTTTATAATCTTAAAAACACAATCAACCCTCACTGAGATCCCATACTGTTCCTTTGTTTTTCAACAATCTAGCAATTGCCTGTGCGTGCAATTGCACAAAGGAGTTGAAACGACAAAAGGACCGTAGGGGATCTCGAAAGGGTTTGATTGCGTTTATTTTTTATGAGGTGTGTTGATTGCGATAATGATATAGTGTGTATTGTTCATGGCAAGCCACACTCCTTCATTATCCCATTCAACACATACACTTTCGTAGAATCGATAATTATTTACACTTGGTACTTTGATTTCCCCGAAAACCCATTCCTATGTCAACAAGAGGCAACGTTTGGTGCAAATCTTTGCAGCCATATCGTAGACATGGCAATGGGATTTCGAGTGGACGTTCAAAGTACTAATCTGTCTCCACTAAGTTGAAATTCCATACACATATACAAAGTAACGCGGCCACATTGGTATGCTCAACTTCCGTTTGAATCCGCAACTATATCAAATTGTTCCTTAACTTTTTTTTAACAATCTAGCAAAACTATAATTATGAGGTGTCAGTGTGTATGAGGCTGTGATGACAAGTATCTTATTAAATCATGCAAATCATGTGATACTCCGTGTCTTGGCGTGGCAATTCTATATTTTATACTATTGCAGCCATGGCGGTTATATCCTGATGTTTTTGAAACTATTGATTTATACAGATCTGAGCCTCACTATTATGTGCAAAAAATGAGTCAAATTTTTTTTGACTGTATGGTAGATGGGTTGCCTGTATACAAGATCTTATTCCCTACTTTGAGCTTCCCTTCGAAAACCCATTCCTATGTCACTGTCATAGCAATAGGTTTGTTGCAAATCTTTGCAGCCATTTCATAGACATGGCAATGGGATTTCGAGTGGACGCTCAAAGTACTAAGCTGTCTCCACTTGCTTGCTTATAACATAGGTGTCTTACTTTGATAGAGGTTGTGTTAAGCTTACCATGACCATCAACGCTTTGATCAATTATGACGGGTAGTTTTAAACTTGAGATTGCCCATATCTTGACCTGGTTTATAGCAATGTATAGACGATTTTGTCGCATGTTTGTGACCGTTTTATTTTATATGCATAATATTATCACAACCTTGTACTTTAATGAAGTTGGTAAATTTCTTCGGTCTTCAATCATGTTTCATTGTGGCTGGCGTCCGTTGGCGTCACGTGTATATATAGTTTCTTTTAGAAGCTATATATAATCATTGGTCCCTATCATACACCCTTCCCAATGAATCATGATTGGCTCGAAGATGTTAAGCATCTGTGTATATAGTCATAGTAGAATGGGCTGGAATTTGACATCGAATAAGAATGGGCTGGAAGAAGTTAATACTGGCAGTGCTAAGTTAATACTGTCAGTGCTAAGTTAATATTGTAGTGCTAAGTTATTGAATAGTATGTTTCTTATTTAAAAAGTACCTACAATTATATACTTTATTACAACGTTAACTTTTTTTTGTTACTTGGATTCCACAGGTTTTTATCATCACAGTGAACGTGACATTCAAGGACGGGAAACATCGTACAAAAACATTGCAAACGTTGATGCACTGGCAGTGATTCAATAGCTACATTGTATATTCGATTAACCAATATTGTATTCACATAGGTATTTTATTTGCGAGAAGTTACGATATCGCGTATGTCAATGTAATATTATTTATTTGTATGTTAAGGTACTTAATTTTTAAGGTGATTCTACCAAATATTTTGTATGTATATAATCAAGGGTTTAGTTCATAAAATATTTTGCGTGATACTTTTTCAAATGTACTGTTTTGGTACGTAATTGTTGTGTAAAATTTACATATTTGCATACATACCCAAAACATGCTTAAGTTGCATTGTACATCATGCATTAAAAACTTGTATTATGGAGAAATATGCAACTTTTTGAGTTTTAGTGGGTATATATGCAATGCTCCCATAATACAAGCTAAAAAATGAAACAAAAAATCCTTCCCTTAATTAATAGTAACCATTGCAGTTTTGAGAACCGTGACATATTACGGCTACACTTAATCACATAGTCAAAGCAAATTATTCAAGTCTATCTTCTTCAACATAACAACCGCATCATCGGGTAATGTTACACATTGTTTTTTTTTTCTTTTGTTTTTTTAACCATGAACTGCAAATGTAAAGTGATTGATATGCATGTTTCTGATATGTTGATGGATACAAATGCATGTTTGATAATTTTTTTTGCAATGTTTAACATATCCTAAAGAATATAGTATCTTTTGATCATAATGTAAACCGTTTATTAGAACTATATACGATTTGATTCTTTAGAATATTGTGTGACATGTAAATATAGGATGATTTGAATAAAAAAAATCATGGATATATGTGGATTGTGGAAAAACGTAGCAGCTATTTGTTAAATAGCTAATTAGACAACTTGTAAACATATGTTTAAGGTTAAACATTGGATGAAGTAATGGCGTATAGTATGTTGGGTAGATTATGGATTTCTTACTAGATTTTAACAAACGTATGGGGTAAGATGAATAAACGTAAAAAAATACAGATTTTTACTCTAAAATGACTATATGATTATTGATTTTTGAAACATAGTTAAATATGTAGTAGTACATCTTCAATCATTTTTTGTTTGACACCTTAATGATAAAGATGTATTGATCATCTAAGACTTGTATTAGTTGAATGTTATGCATATGTGATAACCTTATTGACCATTAAGACGATTGTGGTTTTAAAATAGAATGAGCATCCAATTGTTGGTGGAGGCAAACCGCACAAACATTAGGACATTGCAGGTAAGTTGTACTTAAAATGCGTACTTAAGGTTATAAATTTATCAATGTAACCATCAAATTGATATACGTGCTTACTTTTTAATGTAAGATGCTTCCTGCTTTGTTTACTGAAACACTGCACCCCAAGAAGCGCTGGATATACCTAATCCACAATAGGGGAACCAAACATAAGGTTTACTGGAAATTGGTTCGTGGTCGCATTACTTTGCAAGGGTCCGAGTGGCAAGCTTTTATTGATCAAAGCCAATACATCAATGTGGCCACATTCCATTTCATTCGTCAGTAAGAAGACTGTTACTATGTAACAGGGTACAATGATGCAGGCCACGAATGCCCTGGATACGATCTGGCTCTTCTAGGTTACATAGTAACAGTCCTCCATTTTGTTTGTAAGTGTCCTCCATTTTGTTCAAAAGTGGTGATGAGTTTATCATGCTTGATGTAAATATTTTGTTGAAATACGCAAGCCTGGCAAGTGAGATGCATGTTGGATGTGACATCGATCTTCCGGCATAGTGATGCCATGCTTATGGCTATTGCCCAATACTTCCCATGCGAGCCCTACTTCTCGGAAAAAAGTTTTCATGGTGTAGGTATGTTGAATCATAATGAATGTTTCTTTAACTTTACAGTTTAACATTCAACCTCTTTCACCAAATTTTTTATCTATTGGCTGATGAAGAATAGAAAAGAAAAGCATATCCATTCGATTCTAGGAATCAACGTACCGGTGTTTAATCTATTTGATTGGTAATAACAATTACAATAACTATAACCAAAAATCATAAGAGAGATTAAAAAAAAGGTTATTTATATGTTTCACATTCTGATTTGGCCTCTATGTTCTCTCGCTTTGAACCCAAGAATTAACTCGCCTGCGATGGTCACACACGTCATAAAAAAAAATAAATGGTTCCCTAGTGCAAATCTAGAGCGTTAATGAAGATGGTCATTATATCATTAAACATTCCGTTATAATTTTCGGTCAAGTCAATATGCAACCTGCTTTACAACATGAGTCCTCACTATAATATATGTAGAACTTCAAAAGACTCTTCTTGTAACAACCTCATAGACCTGCAGCAAGATTGTCTTGTTATTTTCTTCACTTGTATGATGATTGCAAAAATTGGATCTCATTTAGTGCCTAGGTCAAAAGAAATTATACTCAGAGTCTGTCCCTCACACTTAAGTGAGGGTGGTGTTGATTGTTAATTCAGATTGTATTCGTTGTAGAGAACTCAAAGACCTATGATTCAAAAAAAAAATAAGAGAAAAGAAATTATGCCCCTTTTGAATTCTTGGAAGATCTTGATTCATAATCTTATCTATCTTGGAATAAAACAACAACGTACACTCGTTAGTTTGTTAAAAGAGTAATTAAAGTAAACAGTTATAATTATATAGGGTCGTCTGCTCGTCCTAAACATAAAGGTTATATATACTACATTATAAAGTATTTGGGATTTCATATATAAAATAAGTCTTAAAATTTTAATACAAAAAAGTTACTATAAAGGTAAATTTACAGAATTTATGTAAAATTTAAAAATTTAAGTCTCATTTAAACTATATAGTAAACCCCCTCCAATAATGATATATTTTATAGAATTGTTTATAAAAAAAGCTCATTAAACTTACAACCACTAATTTAATGCTAAAATTTGAAAAATAAAAGTGGTAATTATTTACACTATTAATAATTTAGACGTTCTACTATTGAAAAACATGCATCTACTACGTTATAAAATATTTGAGACATAGCTAAACAAAAAGGGTTTAAAATGAAAAGCAATTGCTTGCCACAAAATAATCACCGGAGTATCCGCAAAGCCGCATTATGCGGGTACCCTTCTAGTTGATTATAACTGTATCTAACTTTTTCTTGTTAGAGTAATCAACTCATACAGAAACCACAATTATAAGAAGTCAAACTTCCAAAATGGTTAGTTATAATGTGTAGCATTAAGCTAAGTTACCCATGTGGCAACCCACATAAGTTACACCATTAGCATCATCCAATAATCCTATACAAAAGGAGTGATTAACAAAGTTTGACAACCTCTAAATTAATACAAATTTGTTCACCTCCAATTCAAAAAATTTGTTTACCTCCTGTTCACCTCATATAATGAATCCACCAACTAACTTCGATAATGTTTAGACGGAACTATGTTTAGCCAAGCAGCGGCAGAGTTGATAGCGAAGTCCTAATGGCAGTGATGGCGTTGGATAGTCAACGGAGGGTAAGGGACAAATTTTGTTACAAATGTAATGTTATATTTGGCATGTCACATGTGTGTAAATTATATGAGGATATTTGAATGTTAGGCAATTACTTTTTTAGGAAATGGATCTACAAACGATATTTTGGTATTTTGAATAAGTATGTGAGACATTTAAAGGAAACGACATCTATACACGATGCCGCTCAGATGCAAAATTCACACACGTAAATAAATAGATATTTAAAAATATAAAATGTTGCACTTTACTGAAAATCAAATTTCTAATAGTTTAAAATACATGTCCATAAAAAATTAAGTTTATCATAAACTTAACATAACAAGAAAATGCATCACAAAATTGAAACGGAAAATAGACAACAGACAAACTCAGTAGACTCAAGATAGCCAAAAGGCCAAAGATGTATGAATGAAGGAATGTTTTGCATGTTATTTTATACTCATCCCTCTCTTGGTCATTTGTTGAAACAAAGCGATGTGGGATGCTGGATGCCAACACCATTTGATAACATTTCTCCTTTCATAAATTTTAATGATTAAATCAATTATTTAGATGATATTATGATATTTCATTGTTTGTAAAGGACATATATAAATTATGAAATAAGGTTATGGAAGAGATGTTAAGGACAAATATAGTTATATAACGAAGGGACCCGCCGCAATACGGCGCGGTGACGGGGACTATTTTTTGGCGAACAAATTTTTTTCATTTTAAACATTCTTATCTAACATGTCTTAAGTACTTTTATAGCGTGATAGATATATGTTTTCAAAAGAAACTCTAAATTATTAAATATTTTAGCATTAAATGGTGGATAAGTTTAATGGCTTTTTTTTTAAATATAATTGGGAATATATATCGTTATTGGAGGGATTACTACATGATTTAAATAAGACTTAAAGTTAAATTTTTCATTACATTAATTTTTTATAATAATTTTTGTCTTAAAATTTTAAGACTTTCTCCTATTATACTAAGATCCAAATGCTTTCACTTTGTAATTTTGTAGCTTTTTTTGTATTCTTTCGTAAACCATGAGTTTTTCTTTATATTAAGATTTCGTAATTGAATTTTAATGTATATTAGTATTTTTTTTTTTCAGTTTTATATGTTACAAATATTAGTATGGGGGGTTACAAATGTATTTCCCATTAAATTACTTATTTGATCATTAATACGACGGTTACAACTTTTGAGGTTACAAGTATTGATCAAGTTTTGTAATCCTTCCATATATGAAATATTTTGGGTCTTAATTTTTTAAGACTTCTATAATTAGAATGTCCTAAAGCATTATATAGTAGTATAGATGTGTGTGGGAAAAGATGTTATAGTTTTTAGAAAGATACACAAGATGCACACATGATCTAGTGTCGTTCTTTCGTTACTTGCTTTTAGCACTTTGTGTCCCTAATGCTGAATTCTTGATGAGATAGATATATTAACTCCTCAAGATCGTCACATAGTTGTTGAGGATCGGGTATGGAAGAATTAAAAACCAAATTCAAAGTTTGGCATCCCCTAAACATTACAAATTTGTTCACATCCTATTCAAAAAACAATCAAATATAACAAATCCGCCAGCTACTAACTTCAAAAATGTCAAGATGGAGATGTGTTTAGCCAAGCAGAGTAGATAACGACGTCCAACCGGTAGTGATGGCTTGGAATGTCCCGAAATGATTGCATCGAGGGCAAGTTGGGTACATGGATTAGGCCCGCATATGGATGTGCACATGTAGATGTTTTGTTTGGGCGTGTGAAACGGACGGTGTGAAACTATTTCACGATTTTTTTTTTTATTTATTTATTTAAAGGTATGTTAGGATATTTAGGTATGTAGTAGCGTCAAGCACACAACAGTGACAGCACGATCCGACCAATAAGCAAGAACAAGCGGCGCAGCACCACAAACTAATGGGAGGAGAGGGAAAACAAATAGTATTAACGGGTCAACAACCAACTAGTCATTATGTGGGAGAAAAAAGCAATTTAACAAAAGCATATATTGATATAACATCAAACTGAACGTGTAGAAGCCTTTTATTTTAACTTTCACATAAATATTTGATGCACATAAAATATAAAAAGATATTGTAAGGGCGTAAAAAAAAAAAGACTAGCCCAGTTGGGACGAAGTCTTTTTTTGGAACTTTGACTTTAAATATTTTTGTTTGTGTTATTATAACACTTGATGAAAAATATACCAATGGAAACACGTTTAAAAGTTAATCTATTCATATATTTTGCATCAAATATTACATAACACAACAAAAATAAGGTCAAAGTTGAAAAAAAAGAAAAGTCAAAAGACATTTATGAGGACAAGATATATCTTCTTAACTTTGCTTAAACTAATTATCCTAATTCTATGATCGTAACTAAGAGCAAAACGCTAATATACTGTTAGCTTACTTTAAATCTCTCTCACTTTAAAGTTTCAAATTACAATGATGGAGCTTTATTTTTCAAAAAGCATCATTAAAACAACAAATAGTAAGAGAATATGAGAAGTTGAGAAATGTTCATAATTTCAGTTTTACATAAATATTTTACTCTTACCCACGTGATCATATTCTACATATTCTTTCTTTGACTTAAACGTACTGCTCCTCTTTTTCTTTTTTCTTTTGCTTCATCTCTCTCATAGTATACCACTCAACTCTTACAACTCCATTAACAAGCTTTTAAGACATTCTCATAACAAGATCTATTTTTACCATTGTTTTCTCCTCATTCCGCCTGTTTTAGTCACCATGTTTCACCATTTCAACATCTAAGGTGGTTCCCGACATATTTATAAGGTAGGTCCCAAATATTTTACCACATCGCTTGTACACGGAAATTATTTACTCCCTCCGTCTCAAATTTATTGTCACTAGACAAGAAGCACAAATATTAATAAAAGTGGGACCATTATAACTCTCAACCACTTAAATGGAATATTCCCTCATTATATTCTCTTTTTCTTACTAAAATAAGTAAGTGGACGATTAATTTGAGACATCCATAAAAGAAAATATGGACAATAAATATGAGACGGAGGGAGTATTAAGGTGCTTCCTGGGCACCACCTAAATGTGTTTAATCCGCCCCTGCAAGCACTAAGCATTAGCAACAAGTAGTTAGCAAACGTAGTTATAGCTATAATTATAAAGTGTAAATGACGTAAAAAGACACACATTAACATAAAAAAATCTTTAAAAAAAATAAAATGGGAATATATGTAATTTAAGTGCCAAAACGCTAACGACTAGATCTAAATGCATTTTGATGAAGCGTTTTGAATAGGAGCGGTTAGACACACGACTCAACCACTAGCTAATTGTTGCCAAACAAACATTACATTTAAACCGCTAATCGCTCTAAAAAGTTAAAAATGTTTGGTGCTAAACATACACATTATTTGAGGAAACAATACACTAGGGCTGAGCAATCCCGAACGACAACCGACGACCGACCGACATCCGAATCCGACCGACATAAACCGACCTTAACTCGGGTTGGGACTCGGGATGGGCTTTCAGCCTTGTCGGGACTCGGGTCGGGTCGAGAGTCGGGATTGTTTCGGGATAACACAAAGAAAACCATACAAAGCGGTTTGTTTCGGGACTCGGGTCGGGATTACCCAAACTAAAATCGGGTCAGGATTCGGTTAAAATTTTCAACCTTGTGTCGTTTTGGGATAGGTCAAGATCGGGTCGGGACAGGTCGGTTTCGGCCCGATGCTCGGCCCATTTGAGGATACAAAACTCAAACAAGATACCAAGCCGCAAAAACTTACACCTATAAATAAATAAATATGTTTAACTATTTAAAATGTTACACTGCATTAGAAAACAAAATTTTAATATTTTAAATTGCAATCTTGAGTTGGAGCAATTTTATTATAAAATTGATCTAATCAAGAAATGCATTACAAGATATTAAAACTGTTAATTAGATAGTCAAAAGACTCGTAATAGCCTAAGAGCTAATTAAGATTGTATGAATGATTGGATGTTTGACATGTTATTTTAAACTCAGCCTCTCTAGGCCATTTGGTGATTTCAAGCGATGTGGGATACCAAATGTAAAACCATTTCAGACCCCAGTGTGTTTTCTATATCAATATTATAGCTTATTTGTTTAACATTTTGATCAAGTATGTTTAGATAAGGGATGAATTAGAGCATTAGGTGCCCATGAGTCATAGGACTCGTGTTATAACAAAAAGTGATGCCATCTCTGTTGAATATTGTTTTATTGAGTTTTCTCTGTTTCTCATATTACACATGACAACAATATATGTACAACCTATACTAAGGACAATGATGGGCAAGCCCATGCTATCTTGGACAGAACAAGAATAAATATGGGCAAACATATAAATAATGTCCACTAACAGCGCCCCGCAGTTGGAGCGGGAGATGGGCGAACGCTCAATCTGGAGCAAAACTCATCAAATAAAGCAGTGGGCAAGCCTTTGGTGAAAATGTCCGCAAACTGATAGCGAGAAGGTACATGAAGAACTCTGACTTGACCTGTAGCCACTAGATCCCAAACAAAATGAATGTCAATCTCAATATGCTTGGTGCGTTGATGTTGAACCGGATTCGAGGACATGTAGACAGCACTGACATTATCACAGTAGACAAGTGTTGCGGAAGAGACTGGAATGTGAAGCTCTCGAAGAAGATTCCGCAACCAACATGTTTCAACAACTGCGTTGGCAACTCCATGATATTCTGCCTCAGAACTGGAATGAGAAAGCGTCGGTTGGCGCTTAGAGGACCAGGAGATCAAGTTGTTGCCAAGAAATACACAGTAACCAGATGTAGATCGTCGAGTAGTTGGGCAACCAGCCCAATCAGCATCAGAATATGCAACCAAAGAGGTGGTAGAAGAAGAATACAACTGTAACCCATAATCCAAAGTACCTCGAATGTAGCGCAAAATCCGTTTGAGCGCAGAGAAATGGGGCTCTCGCGGATCATGCATATGTAGACAAACCTGCTGAACAACATAAGATATATCTGGACGAGTGAACGTGAGGTACTGAAGTGATCTTGCAAGGCTCCGATATAAGTTGGGATCAGAGATCAAACTACCATCATCACCCAATTTAGACTCAGTGGTAACAGGAGTCCGACTGGATTTGCAATCAACCATGTGAGCACGCTCAAGGATCTCTGTAGCATACTTGCGCTGCGATAAAAACATACCAGAAGTGTCACGAGTAACAGATATGCCCAAAAAATAATTTAGTGATCCCAAATCTGTCATAGAAAACTCCTTATGAAGAGCTGCAATAATACGCTGAAGTAATCCATCAGAAGAAGCAGTCAGTACAATATCATCAACATATAATAAAAGATAAGCAGTGTCAGTCCCCTGATGATAGATAAACAAGGAGGTGTCACAGCGACTATGTGTAAAGCCAATCCCAAGAACATATGTAGCAAAACGCTGAAACCAAGCCCGAGGAGCTTGTTTCAACCCATACAAAGATCTGCGTAACAAACATACATAATCCGGGTGCTCAGTATCACGGAAGCCAGGTGGCTGGTGCATGTAAACAGTCTCAGATAAATCCCCATGTAAAAATGCATTCTTAACATCAAGCTGGTGAACAGGCCAATGTCTAGAAGCAGCCAAACTGAGAACAGTGCGAATAGTGCCAGGTTTAACAACCGGGCTAAAGGTCTCATCAACATCAACCCCCTCTATCTGATTGCTACCATTCGCGACAAGGCGAGCCTTGTAGCGACTAAGAGTACCGTCAGCCAAGTACTTGTGGCGAAATAACCACATACAACGGATAATATTGGTGTCCGTGGGACGAGGTACAAGAATCCAAGTTTTGTTTTTAATAAGAGAAGTAAATTCATCATACATAGCATTAAACCAATTAGGGTCATGAAAAGCAGCGTTATATGAGCGAGGTAAAGGAGAAACAGTAGACACATGACAAGCATAACGAGGATTGGGACGGGTAGTCCCAACACGAGAACGTGTAACCATGGGATGAACAGAGGTCGTGGTCGGGGTAGGGTCAGGAACATGGGGGGCCCTTGGGAAACGGAAACGGAAACGGAAACGGGGGCCGTAGGGTGTGTAGGAGAAGTGGGTGGTGGTGGGGAGGGAGGTAAGTCCGGTGATGCCACAGAGGGTGAAGAGGGAGGGTCTAGTGTGGGGGAAGGGGATGGGGTTGTTGGTGTAGGAGTAGGTGGAAGTGTGTTGATTGGTGGAGTTGGGGTGAGTTTTATGATGTTGGAAATCATGTTAGGTAAGTCATCTAAGAAGTCGTAAGATGGTTTTACAGTGGGTGTGGTGGAACCAAATGGAAAAACTGACTCATCAAAGGTGACATGTCGTGATATAATTATTTTGTTAGTGTTCAGGTCTAAGCAACGGTAGCCACGATGATTAGTGACATGTCCCAAAAATATGGACGGCGTGGCTCGTGGTCCGAGTTTGTGGTTGGCATCAATGTGGGGGTAACAAAGACACCCAAAAACACGTAAAATACGGTAGTCAGGTGGGGTGCCAAACATGCGTGTAAAGGGGATTTCATTGTCAATGGCATGGGAGGGTAAAATATTTAAGAGATAAACGGCCATGTTGAGGGCTTCGACCCAGTAGTTTGGTGGTAGGTGTGCTTGAAAAGCAAGGTGCGATAAGGTTGTTAAGGTGCGAATCATGTTCAGATTTACCATTTTGTTGAGAGGTGCGGGGACAGGAGAAACGAAATTGTATCCCATTGTTGTTAAATAATGTATGAAAAGCATGGTTGTCAAATTCACCACCATGGTCACACTGAAAAGACTTGATTTCACGATTGAATTGAGTTCTGACAAAGGTCCGAAAAAGAGAAAATTTGGACAAAACATCAGATTTGTTAGTCAACGGATAAACCCATACAAACTGAGAATAATGATCCAGGAAGATAACATAATATTTAAAACCAGACAGACTCGGGATGGGGGAAGCCCATAAATCCGAGTGAATAATATCAAAACAACTTTGAACTAAAGTAGATGAACTAACAAATGGAAGTCGCACGTGTTTGCCAAGCTGACAAGCATGACAAAGCACAGGAGATTTCTCTTTATTACATGAAATGGAATTATTGGAAATAACACGATGCAACACTTCACTTCCTGGATGACCAAGACGTTGATGCCACGTATACTGACTTGTGAGGTAGGCTTGAGGAATGGGAGAAGGCTTGGTGACAGGGTGGAGGTCGCCAGTGCTATCACAGCGGAGCAGTATTTGACGGGTTTGAAAGTCCTTAACAGAAAAACCAAATGGATCAAATTCAACAGTGCAATAATTTTCACATACAAAATGATGCACATAAATTAAGTTTTTAACAATATGAGGGGTTATTAGAACATTATTTAGGTGAAGAGGTCGAAAAGGGGTCGGTAAAATGCTATGGCCAGAGTTGGTGACGGGAATAGTGTGCCCGTCACCAACGGCAACAGATGAATAAATACTCGAATTAAATACATCACTAAGATTGTTGACCGAGTCATTTAGGTGAGAAGACGCACATGTATCCATATTCCAGTTGCCAGGAGCGGGTTCATGAAGAGTCGGGGTAGCAAAGGCATGTGGTAAAATTGTCTCATGACCTGAAATGGCCCCTAAAGATGCCCCAGATGCATACTGACCTGTCGCGCCTGCTGTAGGTCCAAGGATACCTGACTGACCCTGGTTTATTAACTGTTGAACTGTTGGCAGACCTGGGTTCACGAACTGCTGGATGGCAGGGGGCTGCTGCTGTTGAACTGGCACCTGAACCGGGTTTATAAACTGCTGGAACGAAGTATGACCTGTCACGCACTGTTGAACTGGCGTCTGGTGCGTGGACTGCTGCTGCAGTTGAACCTGGTGCATGGACTGGGCAGCGGGGTGGCCTGTCATTCCAAAAGAAGGGGGTTCACGTACTGTAAGTGACCTGTTGGGGCTGTTGGCAGGCCATAACCTGGTGGACTTGTGTAAAAGGCAACAGGGGGCACTTTTTTGGAAGTATTACTTTGTCCATTATTAGGTACGTCCATTACACCCCATTTTAGCCAAAAGTAATTGTAACGTGTGTATCTCAGTTGGGGATAAGTTATTGGTAGATGAATGAGGTTGATGGGGCCCAATACCATGCATACCATTATGCATGAATCTACACGAGGCTCCAAATCTACATGATCCTTTGCTCCAATGTAAGCACGGTGTGTGAACTTTGTTCAAGGATGAAGATGAACGGCGAGGGTTGGAACCGGTGTTGGTTAATAAGACCATCGGTGAGGATGATGTTGAATCAGGCAACGGATCTCGAACACGAGCTTTTAACCGCATCTCTTTCGTGGTGAGCATAGATCTAACCGTTTTGAGATCGGGAAAGGGATCCCGATGAGCAATGATGGTGGCCACGTTATCGTACCTAGCGGGTAACCCTTCCAATGCAAAAGTTACCACATCGTCATCATCTAGACTAGAACCAAGGCTATTTAATATAGCTGCAATAGATTCTATTTTTCGAAAATACGCATCAATACCCATATCACCTAGTTTTAAAGCGCGTAACTCCGCTTTCAAAGCAATAGAGCGGGACCTTTTGTTGTCGGAAAAGATCGCGGCTAGAGTAATCCATGCCTCTTGAGCCGTTTTAGGGTTTGCAACAACTAACCGTTGTTGGAGGGTTTTGGAGATGGTAACAAAAATCCAAGAGAGGAATTGAATCAATTTTCAACCACTCCGCATCCGGAGGTGAAGAGGTAGTTGGTGTAGCTTGGCCACTCTTGGTTTCAAGGTGATCCAAAAGTAAGTTTCCGCGACAAAAATGGGTGAAGAAGTACACCCACGACGAGTAATTCATTTCATCCACGTCGAGTTTTACGGGAATGATATTGTTGAGATTGGTTATTGCCATTAATTTATCGGAGAGGAGAATGGTAGGTTGAGAGGGTGGGTCGATGACAGTCACGGTGAGGGAAGATTAAGAAGTTAGCAGCGGAATGAGAGTGATGTTAGAGGGAATAGGCTCTTGATACCATGTTGAATATTGTTTTATTGAGTTTTCTCTGTTTTAGATTACACATGACAACAATATATGTACAACCTATACTAAGGACAATGATGGGCAAGCCCATGCTATCTTGGACAGAACAAGAATAAATATGGGCAAACATATAAATAATGTCCACTAACAATCTCAACACTTTTCTTCTATAATTCATAACCTATAACTTATCCCGGAAAAACACTTTCCCTCCATCACTCACGTAGTTGCTACGTTAAACAATATAAATATAATGGCTATCAAATCAATGTCTCATTTATAAGTTGAAACCATTTTCCCTCTCTTTGCAGGAACTACCTACAAAAGTAATGAAACAGATAGAGGCTAGAGAATGACTCGACCGCACTAGTTCCCGGAAATTGAGGCACTTATAATGTAGGTGGTTGATGGACCATCCGAGCTAAGAAGTATAATTTGTAAGAGATGGGAATCAGTGGAAAAGACCCAAGTAGCCATTAAGAACCCTTATGGAAGAATTCCAAGTATGGTCGAAGAAAAGAATGATGCCAAGTGAACCTAAGAGTGCTCACGCTGAGCAACGTAAGGGTAGACGGACACCTTTTTGGAAGAGATGAAGGATGCGATTAACCAATGCTTTGAAGATTTAGGAGTCTTATTTTCATTGAAGGTCCAGATCAAGTCATTGCTCGAGAAGTTGCCTACAGAGATGGAAGCAAACTATTCTCACCACATAACTACGGTCTTTTATTCTACTCAATGATATTTTTTCATCACACAAGTCGGTTTGAAAGCATTTGCATGCAATTCGCTTTATGGAAAGTGATCATATGTGATTCATCGTTAATTTTAGATCTAGTTCTAGGTGATACAATATGACTAAGATTCATGTTTTGTCGGCCATGTCATATATGTAAACATTTTGCGAAGATTTTTTGCTCTTTTCCTTTTATACGAGCTCCAAAAATTACAAACAAATTACTTGAGTTTATGTTTTTCGTTATTATTAAACAACCAATTGTCCCAATTGCCTTTATTCCGGGTGGTATTTGTGTGAGATTAATGTCCCCAACAAATAGCCGTGGTTCAAGTGCCGTGTAGAGACAAATAAACTCGCAATGTGACTCTAAACAAGCTTTTAACAATAATAAAGATACAACAGTTGAACATATACATGAACAAGATCTCATTTGGACTTATAATAAGAAGGGTACTCACCAAGAAAGCACTATTAATAACATCAATAAGTAAAAGACATATTATAGTTTTTAGAACGATACATAAGATGCACAAATCATCGGGCCGCGACGCATCGCCGTTTATTTGCTACTTTCTTTGGCACTCTCTGTCCCTAAAGCTGAGTTCTTGATGAGATAAAGGGATTCCTCAAGATCGTCACATAGTTGTTGTAGTATTCGACAACCTACAACCTGGTTACTAGCGCGGATAACTTCGACCAAGAAGATGACAACCAGCAGTTTATCGACAACAAAGATAAATAATATGCACAAGTAAGTTTTCCTAATCAGATGTTTGATTAGTTATTGAAAGAATGCGTACATGACCCCTCCCCCCTCACCTCCTTCTGCTAGAGATGAGGGGAGACTAACCGGTATTCGACAACCTACAACCTGGTTACTAGCACGGATAACTTCGATATGTATGAAGGTAACCCTCACAACAATGACGTAAAAAGTAGTGACACGTAATCTAGTTACCAAACGATTTGTATTGATAACTTTGGAAAAGAAAACGGTTGAAGTTCTGAAGGTGGGTACTGAACACAATGTTGCGGATGCCTTGACGAAGGTGGTACCTGGACTCAAGTTACAACACCGCTGGAGTTGCTGAGTGTTGGTGTTGGCTAATATAAAGCCTAAGGTGGAAATTGTTGTATTTAGTCTTTATCTTAGCCTACAAGAGTCTAGTTCTAGAATATCAATACCCTGTCAATAACGTGTACCGCGTCAATAATGTTGGAATTCTAAGTTTACTGCTGTCAAAAGAAGTTAATTTCAGTATTCTAGAAGCACAAGTCATCACCTATGTCATAACCCATTTGGGAGGTCATGGATGATGTCAATGGCTCAACATGATGCCTATAAAAGGCAAGTAGTTCTCTTTCTTTAGTATCCCATCCCATTCACACCACAAACACATACAATGTATTGTATAAACATGTAATAGGTTTTGAGCTATTTTCCTATTATCAATCAAAGAGTTATTTTGGTTATCTGTGTTTATACATTCCAATCTTGAATTGGTATCGAAGTGAGAAAAGGGCTTTGAATACTTATCCGGTGGTTCTTGAAACATGTCGATGTTAAGACGCAGCAGTCCTACACCGGTGAAGTGAAGGAGGTCGAACAACCACCGTAGCATGTCCAATGCTCACATCCACCAACTACACTGTCTGGGCCCTACGAATGAAGGTTGTACTCGCATTCATAAAGCTTGGTTAACTATTGAACCGTGAACGATTAAAGTGAAGAAAAGAACAACTCGGCGATGGGTTTGCTGTACCAAGCAATCCCCAAACTCGATAATGCAAATAGGCGATGTAGATAGTCCGAAGGTGCCGTGGAATCGATCAAGGCTCGTTATGTTGGAGCGATAGAGTGAAGGAAGCACTACGGGCAGACTTTAAACTCGAGTTTGATCGGTTGAAGATGCACGGTAATCGAGACCATCGATGTATTCGCCGAAAACTCGCCGAATCGTCGAAGTCCGCGATCACTTGGAGAAACAATAGATGAATCAAAGCTTGTGAAGAAACTGTTAAAAGTGGTACCAAGAAAGTTTATACATCTTGTTGCTTCTCGGCAGGTGTTCTTGATTTAAAGACGTGGGTTTTGAAGATGTTGTGGGTCGCCAAGGCGTTACGGTGAGCGGATACGAGGTGAAGATGGTGGAGACGAGCGTAAAATGGTGATGTTTTCACGCTGGTGTGGTGGTGGTGGTTTGAGCGAGCAAGGGTGGCGGCCGGATCTTGGTGGAGGCGCGGTGGTGATATTTCCGGTTCGTCTGATCGAGAGGAAAGCGAGTGGGAAAAGATTAATAATAGAGATGGTTTTGGTAGTGTGAAGGTGGAGCAGTTCTTATAATCGGATCCGGGTCAAAGCCCAATCGCTAATAAACCCAATAAATCCAAAAGGTCCAATAACCAAACCAATTATAATTCCCACCCAAACCCAAACCAAAAAAGAAGATTTGTCAAAAATTATTTGCTACAGATGTGATAAATCGTGCCATTACGCGCCTAAACCGGACCGACTCCAAAATTTCCAAGAAAGTAATTTTACCTGAGCAAGAAGATACCGATGAAACTGTATTTTACACGAGACAATATTTTTAAATGAAAAGAATGTGATACCGTCTCGATACAACGCACAAGAAAACGATGTGTGGTATTTGGACAACGGGGCGAGTAATCACATGACGGAAATCGATCGCTTTTCTCCGAACTCGACGAAGAATAACCGGAAAGGTTAAATTCGGTGATAATCGGCGGTGTCGAAATTAAAGGGAAAGGCTCTATTCTTTTCCAAGGAAAATCGGACAACAACGATTGATGACGGAGATTTATTTCATACCGGATTTGAAAATAATATTTTCGGCCTCGGACAAGCAACTGCAAGCCGGTGTGTGATATTCGGATGAAAGATGACTATTTGACGATGCATGATGCTCATTAATCGCTATTGATGAAGGTACAAAGACCTCCAAACCGCCTTTATAAAATAAATTTAACAATTGGAGTACCTATTTGCCTTCATTCGAGACTAGTGAAGACACGCGGGCGCCGCATGCAAGACTTGGGCACATCAATTTCGAGTCAATGAAAAAGATGTCCAAGAAAGGTCTAGTCAAAGGGTTACCTCATTTTAAAAATGAGAATCAACGTAGTGAATCTTGTTTGGTAGGCAAGCAAACAAGAAAATCATTTCCATTAATGACGATGTACAAAGCAACACGACCTTTGGAGCTCGTTCACGGTGATTTATGCGGTCCGATCACACCGTCAACGAAAGGTCAAAATCGGTACATTTTCACACTAATTGATGATTATTCACGATATATGTGGATTTTTCTTTTGAAGGAGAAAAGTGAGGCGTTTTTACACTTCAAGAAATTCAAAGCTTTGGCGGAGAATGAGCTCGGAAAGTCTTTGAAGGTGTTTCGAAGTGATCGAGGAGGAGAGTTTACTTCACTCGAGTTTAATTCCTTTTGTGATATAAATGGAATCAAACGACATCTTACCGCCCCATATTCACCACAACAAAATGGAATTGTGGAACGAAGAAACCGAACACTCATGGACATGACACGGTATCATGAAGGCGCGATGCATGTTCCAAATTATCTGGGGAGGTGCCGCGTAAGACACTCTACAAATTTGATCAACCGCATACACAAGAGTCCTTGGTGATACAACTCCGTGACGAAGTTGTATAAAAGAAAACCAAATTTGGAGAATGTTCAGATTTGGGTGTCTAGCATATGTGAAAGTTGAACCGATGAATCTCAAGAAGTTGGATGCAAGATCAAGACCACTAGTGCATCTTGGTTCGAATGCAGGTACAAAAGCTTTATCGCTTTTTAACCCGGCTACACAAAAATAATTATAAGTCGAGACGCTTTTTAACGAGACCAAATGGTGGGATTGGGACAAAGAAGCAAGTACCAACAATGAAGAACCGGGGTCATTCATAGTTCCATGGGACTATCCAGAAGATAAGGCAAGAAACCAAGGAGATAATGTAAACAATGATCAAACCAACCGATTGAATCGATCACGATATTGAAGACGAAAGGTGTTCAAGACAACGAGAAACCAAGTCCGGTCAACAATAACGTGAACAATGTCCAAAACCAAAGGCCCACAAGAACAAGGAGACTTCCAACCTCGACCGCAAAGATTTTGTGCTTAACCTTAATAATCTTGATGAACTTCTCCTAATAACCAATGACGAACCAACATCGGTTGAAGAGGCGAAGAAAGAACCAGAGTGGGTCAAAGCCATGAATGCAGAGATCAATTCGATCAACAAGAATAACACTTGGATTCTCGTGAACAAGCCTATGGGGGTGAAGTGATTGACTCAAATGGGTGTTCAAACTTAAGAAAAATGCGCACGGCACCATCATTAAATACAAGGCAAGGTTCAAGGGGTGGCACGGCAACAACCCCGGTATTGATTTTCAAGAGGTATTTGCACCGTAGTCAATCAAACCATCCGGTTTCTCATTGCCTTAGCCGCACAATGGGTGGGAGCTTCACCACTTAGATGTCAAAACGGCTTTCTTACACGGAGAAGTTGAAGGAAACCCTTGCTTATGTGTCACAAACCGTAAGGCTATATAAGGAAGGGCAACGAGCAAAAGTGTATCGCCTTTAACAAAGCACTTTATGGTCTAAGACAAGCACCTCGAGCATGGAATGCACGAAAGCTTGATGGAATTTTGAAGCGGGTTGAAATTTCACAAGTGCTTGAAAGAACCATCTGTACCTAAGCGGAAGGAACTAACTTGCTAATTTTAGCAATTTATGTTGATGATTTATTTGTTACATGTACAAATTTGAACATGATCAAAAGGTTCAAATTCGAGATGTCCAAGAACTTTGAGATGTCGGATCTTGGAAGATTGACTTACTACCCGGCATTGAAGTCATGCAAGAAGAATCTAGGGATTACGATAAACCAAGAAGCCTATGCTCGACGATTCTGAAGGAAGCCGGTTTACATGACTCAATCCAACTCACATTCCCATGGACCCGGGAACCAAATTGTCGAAGGTCGAAGATGAACCCGAATCGACCCGACAATATCGAGGTGGTAGGATGCCTTAGATATCTCTTGCAAACAAGACCCGATATGGCATACTCAGTTGGAGTTATTAGCCGATACATGCAAAGTCCAAGAGAATCACATGGTCGCGTGTAATTAAACGCATTCTACGGTATTACGGGGAACAACGGTATACGGATTAAGTACGAGAGGATGGTCAAAACAATCATTGGTTTTAGTGATAGTAGTCACAATGTTGATCCGATGATGAAGAAGCACAACCGGTCACATTTTTACTATGGGTTATCTCCGATAACCTCGGTGTTCGCAAAAGCAAGATACCGTTGCTTTATCATCTCATGGTGCAGAGTTCATGGCAGCTACAAGGGCCGCTTGTCAAGCAATATGGCTTCAGGATTTGCTTGGAGAAATTATGAACAAGACGCAAGCAAGGTGGTTCTGGGTTGATAACAAGTCTGCGATCGAACTAACAAAGAATCCCGCTTTTCACGGAAGGAGAAACACATTCACACAAGGTTTCATTTCATTCGCAATTGTGTGAAAACGAACAAAGTGGAGGTGGAGTATATTCCTAGCGTGAGAAACGTAGGCGGACATTCTCACAAAACCATTGGCACGAACCAAGTTCAAGGAAATGCGGAGCTTGATTGGAGTCAAAGACATCTCTAGAAGTACTTAGAGATTCGGGGGTGATTGTTGGAATTCTAAGTTTACTCACTGTCAAAAGAAGTTAATTTCAAGATTCTAGAAGCACAAGTCATCACCTATGTCATAACCCATTTGGGAGGTCATGGATGATGTCAATGGCTCAACATGATGCCTATAAAGGCAAGTAGTTCCCTCTTTCTTTAGTATCCCATCCCATTCACACCACAAACACATACAATGTATTGTATAAACATGTAATAGGTTTTGAGCTATTTTCCTATTATCAATCAAAGAGTTATTTTGGTTATCACCGTGGTTTATACATTCCAATCTGAAATAACGTAACGCATTACACGTCCGTTGGCCTCGGTTTGATATCTCAAGCTAATCACGTCAGACATTTTTGTCACGTTCCGATATCGCGTACAAGATTTGAGTCGGTTCTTCTTCCCCCTCATCGCTATAAAAGGAGGTGAGGGGGGAAGGGTTATGTATACAAGTGGTATCAAGAGCTTTGGTTCGAAAGTTCTCTGGTTATCTAGGATCGATCTTGAAGGGTCTCTGTTGTTCGGTTTTCTGGAAGAAGCAGGAGGTTGTTTTCTGTTTTGATCGGAATTTTTTTCCGGTGGTTTCTCGTGTTGTGGAACGAAGAAAGAGAACCAGTAGGTACTCGTGAACACAAAGAAGATAATCAGATGGCTCTTTTTTTTTTCTTTGTGTGGAACAAGCTTTTATAAAGTAAGATTCCTATTATAATAGTCTTATATTATAATAATAGAAGGTAAAAGTGTGACACAGCTATTGATTGATTAATATAATAGTGATAGTTTCTTTATTTAAAAACAAAAGGTATTATATTAAGAGGGTACTGCACAAGGGACTTTATTATTTTGTGATTGTGAGGTTTTTTCACAAGGTTTAGCAAATTAATAAAGGGTTTAAAGAATGACGGGAGCCAAGTTTGACATCGAGAAATTCGATGGAACTGGTGATTTCGGGTTATGACAAATAAAGACGCTTCAAGAGGGTCTTTTGGTTTTCATTTTCTGGTTGGAGCAGAAGGTTTTTCTGTTTGGGCTACCAGGTTTGACAACAAAAGGACTTTTGGTTTTCATTTTCCGGTCGAGCAGTAAGGTTTTTTTGCTTGGGCTACCAGTTTGACAACAAAAGTGGAGTACACACAGGTTTCTTGGGAGTTCGGTTTTAGGACTTCAAAAGTGTCGGAACTTTTGCTTGGTACACCTGTATCAATCGAAAAGGGTTTCTCGCTATTCCGAAGTTTGGACAAAGTCTTGGTGCTCGTTTCGAGCAACAAGGGTTTTGAAAGTAGTCTTTGTCAAGGTTTACTTGAAGGGTTTCATTATCGAGGTTACGACAAGGTGTAGAAACATTCAAGGGTTTTTCTTTGGGTTTTAAACCGATCGACACAAGGTGCTTGAAGATTCGTGTTTTGAACTTCAAAGGTGTCGTATTGCAAAGATTCTTTTCAAAGGTTCTTGATTTTCGCTGGCTCGATATATTTATCGACACGGGTTAAGAAAGTTCAAGGTTATAAAGGGGCAGTTAGGATAATCTCAGACTGGAAGGAAGATCAAGAAAGGTAATTTTCTTGTGTCTTGTAAATCAGAGGTCTACACAACAATGTATGAAGAGTGGGGTCGCCAAACATTCGGGTGTTCCAGGTTACGCAGCAGCGTAATGGGTCGTTAAAAAGGTGAACGTGACACTCTTGGTTAAGGCAATGCGTTGTTTTCTCAACATTCACCGGTCTGTCTAAGGTTTTTTGGGCAGATGATACAACCAAGCCTACAGATATGTTGGGGTTATTTGGTTGGCTTGCTAGTAATAAGCAAGGGATGCTTGAACCGGTTGAGGTCAAGTGCATATTCCTTGGATACTGTGAAGCTATGATATAGTACCGCGAGGCGCTTGCAGTGAAGACAGCTCTAAGTGGAAAGTCAAGCTATGGATGAAGAGATGGATTCTCGGAGGAAGAATAAGACCTATGAGTTAGTAGTTCATCCACCGGGCAAAAGCTAGTGAGCCGCAAATGGTTGTTCAAGATAAAGAAGGATTGAAGGTGTTCAAAAGCCTAGGTACAAGCGAGGTTGGTGGCTCGTGATTCACACAGAGGCGTGTATTGACTACAATGAAGTATTTTCTCCAGTAGTTCGACACACATCTATTCGGGTTATACTTGCATTGATCGCGCTGGTAGAGATTATGAAGCCGAGTTGATGTAAAGACGCATTTTTACATGGACATCTTGAAGAAGTGATCTACATGAGGCAACCACCGGGATATGAACAAGGTAACAAGGTATGTTTGTTAAAGAAATCCCTTTATGGATTGAAGCAGTCACCTAGGCAATGGTATAGGAGGTTCAATGATGAGTATATGCCGAGCAACGGGTTTGCGTAGCGCCACGACAAACCGCTGCGTATTGTGAGTTATGCATCGTGAGTATATCTATCTATTGTTATATGTAGATGATATGTGATTGCTTGTAAAAGCAAGGTGAGATTGGGTCTATCAAGTCTTTGCTTAAAAGGAGTTCCACATGAAAGAGCTCGGGAAGCAAAGAAGATTCTTGGTATGGAGATCATCAGGATCTGGAGTCGCAAGATTCCAGGGTGTCACAATCCGCATGTTTCTAAGATTTTAAATAATTTTAGAGTTGACAATGGGAAATCGGTTAAGATGTTATTGGGTGGGCACTTCAAGCCGCCGTGAGGATTGCCCGGGGGTGATCGCGGATTGGTGATGTTGAAAGGATGAGTAAGGGCCGTATGCAAAATGCGGTGGGAGCTAATGTACTTGATGGTGTGCACGAGGCCGACATAGCTGCATGCCTAAGTAGTAGTTAGCGCATATTTGGCGAAATCCGTAAAAAGCATTGGAAGCAAAGAAGTGGATTTTGAAATATTTGCGGGTAATCGCAAATGCTGGTTTGGTGTATGGGACAAATCGTGGCAAACCATGTGGACGTAATGTGTTTTGTTGATTCACTCACTTTAAGGATCCTGAGGATAAAGGTAGGTCTATCAACGTTACGCCGCTTTTAGTACAAGGATGTGTTGTGTTTCGGAAGGCAACGCTACAACACGTGGTGGCTCTTTCAACTACAGAGGCGGAGTATATGGCCCTTACGGAGGCTGTGAAGGAAGCTATTTGGCTAAGGGGACTCTTGGAAGAATTGGGCGTGGAGCTTAACAATGTGGCAGCTTAATTGTGACAATCGTATGACATTCACTTATCATGAATCATGTTTTTCATGAAAGGACTAAGTACATCAATGCGCTGCTATCACTTTATCGAGAGGTCTTGGAAGCAAAGACGGCTTGAAGTTCTGAAGGTGGGTACTTGAACACAATGTTGCGGATGCTTTGACGAAGGTGGTACCTGGACTCAAGTTACAACACTGCTTGGAGTTGCTGAGTGTTGGTGTTGGCTAATATAAAGCCTAAGGTGGAAATTGTTGTATTTAGTATTTATCTTTGCCTACAAGAGTCTAGTTCTAGAATATCAATACCGTGTCAATAACGTGTACCGAGTCAATAACGTGTAACGCGTACACGTCGTTGGGTCGGTTTGATATCTCAAGCTAATCACGCCTCAGTATTACTTTGTCACCCGATATCGTACGTACAAAGATTTGAGTCGCTTTTCTTCCCCTCATCGCTATAAAAGGAGGTGAGGGGGAAGGGTTATGTATACAGTTGTTGAGGATCGGGTATGGTCTCTTCATCTACTGATATCACGAACGTCAATTTATCCATATAACTCACGATATGAATCATCAATGCCTGCGACAATTATACACGAACACTCCATTATCATCATAAAGTACAGTACACGAAAACTGTTGTTTAGTGACACACATAATAAGTGTAACTCACTGTTTTTTTACATAAGTATGCGTCTTTGTACTTACATTAGGTTGCCCATATGTAAGCGCAATCATGCCCATAAAATGTGACTTCTCCTTGTGGTCCAGGCACATTGGTGAACCACAAAGTTGTATTAAAAAACACCTTGTGGTTTAGTTTCCCTGCAGCCTGGTTCAAACCCCAAATTCACCATCAGAAAATTAGTAAATGCACAGTTAGTAGAGACGAACCCTACAAGTGCTTAAATCTAGTGTGAGGTACCATACATACCTTAATCCCGAACAGCTTAAGGACCACGTAAAGAACAAAATAAGTGTACAGAGGTTCCAACGATGCTTTCTTTCGATCAATGACTGCCTTAGCTTCTTTTACGTAGTCTAAGGGGTTGCTTTTGAGTCCGATTGTAAATGGGAGAAGCACGCACCGATCTTGTTGCCCCATTGACCCATTTTTCCAGTTTTCATTGTTTCGACAAGAGTCTATTGATGCAACAAAGATGTACAGAAAAATGTATGTTAGAAATTTAGAGTATACCATGTCTGATTTGTTAATAAAAGGGTTGTGAAATAAACGACCACACTCATGGTATATATAGTATCATTTTGCATGTTTAGCAACAAATCCAAAGTTTTCTAGTATACATGCCGAACTAGAAATGAACACACAAACAGAAAACTGAACTCACGTCAATCCTGGTGGTTGCTCTTAGGTTGAAAAAGAACATGGCAGGAAGACGAATGTTTTTGGGGATAACATCTTTTTACTGTATAAACATAGTAGGGTTGGATCAGTTGGTAAACCCCTTGCCTCTCAACCGAGAGGTCAGGGGTTCGATCCTCACTCCCTACAAAAGGCCGGAGGTCCTTTCTACCTTTGGTAGAATTGGAAGCAGCCTCTCTACCTTAGGTAGGGGTATGGCTGTCTACATCATAACCTCCCCCATACACCGGAAACGGTATTGGGTACCCATAACCCGTGGAAGACGGCATTGGGCGTTACTTTATCTTTTTTACTGTTATAGTCTAGCCCTTTGATTTTACCTGCGTAATCAAATAAAAGATTAATCATACAGCAAAGAAACTTGATCTTATTAGCTAGCAACAGGAAAAATGAAAAGAGTTGTTAATAATGAGTCAGCGGCACCAATCGTGTCGTAAAGCTTGTATGGAAACGCGCAGACTTGAAATTGTTTGTAAAAAATTATTTAGGCAAAAAAAAAATAGCGAGAAAACTTGATGTTTCATGATACACATGTGCAATGAAACTCACTGTATCTGCGATTCAGGTAGCATGATAAACCTGCCTGAGTAACTCCAAGCACAATGTCGTTCAAGGTCTGCAAGATCATCAATGTCATAATTGTCCAATCACACAAACTTAAGGTATCACAATTTGATCTCACATCCTATCTTAACTTGCTAAAGAATAAGGCCTTAACAAAATATGAATAAACTTACCACATTCATGGCATTCTTCACTGCCTTAATATCGGCTAAGCTGACACTTCTACGAACAAAACGCCTAGGCCTATTCTCGACACCTAGTGAACCTTTCAATGGCGTTTCAGTGTCTTTAAGAAACAACACAGTTAGCACAAACATAATAACCGCAACAAGAGAGTTCCAAAACACTTCTAAGATAGACCAAAAACTAGTAACTTTTATATAACCAGAGTCTTTACTGACAGCTAGCGTTGGTATAGCATTAAGATCAGATGTCTTATGCGGTGCAAGCAAGAACAAGTGTCATTAATGACATACCATCACCTAAGGAATGATGGAAGCAAAAAACGCCAGTCCCTTCAGCATTGCTTGTCTTGATGTCAAGAAGGTGGAGATCCCATAAAGGTTTCGTATTTTCTATGGGAGTTCTGCTGAGGTTTGACATGTAATCAGCCACAAACTTGTCTGGAAACTCAATGTTTGGATCTAGTTTCGGCATTATAATATGGTTGTCGATATTCACCTTTGTTGGAACCCATCTGATGATCCCGGTATCTTTATCAGTGACCTGCAATACCAACAAGATTTTCAAAGACATAAACTAGATTTTTTTTTTTTTTTTTTTTTTTGGTGAACTATAGTGGTGTTTACCTGCAAGCTCGAGAAACGAGGATGTCGAAGGATAGAATTAACAAGTCTTTCTTTGATAACATCAGGCTTGATCTTGGTCTTGCATCCCATCATGGATACGATATAGACATTGGAACCTGGCTCATGAAACAACCTAGCCATAGGACTCAAAGTATGTTCTTCTTCCATGCATATTTCACCACCTTTGGTGCTTGTTTTGATTTGCTTAAGACTATTGAGACCTTGTGAGGAATCCATAGAACTTTCTATATTTAGGAATGCAAGTTTGATTCATAAAATAGCCTTATTTATAACAATAACTATGTACTTATAACTTTTTGCTTTACCATATTCCATCATCAAAATTTCTATATATAAGTATATATAAATTCCCTGCAGCAATTAAACCCATTCTGTTTGTCCCAAGTATTCTCTATGCAAACCCAATTAGTTTGATGTATATGACATGTTCGTTTGTGGCTAATCCAATCGTGTAGAAATAATAAATCTTTGTTACACTAATAAACGTGTTACATTGTACGTATAAGCTTATATGTCACTTATTTTAAGGCGTGCAACCAATGAAAATGTTTATGCTGCCATTTTGTAGACATTCTAATTTATAAATGAACTGAGATCACACTTCAAGGTTATAAGTCTGCGATATCATGTCAAACCAGGCTACTTATAAATATTTTCAACTTGTGAGAGCAGAGCTACCTTGACTCCATTCGGGTCAACCAAACATACAAGGAAAAATTAATGTAATCTTAATGCAGATTACGTCAAAATGATTCCCATCTTTCTAATTGTTTCACCTAAATATATTCTTTCAGAACCCGAAAGAGTAGCTAGCATAGTGGTTGGGGACTTAAACTTCTCATAAACGGGTCCTTGAATATCTTTTTTTTTTTTAGTCGAGAAAAAAACAAGTTAAAGAAGCAGCATGTATATCAGTACTGATATAATGAATATGTAATCTATAACCATAGAATATAGCAGGTAGGTTAAATAGAGTCACGTACGTACTTACATACGTGTAGTTGGTTAGAAAGCGAGATTGTGTTTATGGAGAGGTTTGATGCTATTCCTGTTTATGGTTTTTACAGCATGTGTATTAGGTACACACTGTTTTCATTTCTTACCATACATGTATGCTTAGATAATCAAAAGCATTGGTTTGTTTAAACACCTTTCATCCATTCACCTTTCTTTCTAATCAAAAGTAGTAGATAACGTAAATCAAAACGTCACTGTAGTATAAGCTTTTCGAATAGATGTCTGTGCAGAATATATCTGACATAACTCAGTAATATACCATTTAAACAATCCGTTAAGTTCTAATCATAATATGTTCACATAAATCATCAGTCAGTTGATGTTCTCACCGCCTAACTTGTCATCTTGTTTTCAACTAACATACTTGGTTTAATTAAAGTTGGACGAGATTAATGAATTTGATAAATGATTCACTTATGATCTAAAATCAAGTAAATGGTCTAAAACTCAAACTCAACAGCTTTCATTCCATGAAAATGGACAAAAATATACATTTTGACCCAAATCACCCAAACAAAAGAATTAAAATGAGAAAGTTCACCTAATTTGACCCATTCTTAGCTATGTTGGCATGTGTTTTGTTCAACCCATTCTCACCCCTAAGAAAGTTGAATAAACATGAACTCAAACAAACAAGAGCAAAACAATCACCAAATTTGACCCATTAGTAGATATTTGAGCCAATTCGCCCTTCTAAATTTGACCCATTTCGTGTTTCACTGTTGAAATTTTGATACGAAACGCTAAAATTAAAACTTGACTTCCGATAGTGGAGTTGTACCAACTATACAGACTAACAGGAACATTTAGGTTCACGTCCAATCAATAAAAAACGCAAAATCAAATATAATCACCAATGAATTCATACAATCAACTACTTTTCCATATCTAATAACAAAAACAAAAACTCGGACAAACTTATTCTCATTTCGCTCTAAATCCATCTGACCCTTTTCAAAGCTTAATCAAGTCTGAGGATATAAACATTCATGATTTACTTTAATGACAAAGAGCCATAAAATACAAGCGTGCAGTTAAAATCAGTCCTATATTCAATTCAGTTAATATCATGTGAATTTGGCGTGTCAATGCATCAAGATAAAGACCTTTCTTATGATCTACTGTTAGAATCAACAACCAATAATCCAAAGATGAAGAACAAGAAAAGAAGCAAGACTCGACAAATTTGCGGAAGCTTTTCTATATTCAAAACCAAATTCAAAGGTACAAATCTAATTCAAACTTACAAACGGATACAAAACAAATTCAAATGGTGGTACTAATCTCTTCCACCCCTCATCTCCTTTTATGGTGGAGGAGGGGGAAGCAAGCAAACTCCAATTTGGATTTGAAAACGGCTCTTCAAATTCAATTTGGACTCGAAGACGCGTAGCATACGCGTACGCGAAGCTTAGGACTTAAGCAAAAACCAACCGACCCTTAGGATTTCTAATCATATTCATAACAATTACTTTATGGAAGGCGAGGAGCTAATGGTCGTTGCTATTTCTTTCAAAGATTTTTGTAGGTGTCCTCCATTTTGTTTGTAAGTGTCCTCCATTTTGTTCAAAAGTGGTGATGAGGCTATCATGCTTGATGTAAATATTTTGTTGAAATACGCAAGCCTGGCAAGTGAGATGCATGTTGGATGTGACATCGATCTTCCGGCATAGTGATGCCATGCTTATGGCTATTGCCCAATACTTCCCATGCGAGCCCTACTTCTCGGAAAAAAGTTTTCATGGTGTAGGTATGTTGAATCATAATGAATGTTTCTTTAACTTTACAGTTTAACATTCAACCTCTTTCACCAAATTTTTTATCTATTGGCTGATGAAGAATATAAAAGAATAGCATATCCATTCGATTCTAGGAATCAACGTACCGGTGTTTAATCTATTTGATTGGTAATAACAATTACAATAACTATAACCAAAAATAATAAGAGAGATTAAAAAAAAAGGTTATTTATATGTTTCACATTCTGATTTGGCCTCTATGTTCTCTCGCTTTGAACCCAAGAATTAACTCGCCTGCGATGGTCACACACGTCATAAAATGGTTCCCTAGTGCAATCTAGAGCGTTAATGAAGATCGTCATTATATCATTAAACATTCCGTTATAAGTCGGTCAGAGAAAATATGCAACCTGCTTTACAACATGAGTCCTCACTATAATATATGTAGAACTTCAAAAGACTCTTCTTGTAACAACCTCATACACCTGCAGCAAGATTGTCTTGTTATTTTCTTCACTTGTATGATGATTGCAAAAATTGGATCTCATTTAGTTAGAAAAAGAAATTATGCCCCTCTTTGAATTCTTGTAAGATCTATGATTCATAATCTTATCTATCTTGGAATGAAACAACAACGTACACTGGTTAGTTTGTTAAAAGAGTAATTAAAGTAAACAGTTATAATTATATAGGGTCGTCTGCTCGTCCTAAACATAAAGGTTATATATACTACGTATTTGGGATTTCATATATAAAATAAGTCTTAAAATTTCAATACAAAAAAGTTACTATAAAAGTAAATTTAAAGAATTAATGTAAAATTTAAAAATTTAAGTCTCATTTAAACTATATAGTAAACCTCCTCCAATAATGATATATTTTATAGATTTGTTTATAAAAAAAAGCTCATTAAACTTACAACCACTAATTTAATGCTAAAATTTGAAAAATGAAAGTGGTAATTATTTACACTATTAATAATTTAGACGTTCTACTATTGAAAAACATGCATCTACTACGTTATAAAATATTTGAGACATGCTAAATAAAAAAGGTTTAAAATGAAAAGCAATTGCTTGCCACAAAAATAATCACCGAGTATCCGCAAAGCCGCATTATGCGGGTACCCTTCTAGTTGATTATAACTGTATCTAACTTTTTCTTGTTAGAGTAATCAACTCATACAGAAACCACAATTATAAGAAGTCAAACTTCCAAAATGGTTAGTTATAATGTGTAGCATTAAGCTAAGTTACCCATGTGGCAACCCACATAAGTTACACCATTAGCATCATCCAATAATCCTATACAAAAGAGTATGATTAACAAAGTTTGACAACCTCTAAATTAATACAAATTTGTTCACCTCCAATTCAAAAAATTTGTTTACCTCCTGTTCACCTCATATAATGAATCCACCAACTAACTTCGATAATGTTTAGACGGAACTATGTTTAGCCAAGCAGCGGCAGAGTTGATAGCGAAGTCCTAATGGCAGTGATGGCGTTGGATAGTCAACGGAGGGTGAGGGACAAGTTTTGTTACAAATGTAATGTTATATTTGGCATGTCACATGTGTGTAAATTATATGAGGATATTTTAATGTTAGGCAATTACTTTTTTAGGAAATGGATCTACAAACGATATTTTGGTATTTTGAATAAATATGTGAGACATTTAAAGGAAACGACATCTATACACGATGCCGCCAAGATGCCAAAATTCACACACGTAAATAAATAGATATTTAAAAATATAAAATGTTGCACTTTACTGAAAATCAAATTTCTAATAGTTTAAAATACATGTCCATAAAAAATTAAGTTTATCATAAACTTAACATAACAAGAAAATGCATCACAAAATATTGAAACTGATAATTAGACAAACAATCTATGCTCAGTAGACTCAAGATAGCCAAGATGCCAAAGATGTATGAATGAAGGAATGTTTTGCATGTTATTTTATACTCATCCCTCTCTTGGTCATTTGTTGAAACAAAGCGATGTGGGATGCTGGATGCCAACACCATTTGATAACATTTCTCCTTTCATAAATTTTAATGATTAAATCAATTATTTAGATATATTTGATATTTCATTGTTTGTAAAGGACATATATAAATTATGAAATTAAGTTATGGAAGAGATGTTAAGGACAAATATAGTTTATATATACCAGAAGGGTACCCGCGCAGTGCGGCGCCGGGTACCTGGTGACTATTTTTTTGGCGAGCAAATTTTTTCATTTTAAACATTCCTTGTCTAGCATGTTTGAAGTACTTTATAGCGTAGTAAATATATGTTTTTCAAAAGTATAACGTCTAAATTATTAATATATTTTAGCATTAAATTGGTGGTTATAAGTTTAATGGGCTTTTTTTTTATAAATAATTCTATTAAAATATATCATTATTGGAGGGATTACTACATGATTTAAATAAGACTTAAATTTTTAAATTTTACATTAATTTTCCATTTTTTTATAATAATTTTTTGTCTTAAAATTTTAAGACTTCTTTTCCTATTATACTAAGATCCAAATGCTTTCTACTGTGATAATTTTGTAGCTTTTTTTGTATTCTTTCGTAAACCATGAGTTTTTCTTTATATTAAGATTTCGTAATTGAATTTTAATGTATATTAGTATTTTTTTTTTTCAGTTTTATATGTTACAAATATTAGTATGGTGGTTACAAATGTATTTCCCATTAAATTACTTATTTGATCATTAATACGACGGTTACAACTTTTGAGGTTACAAGTATTGATCAAGTTTTGTAATCCTTCCATAATAAGAAATATTTTTGGTCTTAATTTTTTTAAGACTTCTATAATTAGAATGTCCTAAATGCATTATATAGTAGTATAGATGTGTGTGTTGAAAAGATGTTATAGTTTTTAGAAAGATACACAAGATGCACACATGATCCAGTGTCGTTCTTTCGTTACTTGCTTTTAGCACTTTGTGTCCCTGATGCTGAATTCTTGATGAGATAGATAGATTAACTCCTCAAAATCGTCACATAGTTGTTGAGGATCGGGTATGGAAGAATTAAAAACCAAATTCAAAGTTTGGCATCCCCTAAACTTTACAAATTTGTTCACATCCTATTCAAAAAACAATCAAATATAACAAATCCGCCTGCTACTAACTTCGAAAATGTCAAGATGGAGATGTGTTTAGCCAAGCAGAGTAGATAACGACGTCCAACCGGTAGTGATGGCTTGGAATGTCAACGAAATGATTGCATCGAGGGCAAGTTTGGTTACATGGATTAGGCCGATATGTTGCACATGTAGATGTTTTGTTTGGCGTGTGTGCGTGAAACGTGTGTGAAACTAAATTCACAAGCGATTTTTTATTTATTTATTTTTTTGAAATGGATGTAGGATATTTAGGTATGTAAGTGTATGTTTGGCCAAACGTAGCAGTGACAGACTCACAGAAGCCGTAAGCAATAGCAACAAGCAGTCAGTGGCGGAGCCAACCACCAATCTAAGGTGGTTTCTGGAATAGTAAAGACAAAAGTATTAAGGGGTCAACAACCAACTAGTCATTTAAGCTCGGGTCGGTACAATTTAACAAAAGCATATATTGGTAGAACATCAAACTGAAAGTGTAGAAGCCTTTTATTTTAAATTTCACGTAAACATTTGATGCACATCAAAACACGTTTAGATATTCGGTGCAAGTAAAACATAAAAACTATATATCTTCTTAACTTTTGCTTAAACTAATTATCCTAATTCTATGATCGTAACTAAGAGCAAAAAGCTAATATACTGTTAGCTTACTTTAAATCTCTCTCACTTTAAAGTTTCAAATTACAATGATGGAGCTTTATTTTTCAAAAATAGCATCATTAAAAAAACAACAAATAGTAAGAGAATATGAGAAGTTGAGAAATGTTCATAATTTCAGTTTTACATAAATATTTTACTCTTACCCACGTGATCATATTCTACATATTCTTTCTTTGACTTAAACGTACTGCTCCTCTTTTTCTTTTTTCTTTTGCTTCATCTCTCTCATAGTATACCACTCAACTCTTACAACTCCATTAACAAGCTTTTAAGACTTTCTCATAACAAGATCTATTTTTACCATTGTTTTCTCCTCATTTCGCATGTTTTAGTAACCATGTTTCACCATTTCAACATCTAAGGTGGTTCCCGACATATTTCTAAGGTAGGTCCCAAATATTTTACCACATCGCTTGTACACGGAAATTATTTATTAAGGTGGTTCCTGGGCACCACCTAAATGTGTTTAATCCGCCCCTGCAAGCACTAAGCATTAGCAACAAGTAGTTAGCAAACGTAGTTATAGCTATAATTATAAATTGTAAAATGACGTAAAAAGACACACATTAACATAAAAAAATCTTTAAAAAAAATAAAATGGGAATATATGTAATTTGAGTGCCAAAACGCTAACGACTAGATCTAAATGCATTTTGATGAAGCGTTTTGAATAGGAGCGGTTAGACACACGACTCAACCACTAGCTGATTGTTGCCAAACAAACATTACATTTAAACCGCTAATCGCTCTAAAAAGCTAAAAATGTTTGGTGCTAAACATACACATTATTTGAGGAAACAATACACTAGGGCTGAGCAATCCCGAACGACAACCGACGACCGACCGACGCCCGACTCCGACCGACACAAACCGACCTTAACTCTGGTCGGGACTCGGGATGGGCTTTCAGCCTTGTCGGGACTCGGGTCGGGTCGGGAGTCGGGATTGTTTCGGGATAACACAAAGAAAACCATACAAAGCGGTTTGTTTCGGGACTCGGGTCGGGATTACCCAAACTAAAATCAGGTGAGGATTCGGTTAAAGTTTTCAACCTTGTCGGTTTTGAGATAGGTCACGATCGGGTCAGGACAGGTCGGTTTCAGCCATATGCTCAGCCCATTTGAGGATACAAAACTCAAACAAGATGCCAAGCCGCCAAAACTTACACCTATAAATAAATAAATAAATATGTTTAACTATTTAAAATGTTACACTGCATTAGAAAACAAAATTTTAATATTTTAAATTGCAATTTCGAGTTGGAGCAATTTTATTATAAAATTGATCTAATCAAGAAATGCATTACAAAATATTAAAAATGTTAATTAGACAGTCAAAAGACTCGTAATAGCCTAAGAGATAATTAAGATTGTATGAATGATTGGATGTTTGGCATGTTATTTTATACTCAACCTCTCTAGGCCATTTGGTGATTTCAAGCGATGTGGGATACCAAATGTAAAACCATTTCAGACCCCAGTGTGTTTTCTATATCAATATTATAGCTTATTTGTTTAATATTTTGATCAAGTATGTTTAGATAAGGGATGAATTAGAGCATTAGGTGCCCATGAGTCATAGGACTCGTGTTATAACAAAAAGTGATGCCATCTCAACACTTTCTTCTATAATTCATAACCTATAACTTATCACGGAAAAACACTTTCCCTCCATCACTCACGTAGTTGCTACGTTAAACAATATAAATATAATGGCTATCAAATCAATGTCTCATTTATAAGTTGAAACCATTTTCCCTCTCTTTGCAGGAACTACCTACAAAAGTAATGAAACAGATAGAGGCTAGGGAGAATGACTTGACCGCACTAGTTTCCGAAAATTGAGGCACTTATAATGTAGGTGGTTGATGGACCATCCGTGCTAAGAAGTATAATTTGTAAGAGATGGGAATCAGTGGAAAAGACCCAAGTAGCCATTAAGAACCCTTATGGAAGAATTCCAAGTATGGTCGAAGAAAAGAATGATGCCAAGTGAACCCAAGAGTGCTCACGTTGAGCAACGTAAGGGTAGACGGACACCTTTTTGGAAGAGATGAAGGATGCGATTAACCAATGTTTTGAAGATTTAGGAGTCTTATTTTCATTGAAGGTCCAGATCAAGTCATTGCTCGAGAAGTTGCCTACAGAGATGGAAGCAAACTATTCTCACCACATAACTACGGTCTTTTATTCTACTCAATGATATTTTTTCATCACACAAGTCGGTTTGAAAGCATTTGCATGCAATTCGTTTATGAGAGTGATCATATGTGATTCATCGTTAATTTTAGATCTAGTTCTAGGTGATACAATATGACTAAGATTCATGTTTTGCTGGCCATGTCATATATGTAAACATTTGCGAAGATTTTTTGCTCTTTTCCTTTTATACAGAGCTCCAAAAATTACGAACAGTCACTTGAGTTTATGTTTTTCGTTATTATTAAACAACCAATTGTCCCAATTGGCCTTTATTCTGGTGGTATTTGTGTGAGATTAATGTCCCCAACAAATAGGCCGTGTGTTCAAGTGCCGTGAGAGACAAATAAACTCGCAATGTGACTCTAAACAAGCTTTAACAATAATAAAGATACAACAGTGAACATATACAGGAACAAGATCTCATTTGGACTTATAATAAGAAGGGTACTCACCAAGAAAGCACTATTAATAACATCAATAAGTAAAAGACATATTATAGTTTTTAGAACGATACATAAGATGCACAAATCATCGGGCCGCGACGTACTGTCGTTTATTTGCTACTTTCTTTGGCACTCTCTGTCCCTAAAGCTGAGTTCTTGATGAGATAAAGGGATTCCTCAAGATCTTCACATAGTTGTTGAGGATCAGGTATAGTCTCTTCATCTGCTGATATCACGAACGTCAATTTATCCATATAACTCACGATATGAATCATCAATGCCTGCGACAATTATACACGAACACTCCATTATCATCATAAAGTACAGTACACGAAAACTGTTGTTTAGTGACATACATAATAAGTGTAACTCACTGTTTTTTTACATAAGTATGCGTCTTTGTACTTCCATTAGGTTGCCCATATGTAAGCGCAATCATGCCCATAAAATGTGACTTCTCCTTGTGGTCCAGGCACATTGGTGAACCACAAAGTTGTATTAAAAAACACCTTGTGGTTTAGTTTCCCTGCAGCCTGGTTCAAACCCCAAATTCACCATCAGAAAATTAGTAAATGCACAGTTAGTAGAGACGAACCCTACAAGTGCTTAAATCTAGTGTGAGGTACCATACATACCTTAATCCCGAACAGCTTAAGGACCACGTAAAGAACAAAATAAGTGTACAGAGGTTCCAACGATGCTTTCTTTCGATCAATGACTGCCTTAGCTTCTTTTACGTAGTCTAAGGGGTTGCTTTTGAGTCCGATTGTAAATGGGAGAAGCACGTACCCGATCTTGTTGCCCCATTGACCCATTTTTCCAGTTTTCATTGTTTCGACAAGAGTCTATTGATGCAACAAAGATGTACAGAAAAATGTATGTTAGAAATTTAGAGTATACCATGTCTGATTTGTTAATAAAAGGGTTGTGAAATAAACGACCACACTCATGGTATATATAGTATCATTTTGCATGTTTAGCAACAAATCCAAAGTTTTCTAGTATACATGCCGAACTAGAAATGAACACACAAACAGAAAACTGAACTCACGTCAATCCTGGTGGTTGCTCTTAGGTTGAAAAAGAACATGGCAGGAAGACGAATGTTTTTGGGGATAACATCTTTTTTACTGTTATAAACATAGTAGGGTTGGATCAGTTGGTAAACCCCTTGCCTCTCAACCGAGAGGTCAGGGGTTCGATCCTCACTCCCTACAAAAGGCCGGAGGTCCTTTCTACCACTGGTAGAATTGGAAGCAGCCTCTCTACCTCAGGTAGGGGTATGGCTGTCTACATCATAACCTCCCCCATACACCGGAAACGGTATTGGGTACCCATAACCCGTGGAAGACGGCATTGGGCGTTACTTTACTTTATCTTTTTTACTGTTATAGTCTAGCCCTTTGATTTTACCTGCGTAATCAAATAAAAGATTAATCATACAGCAAAGAAACTTGATCTTATTAGCTAGCAACAGGAAAAATGAAAAGAGTTGTTAATAATGAGTCAGCGGCACCAATCGTGTCGTAAAGCTTGTATGGCAACGCGCAGACTTGAAATTGTTTGTAAAAAATTATTTAGGCAAAAAAAAAATAGCGAGAAAACTTGATGTTTCATGATACACATGTGCAATGAAACTCACTGTATCTGCGATTCAGGTAGCATGATAAACCTGCCTGAGTAACTCCAAGCACAATGTCGTTCAAGGTCTGCAAGATCATCAATGTCATAATTGTCCAATCACACAAACTTAAGGTATCACAATTTGATCTCACATCCTATCTTAACTTGCTAAAGAATAAGGCCTTAACAAAATATGAATAAACTTACCACATTCATGGCATTCTTCACTGCCTTAATATCGGCTAAGCTGACACTTCTACGAACAAAACGCCTAGGCCTATTCTCGACACCTAGTGAACCTTTCAATGGCGTTTCAGTGTCTTTAAGAAACAACACAGTTAGCACAAACATAATAACCGCAACAAGAGAGTTCCAAAACACTTCTAAGATAGACCAAAAACTAGTAACTTTTATATAACCAGAGTCTTTAGTGACAGCTAGCGTTGGTATAGCATTAAGATCAGATGTCTTGCGTGTGCAAGCAAGAACAAGTGTCATTAATGACATACCATCACCTAAGGAATGATGGAAGCAAAAAACGCCAGTCCCTTCAGCATTGCTTGTCTTGATGTCAAGAAGGTGGAGATCCCATAAAGGTTTCGTATTTTCTATGGGAGTTCTGCTGAGGTTTGACATGTAATCAGCCACAAACTTGTCTGGAAACTCAATGTTTGGATCTAGTTTCGGCATTATAATATGGTTGTCGATATTCACCTTTGTTGGAACCCATCTGATGATCCCGGTATCTTTATCAGTGACCTGCAATACCAACAAGATTTTCAAAGACATAAACTAGATTTTTTTTTTTTTTTTTTTTGGTGAACTATAGTGGTGTTTACCTGCAAGCTCGAGAAATGAGGATGTCGAAGGATAGATGTAGAAATTTATAAAACCAAAGTAATTTTACTCAATCAAACGATTTTGATAGTGAACCCAGCCAACCACCCCTTGGCTCACTCTTATTATTAATCAAAAATAACAAAGAATCAGTTTACAATACAAAGAAAGACTTAGATAATCAATACACAAACTAGGGTTTCTTCAACTCAGAAACATGTAGAGAGAAGAAACAATATTCTCACAGAAGATATTTGGAACTATGAGAGATAATATCAGGCCTTCAGCTTTTATAGCTTAGAGAATGAGAAGACTTCTTTCTAGACCTTGAACATTAAGACTTGGCAATAATAGTCCTTTGACTTTTAGATACTAAGCAAATAATGCTTATCTTCAACACTCCCCCATAAGCATTAGACACCAGAAGCTCCCCCATAAATGCTAGCTTCCTGAAGCTTTTCCATTATCATTATCCTGATCTTTAGATCTGTCCTGAAACACATTAAACAATCCAAGATCTTTGCAAAATTTGTTATGGTCAGTAATGTTAAGACCTTTAGTGAACAAATCTGCAATATTTTCCTCAGTTCTGACTTTCACTGGCTTAATAAAGCCATCAGCCACTTTTTCTCTCAAAAAATATAGATCAATCTCAAAGTGCTTGCTTCTCTCATGCAAAACAGGATTAACAGAAATCTGCATAGCAGAATTGTTATCACAGTACATGTTCACAGGCAATCTTATACTAGCATGCAGATCAGCCATCAATTTGGTGATCCACATGACTTCACAACAAACATTACACATTGCCCTGAACTCAGCCTCAGTGGAGGACCTAGCAACAACAGCCTGCTTTTTACTTTTCCAGGAAACCAAATTATTTCCTAGATACACACTGTATCCAGTAACAATCTCCTTGTTACCTTACACTTTGCCCAATCAGAATCAACAAAAACTTTTATACTTTCAATATCACCTTCTTTAAAAGTGATACCAAGACCAGGTTCATTTTTCAAGTACCTTAAAACTCTAAAAGCAAGTCTTAAATGAGATTTCATAGGCTTATGCATTACTTGACTTAAACAATGCACAGCATAAGAAATATCTGGCCTTGTCAAAGTCAAGTAAATCAATTTTCCTACAAGTTTTTGATAATTTGTTATACTAGTTAAAGGCTCATCATCTCCATATTTAGAAACAAGTTTTTTATTATCTGGATTAGTTTCAATAGGTGAACCACATGGTTTACAACCCAACATACCAAATTCAGTTATAAGCTCAGTACAATATTTTCTTTGAGTAAGACAAATCCCATTATCAATATCAAGAACCTCAATTCCCAGAAAATATTTAAGTTTACCCAAGTCCTTAATCAAAAACTTTGAACTTAAAAAACTCTTAAATTTGTTAATCTCATCAATATTATTTCCTGTAATGATAATATCATCAACATATACTAACAAAATTAACAGAATATCATTTTCATGTTTAATAAACAAAGAGAAATCATTTGGACTTTGTATAAACCCATTTTCTTTAAGCACAGATACCAATTTCTCATTCCATTTTTTAGGAGCTTGTTTTAAACCATACAATGACTTAACCAGTTTGCAAACCCTTTTATCATTTTTATCAGAAAAACCTTCTGGCAATGTCATGTAAACATCCTCTTCTAATTCTCCATATAAAAAAGCATTATTTATATCAAGTTGAAACAAAGGCCACTTATTATTAACAACAATGCTTAAAACACATCTTATAGTAACAATTTTAACAATAGGAGAAAATGTTTCCTCATAATCAATTCCTTCTCTCTGATTATATCACTTAGCTACTAATCTAGCTTTAAACCTTTCAACTTCACCATTAGCTTTATATTTAACCTTAAACACCCACTTATAACCTATGGCTTTTCTACCATCTGGTAACTCTACAACCTCCCATGTACCATTTCTATTTAAAGCTTCTATCTCTTGATTCATAGCCTCTATCCATCTAGGATCTTTCACAGCTTCTTCATAAGTTGTAGGTTCATATATTTTATTAAGACTAGATGTAAAAACAAAGTTATCAAAGCTTAAATTTGAATACTTAACAACTTTATCAATACCATACTTATGATTTTTATTAAGAACAAAATCCTTATATTTAGATGGTAAGGCTGTCATTCTACTAGTCCTTCTAACAGTTTGTGCCCCTGCTGGTTCTGGTGATTCAAACATTTTACCAAACATATCTAGATCCTCACCCTCAGATATATAATCATCATCAATATTACTAGTACCCTGTATATCATCAGAAACAATAGTTTCTGTAGTATACTCATCAGTCTCAGTGTCCTTCCTACTAGATGTGTTCCTAGTAAAGTCTACATTAACTGTATCAATCTCTGCTGTATCAACTGGCAAATTGATATCTACATCAGCTGTTTTAGCAGATTCTACAGTCTTAGTATGTAGATGCTCAACATTACTAGCATCACCTTCTACAGTGCTGACACTAGGTTTATAAGTACTAGATTCAGATACAGATCTGTTGTTACTATCTATATTACTTGTCTTATCATCATAGGGTTCATTGGTTCCAAAATTATTTTGACTGCTATCAAAAACTTGATCAAAGAAATTCAAATCATTTACCTCATTATTATCAAATATAAAATCTTTAGTGAATGAGGTATTCTTAAAAGGAAAAACAGTTTCATAAAAATTTACATCTCTTGAAAACATAAACTTCTTTTGATCAATGTTATAAAGTTTATATCCTTTTTTATCAAAAGCATATCCAACATATACACATTTATCAGATCTAGATGCAAACTTATCAGATTCATTTAAAACTGTTGCAAAACATAAGCACCCAAAACATTTTAGATTCAGCAGATTAGGTTGATGTATACACCATCTCAAAAGGACTTTTACAGCATAAACACGGCAGTTGGCAACCTGTTAATAAGGTAAGTAGCAGGTCAGAATAGATTGATCCACATGTTCAAAGGTAACCCCCTGAAACATGAGGGCTCTAGCGATTTTAACAAATGTCTATGTTTTCTCGGCTATACCATTCTTTGAGGTGTGTAGGGACAAGATGTTTGATGCAAAATACCATTCTGTGTTAAAAAACTTTCAAACTTCTTATTTACAAACTCTGTCCCATTGTCACTTCTAAAAACTTTAATAGTTTTATCAAACTGATTTCTAATAAGACTATAAAAACTATTAATATCATCAAAAACTTCAGTTTTATTTTTCATTAAAAACACCCAAACAGCTCTGGTATAGTCATCCACAACAGTAAGAAAATACTTAAACCCTTCTTTACTAGTCACCTTATAAGGACCCCATACATCTAAATGAACAAGATCACCCATATTTTTAGTTTTATGATCACTCAAAGGAAATGGTTTTCTTGTTTGTTTAGCTTTATGACATATCTCCACAGGGTTCGAATTAGTAGTCTTTATATCTTTTATTCTATTTTTAAGCCGTTAAGACTTGGTCGGGAGGGATGTCCAGTCTATTATGCCAAATACAATTTGACATAAAACAACTCTTAATATTACTATTATTAACCCTCTTACCTTCATCTAGAAAGTAAAGACCTCCTTTTTCACTACCAGTCCCCATCAGGAACTTTTGAGTGGAATCACTGATTTTACACATTTTATCATTAAAACTCCACAATTACATTATTATCTTTAGACAACTTATGAACAGATAACAAGCACACATGATACCGGGGAACTACCGAACATCTTTAAAACCAGATTGTTTCCAAACTTGTAACTTCCAATTTGTTTAACACAAGAACAAAATCCCATTGGGATGTGCAATCAGTGAAGATTTAAATGAGAAACATCCATTATATCATAAAGATGTGTAACACAAAAAGTAATATGCTGACTAGCTCCTGAATCAATAATCCATCCAATATAAGTACTATAGGTACTTATATTAGAATTGAAATTAAAGAACCTACATGTAAAGAAACTAATCACACAATTTGAAGCAATAACAGTACCTGCAACACTAGCATGAGCCTTGCTAGTATCACCTGAACCACTAAGTAAAACCATTAATCTGTTATACTGATCTTTAGTAAGAGTATGAGAAGTACTCTTACTAGTATCAGTCTTATTATCAATCACATTATTAACATTCCCTTTTTTAACAAAACCAGGTAGATATCCAACTAACTCAAAACATCTATCAATAGTATGACCAGTCATATTACAATGTTTGCAGACAAAATTTGACACTCTGCCAAACCTTCTGTTGTTATTGTTAGTGTTCTTATTAGAATTCCAATTATTATTTTGATTATTACCAGTAAATGGCTTAGCAAAGAAAGGTCAGCCCCATTTTAAATGATTTATTAGCAACATGATTAATTCTGTGAGACTCATCTCTAGACAAAGTAGCAAAAGCAGATCTAACATCTGGTAAGGGATCAGTAGTGAGAATGAGACTTCTAACAGAGCTAAAGTTATCATCAAGACCCATAAGAAATTGCATCAGTCTTAAAAGATCTGAATGTTTTTCAAAGTGGGGGCATTTCACAAATGCATTGAGGCAGATCAACAAGGGAGTCAAACTGCCTCCATAATGCATTAAACTCATGATAATACTCTGAAAGACTCATTCAGTTGTGTTAAAGTATGTATTTTATGATGCGATTATATATCACGATCCATCCTCTTTGTTATAAGTTTCACTTAATTCATCCCACCACGATTTGGCATTCACAGAAAACACGTGACCTTTATAAAGATCTTGTGATATACAACCAAGAATCCAAGACAAAACCACGAGATTACACTGTCCCACTTTGTGTCCGATATAGAACATCGATGGGATCTCTAATACACTTCCATTAATAAAACCAAGTTTGTTTCTAGTATGCAAGGCTAAGCGCAAAGTGAAGCAGACCACCTTATAGTTCTCGGTACCTTCAAGTTTGAAAGTAATCAACTTAGCACCAATGTCTTGAGGGTGTAAGTATAATGGGTCATATATATCCAATTTTAGTTCACTACTTCCTCCTTCAGGGTCCTTACCCTTATCACCAGGACCATCAACCATAATGACCAGTAAACAGAATTATAAGAAAATAAGTGCACAAGCAGCAAACAAACAGAATAAACAACAACTCCTTGTATCTCCTCAATCACAAATAACCACCAAACAATGTCAACAACTCCAAAAACAAATCCCTTGATCTACTCAACCTCCACAATCCTAATCAAAAAACCTAAAAAAAACCTAAAAGAAGGAGTGAGAGGTGTTACAACCACGCAAGCTTCCAATATCAATATCCAAGAACAGGATCAAGAAGATCCAAACCAAAACAGCAGCACAGCGAAAATATACCTGAATTAGGGTTTGATACAGTAAACCCTAATTTTCAACTAATTTGATTAAAAAATCAAAATAACACACTCCGATCACTAATTAATCCACAAGATTTGTAAAATCAAGCAGTAATTAGAAAAAAATACTATCAGGACCAAAAACCCCCAAAAATCAATAAACCCTAATTTTTGAGAATCAACAATTAACCTTCAGATCTGAAAGATCTGATATCAAACAACCAATATCAACACTCAGAATCACACGATCTACACAAATAGATCAAAACCCCCAAATTGTAAGAAACCCTAGTTAAACAAAAACTTTACAATTTTTTCAAAATCACTTCGGTATAGAGCAACCTGGCTCTGATACTATGTAGAAATTTATAAAACCAAAGTAATTTTACTCAATCAAACGATTTTGATAGTGAACCCAGCCAACCACCCCTTGGCTCACTCTTATTATTAATCAAAAATAACAAAGAATCAGTTTACAATACAAAGAAAGACTTAGATAATCAATACACAAACTAGGGTTTCTTCAACTCAGAAACATGTAGAGAGAAGAAACAATATTCTCACAGAAGATATTTGGAACTATGAGAGATAATATCAGGCCTTCAGCTTTTATAGCTTAGAGAATGAGAAGACTTCTTTCTAGACCTTGAACATTAAGACTTGGCAATAATAGTCCTTTGACTTTTAGAAACTAAGCAAATAATGCTTATCTTCAACAATAGAATTAACAAGTCTTTCTTTGATAACATCAGGCTTGATCTTGGTCTTGCATCCCATCATGGATACGATATAGACATTGGAACCTGGCTCATGAAACAACCTAGCCATAGGACTCAAAGTATGTTCTTCTTCCATGCATATTTCACCACCTTTGGTGCTTGTTTTGATTTGCTTAAGACTATTGAGACCTTGTGAGGAATCCATAGAACTTTCTATATTTAGGAATGCAAGTTTGATTCATAAAATAGCCTCATTTATAACAATAACTATGTACTTATAACTTTTTGCTTTACCATATTCCATCATCAAAATTTCTATATATAAGTATATATAAATTCCCTGCAGCAATTAAACCCATTCTGTTTGTCCCAAGTATTCTCTATGCAAACCCAATTAGTTTGATGTATATGACATGTTCGTTTGTGGCTAATCCAATCGTGTAGAAATAATAAATCTTTGTTACACTAATAAACGTGTTACATTGTACGTATAAGCTTATATGTCACTTATTTTAAGGCGTGCAACCAATGAAAATGTTTACGCTGCCATTTTGTAGACATTCTCTTTTATAAATGAACTGAGATCACACTTCAAGGTTATAAGTCTGCGATATCATGTCAAACCAGGCTACTTATAAATATTTTCAACTTGTGAGAGCAGAGCTACCTTGACTCCATTCGGGTCAACCAAACATACAAGGAAAAATTAATGTAATCTTAATGCAGATTACGTCAAAATGATTCCCATCTTTCTAATTGTTTCACCTAAATATATTCTTTCAGAACCCGAAAGAGTAGCTAGCATAGTGGTTGGGGACTTAAACTTCTCATAAACGGGTCCTTGAATATCTTTTTTTTTAGTCGAGAAAAACAAGTTAAAGAAGCAGCATGTATATCATCTGATATAATGAATATGTAATCTATAACCATAGAATATAGCGGGTAGGTTAAATAGAGTCACGTCGACTTACATACGTGTAGTTGGTTAGAAAGCGAGATTGTGTTTATGGAGAGGTTTGATGCTATTCCTGTTTATGGTTTTTACAGCATGTGTATTAGGTACACACTGTTTTCATTTCTTACCATACATGTATGCTTAGATAATCAAAAGCATTGGTTTGTTTAAACACCTTTCATCCGTTCACCTTTCTTTCTAATCAAAAGTAGTAGATAACGTAAATCAAAACGTCACTGTAGTATAAGCTTTTCGAATAGATGTCTGTGCAGAATATATCTGACATAACTCGTAAATATACCATTTAAACAATCCGTTAAGTTCTAATCATAATATGTTCACATAAATCATCAGTCAGTTGATGTTCTCACCGCCTAACTTGTCATCTTGTTTTCAACTAACATACTTGGTTTAATTAAAGTTGGACGAGATTAATGAATTTGATAAATGATTCACTTATGATCTAAAATCAAGTAAATGGTCTAAAACTCAAACTCAACAGCTTTCATTCCATGAAAATGGACAAAAATATGCATTTTGACCCAAATCACCCAAACAAAAGAATTAAAATGAGAAAGTTCACCTAATTTGACCCATTCTTAGCTATGTTGGCATGTGTTTTGTTCAACCCATTCTCACCCCTAAGAAAGTTGAATAAACATGAACTCAAACAAACAAGAGCAAAACAATCACCAAATTTGACCCATTAGTAGATATTTGAGCCAATTCACCCTTCTAAATTTGACCCATTTCGTGTTTCACTGTTGAAATTTTGATACGAAACGCTAAAATTAAAACTTGACTTCCGATAGTGGAGTTGTACCAACTATACAGACTAACAGGAACATTTAGGTTCACGTCCAATCAATAAAAAACGCAAAATCAAATATAATCACCAATGAATTCATACAATCAACTACTTTTCCATATCTAATAACAAAACACAAAACTCGGACAAACTTATTCTCATTTCGTTCTAAATCCATCTGACCCTTTTCAAAGCTTAATCAAGTCTGAGGATATAAACATTCATGATTTACTTTAATGACAAAGAGCCATAAAATACAAGCGTGCAGTTAAAATCAGTCCTATATTCAATTCAGTTAATATCATGTGAATTTGGCGTGTCAATGCATCAAGATAAAGACCTTTCTTATGATCTACTGTTAGAATCAACAACCAATAATCCAAAGATGAAGAACAAGAAAAGAAGCAAGACTCGACAAATTTGCGGAAGCTTTTCTATATTCAAAACCAAATTCAAAGGTACAAATCTAATTCAAACTTACAAACGGATACAAAACAAATTCAAATGGTGGTACTAATCTCTTCCACCCCTCATCTCCTTTTATGGTGGAGGAGGGGGAAGCAAGCAAACTCCAATTTGGATTTGAAAACGGCTCTTCAAATTCAATTTGGACTCGAAGACGCGTAGCATACGCGTACGCGAAGCTTAGGACTTAAGCAAAAACCAACCGACCCTTAGGATTTCTAATCATATTCATAACAATTACTTTATGGAAGGCGAGGAGCTAATGGTCGTTGCTATTTCTTTCAAAGATTTTTGTAGGTGTCCTCCATTTTGTTTGTAAGTGTCCTCCATTTTGTTCAAAAGTGGTGATGAGGCTATCATGCTTGATGTAAATATTTTGTTGAAATACGCAAGCCTGGCAAGTGAGATGCATGTTGGATGTGACATCGATCTTCCGGCATAGTGATGCCATGCTTATGGCTATTGCCCAATACTTCCCATGCGAGCCCTACTTCTGGAAAAAGTTTTCATGGTGTAGGTATGTTGAATCATAATGAATGTTTCTTTAACTTTACAGTTTAACATTCAACCTCTTTCACCAAATTTTTTATCTATTGGCTGATGAAGAATATAAAAGAATAGCATATCCATTCGATTCTAGGAATCAACGTACCGGTGTTTAATCTATTTGATTGGTAATAACAATTACAATAACTATAACCAAAAATAATAAGAGAGATTAAAAAAAAAGGTTATTTATATGTTTCACATTCTGATTTGGCCTCTATGTTCTCTCGCTTTGAACCCAAGAATTAACTCGCCTGCGATGGTCACACACGTCATAAAATGGTTCCCTAGTGCAATCTAGAGCGTTAATGAAGATCGTCATTATATCATTAAACATTCCGTTATAAGTCGGTCAGAGAAAATATGCAACCTGCTTTACAACATGAGTCCTCACTATAATATATGTAGAACTTCAAAAGACTCTTCTTGTAACAACCTCATACACCTGCAGCAAGATTGTCTTGTTATTTTCTTCACTTGTATGATGATTGCAAAAATTGGATCTCATTTAGTTAGAAAAAGAAATTATGCCCCTCTTTGAATTCTTGTAAGATCTATGATTCATAATCTTATCTATCTTGGAATGAAACAACAACGTACACTGGTTAGTTTGTTAAAAGAGTAATTAAAGTAAACAGTTATAATTATATAGGGTCGTCTGCTCGTCCTAAACATAAAGGTTATATATACTACGTATTTGGGATTTCATATATAAAATAAGTCTTAAAATTTTAATACAAAAAAGTTACTATAAAAGTAAATTTAAAGAATTAATGTAAAATTTAAAAATTTAAGTCTCATTTAAACTATATAGTAAACCTCCTCCAATAATGATATATTTTATAGATTTGTTTATAAAAAAAAGCTCATTAAACTTACAACCACTAATTTAATGCTAAAATTTGAAAAATGAAAGTGGTAATTATTTACACTATTAATAATTTAGACGTTCTACTATTGAAAAACATGCATCTACTACGTTATAAAATATTTGAGACATGCTAAATAAAAATGGTTTAAAATGAAAAGCAATTGCTTGCCACAAAAATAATCACCGAGTATCCGTAAAAATAACTGTATCTAACTTTTTCTTGTTAGAGTAATCAACTCATACAGAAACCACAATTATAAGAAGTCAAACTTCCAAAATGGTTAGTTATAATGTGTAGCATTAAGCTAAGTTACCCATGTGGCAACCCACATAAGTTACACCATTAGCATCATCCAATAATCCTATACAAAAGAGTATGATTAACAAAGTTTGACAACCTCTAAATTAATACAAATTTGTTCACCTCCAATTCAAAAAATTTGTTTACCTCCTGTTCACCTCATATAATGAATCCACCAACTAACTTCGATAATGTTTAGACGGAACTATGTTTAGCCAAGCAGCGACAGAGTTGATAGCGAAGTCCTAATGGCAGTGATGGCGTTGGATAGTCAACGGAGGGTGAGGGACAAGTTTTGTTACAAATGTAATGTTATATTTGGCATGTCACATGTGTGTAAATTATATGAGGATATTTTAATGTTAGGCAATTACTTTTTTAGGAAATGGATCTACAAACGATATTTTGGTATTTTGAATAAATATGTGAGACATTTAAAGGAAACGACATCTATACACGATGCCGCCAAGATGCCAAAATTCACACACGTAAATAAATAGATATTTAAAAATATAAAATGTTACACTTTACTGGAAATCAAATTTCTAATAGTTTAAAATACATGTCCATAAAAAATTAAGTTTATCATAAACTTAACATAACAAGAAAATGCATCACAAAATATTGAAACTGATAATTAGACAAACAATCTATGCTCAGTAGACTCAAGATAGCCAAGATGCCAAAGATGTATGAATGAAGGAATGTTTTGCATGTTATTTTATACTCATCCCTCTCTTGGTCATTTGTTGAAACAAAGCGATCTGGGATGCTGGATGCCAACACCATTTGATAACATTTCTCCTTTCATAAATTTTAATGATTAAATCAATTATTTAGATATATTTGATATTTCATTGTTTGTAAAGGACATATATAAATTATGAAATTAAGTTATGGAAGAGATGTTAAGGACAAATATAGTTTATATATACCAGAAGGGTACCCGCGCAATGCCGGGTACCTGGTGACTATTTTTTTGGCGAGCAAATTTTTTTCATTTTAAACATTCCTTATCTAGCATGTCTGAAGTACTTTATAGCGTACTAAATATATGTTTTTCAAAAGTATAACGTCTAAATTATTAATATATTTTAGCATTAAATTGATGGTTATAAGTTTAATGGGCTTTTTTTTTATAAATAATTCTATTAAAATATATCATTATTGGAGGGATTACTACATGATTTAAATAAGACTTAAATTTTTAAATTTTACATTAATTTTCCATTTTTTTTATAATAATTTTTTGTCTTAAAATTTTAAGACTTCTTTTCCTATTATACTAAGATCCAAATGCTTTCTACTGTGATAATTTTGTAGCTTTTTTTGTATTCTTTCGTAAACCATGAGTTTTTCTTTATTTTAAGATTTCGTAATTGAATTTTAATGTATATAAGTAATTTTTTTCATTTTTATATGTTACAAATATTAGTATGGTGGTTACAAATGTATTTCCCATTAAATTACTTATTTGATCATTAATACGACGGTTACAACTTTTGAGGTTACAAGTATTGATCAAGTTTTGTAATCCTTCCATAATAAGAAATATTTTTGGTCTTAATTTTTTTAAGACTTCTATAATTAGAATGTCCTAAATGCATTATATAGTAGTATAGATGTGTGTGTTGAAAAGATGTTATAGTGTTTAGAAAGATACACAAGATGCACACATGATCCAGTGTCGTTCTTTCGTTACTTGCTTTTAGCACTTTGTGTCCCTGATGCTGAATTCTTGATGAGATAGATAGATTAATTCCTCAAGATCGTCACATAGTTGTTGAGGATCGGGTATGGAAGAATTAAAAACCAAATTCAAAGTTTGGCATCCCCTAAACTTTACAAATTTGTTCACATCCTATTCAAAAAACAATCAAATATATCAAATCCGCCAGCTACTAACTTCGAAAATGTCAAGATGGAGATGTATTTAGCCAAGCAGTGACAGAGTAGATAACGACGTCCAACCGGTAGTGATGGCTTGGAATGTCAACGAAATGATTGCATCGAGGGCAAGTTTGGTTACATGGATTAGGCCGATATGTTGCACATGTAGATGTTTTGTTTGGCGTGTGTGCGTGAAACGTGTGTGAAACTAAATTCACAAGCGATTTTTTATTTATTTATTTTTTTGAAATGGATGTAGGATATTTAGGTATGTAAGTGTATGTTTGGCCAAACGTAGCAGTGACAGACTCACAGAAGCCGTAAGCAATAGCAACAAGCAGTCAGTGGCGGAGCCAGCCACCAATCTAATGTGGTTTCTGGAATAGTAAAGACAAAAGTATTAACGGGTCAACAACCAACTAGTCATTTAAGGTCGGGTCGGTACAATTTAACAAAAGCATATATTGATAGAACATCAAACTGAACGTGTAGAAGCCTTTTATTTTAACTTTCACATAAATATTTGATGCACATCAATACACGTTTAGATATTCGGTGCAAGTAAAACATAAAAAGTATATATCTTCTTAACTTTTGCTTAAACTAATTATCCTAATTCTATGATCGTAACTAAGAGCAAAAAGCTAATATACTGTTAGCTTACTTTAAATCTCTCTCACTTTAAAGTTTCAAATTACAATGATGGAGCTTTATTTTTCAAAAATAGTATCATTAAAAAAACAACAAATAGTAAGAGAATATGAAAAGTTGAGAAATGTTCATAATTTCAGTTTTACATAAATATTTTACTCTTACCCACGTGATCATATTCTACATATTCTTTCTTTGACTTAAACGTACTGCTCCTCTTTTTTCTTTTTTCTTTTGCTTCATCTCTCTCATAGTATACCACTCAACTCTTACAACTCCATTAACAAGCTTTTAAGACTTTCTCATAACAAGATCTATTTTTACCATTGTTTTCTCCTCATTTCGCCTGTTTTAGTCACCATGTTTCACCATTTCAACATCTAAGGTGGTTCCGGACATATTTCTAAGGTAGGTCCCAAATATTTTACCACATCGCTTGTACACGGAAATTATTTATTAAGGTGGTTCCTGGGCACCACCTAAATGTGTTTAAATCCGCCCCTGCAAGCACTAAGCATTAGCAACAAGTAGTTAGCAAACGTAGTTATAGCTATAATTATAAATTGTAAAATGACGTAAAAAGACACACATTAACATAAAAAAATCTTTAAAAAAAATAAAATGGGAATATATGTAATTTGAGTGCCAAAACGCTAACGACTAGATCTAAATGCATTTTGATGAAGCGTTTTGAATAGGAGCGGTTAGACACACGACTCAACCACTAGCTGATTGTTGCCAAACAAACATTACATTTAAACCGCTAATCGCTCTAAAAAGCTAAAAATGTTTGGTGCTAAACATACACATTATTTGAGGAAACAATACACTAGGGCTGAGCAATCCCGAACGACAACCGACGACCGACCGACGCCCGACTCCGACCGACACAAACCGACCTTAACTCTGGTCGGGACTCGGGATGGGCTTTCAGCCTTGTCGGGACTCGGGTCGGGTCGGGAGTCGGGATTATTTCGGGACTCGGGTCGGGATTACCCAAACTAAAATCAGGTCAGGATTCGGTTAAAACTTTCAACCTTGTCGATTTTGGGATAGGTCACGATCGGGTCAGGACAGGTCGGTTTCAGCCATATGCTCGGCCCATTTGAGGATACAAAACTCAAACAAGATACCAATCCGCCAAAACTTACACCTATAAATAAATAAGTATGTTTAACTATTTAAAATGTTACACTGCATTAGAAAACAAAATTTTAATATTTTAAATTGCAATTTCGAGTTGGAGCAATTTTATTATAAAATTGATCTAATCAAGAAATGCATTACAAAATATTAAAACTGTTAATTAGACAGTCAAAAGACTTGTAATAGCCTAAGAGCTAATTAAGATTGTATGAATGATTGGATGTTTGGCATGTTATTTTATACTCAACCTCTCTAGGCCATTTGGTGATTTCAAGCGATGTGGGATACCAAATGTAAAACCATTTCAGACCCCAGTGTGTTTTCTATATCAATATTATAGCTTATTTGTTTAATATTTTGATCAAGTATGTTTAGATAAGGGATGAATTAGAGCATTAGGTGCCCATGAGTCATAGGACTCGTGTTATAACAAAAAGTGATGCCATCTCAACACTTTCTTCTATAATTCATAACCTATAACTTATCCCGGAAAAACACTTTCCCTCCATCACTCACGTAGTTGCTACGTTAAACAATATAAATATAATGGCTATCAAATCAATGTCTCATTTATAAGTTGAAACCATTTTCCCTCTCTTTGCAGGAACTACCTACAAAAGTAATGAAACAGATAGAGGCTAGGGAGAATGACTTGACCGCACTAGTTTCCGGAAATTGAGGCACTTATAATGTAGGTGGTTGATGGACCATCCGAGCTAAGAAGTATAATTTGTAAGAGATGGGAATCAGTGGAAAAGACCCAAGTAGCCATTAAGAACCCTTATGGAAGAATTCCAAGTATGGTCGAAGAAAAGAATGATGCCAAGTGAACCCAAGAGTGCTCACGTTGAGCAACGTAAGGGTAGACGGACACCTTTTTGGAAGAGATGAAGGATGAGATTAACCAATGCTTTGAAGATTTAGGAGTCTTATTTTCATTGAAGGTCCAGATCAAGTCATTGCTCGAGAAGTTGCCTACAGAGATGGAAGCAAACTATTCTCACCACATAACTACGGTCTTTTATTCTACTCAATGATATTTTTTCATCACACAAGTCGGTTTGAAAGCATTTGCATGCAATTCGTTTATGTGAGTGATCATATGTGATTCATCGTTAATTTTAGATCTAGTTCTAGGTGATACAATATGACTAAGATTCATGTTTTGCTGGCCATGTCATATATGTAAACATTTGCGAAGATTTTTTGCTCTTTTCCTTTTATACAGAGCTCCAAAAATTACAAACAGTCACTTGAGTTTATGTTTTTCGTTATTATTAAACAACCAATTGTCCCAATTGGCCTTTATTCTGGTGGTATTTGTGTGAGATTAATGTCCCCAACAAATAGGCCGTGGGTTCAAGTGCCGTGAGAGACAAATAAACTCGCAATGTGACTCTAAACAAGCTTTAACAATAATAAAGATACAACAGTGAAAATATATAGGAACAAGATCTCATTTGGACTTATAATAAGAAGGGTACTCACCAAGAAAGCACTATTAATAACATCAATAAGTAAAAGACATATTATAGTTTTAGAGCGATACATAAGATGCACAAATCATCGGGCCGCGACGTACTGTCGTTTATTTGCTACTTTCTTTGGCACTCTCTGTCCCTAAAGCTGAGTTCTTGATGAGATAAAGGGATTCCTCAAGATCTTCACATAGTTGTTGAGGATCGGGTATGGTCTCTTCATCTGCTGATATCACGAACGTCAATTTATCCATATAACTCACGATATGAATCATCAATGCCTGCGACAATTATACACGAACACTCCATTATCATCATAAAGTACAGTACACGAAAACTGTTGTTTAGTGACATACATAATAAGTGTAACTCACTGTTTTTTTACATAAGTATGCGTCTTTGTACTTACATTAGGTTGCCCATATGTAAGCGCAATCATGCCCATAAAATGTGACTTCTCCTTGTGGTCCAGGCACATTGGTGAACCACAAAGTTGTATTAAAAAACACCTTGTGGTTTAGTTTCCCTGCAGCCTGGTTCAAACCCCAAATTCACCATCAGAAAATTAGTAAATGCACAGTTAGTAGAGACGAACCCTACAAGTGCTTAAATCTAGTGTGAGGTACCATACATACCTTAATCCCGAACAGCTTAAGGACCACGTAAAGAACAAAATAAGTGTACAGAGGTTCCAACGATGCTTTCTTTCGATCAATGACTGCCTTAGCTTCTTTTACGTAGTCTAAGGGGTTGCTTTTGAGTCCGATTGTAAATGGGAGAAGCACGTACCCGATCTTGTTGCCCCATTGACCCATTTTTCCAGTTTTCATTGTTTCGACAAGAGTCTATTGATGCAACAAAGATGTACAGAAAAATGTATGTTAGAAATTTAGAGTATACCATGTCTGATTTGTTAATAAAAGGGTTGTGAAATAAACGACCACACTCATGGTATATATAGTATCATTTTGCATGTTTAGCAACAAATCCAAAGTTTTCTAGTATACATGCCGAACTAGAAATGAACACACAAACAGAAAACTGAACTCACGTCAATCCTGGTGGTTGCTCTTAGGTTGAAAAAGAACATGGCAGGAAGACGAATGTTTTTGGGGATAACATCTTTTTTACTGTTATAAACATAGTAGGGTTGGATCAGTTGGTAAACCCCTTGCCTCTCAACCGAGAGGTCAGGGGTTCGATCCTCACTCCCTACAAAAGGCCGGAGGTCCTTTCTACCTTTGGTAGAATTGGAAGCAGCCTCTCTACCTTAGGTAGGGGTATGGCTGTCTACATCATAACCTCCCCCATACACCGGAAACGGTATTGGGTACCCATAACCCGTGGAAGACGGCATTGGGCGTTACTTTACTTTACTTTATCTTTTTTACTGTTATAGTCTAGCCCTTTGATTTTACCTGCGTAATCAAATAAAAGATTAATCATACAGCAAAGAAACTTGATCTTATTAGCTAGCAACAGGAAAAATGAAAAGAGTTGTTAATAATGAGTCAGCGGCACCAATCGTGTCGTAAAGCTTGTATGGCAACGCGCAGACTTGAAATTGTTTGTAAAAAATTATTTAGGCAAAAAAAAAATAGCGAGAAAACTTGATGTTTCATGATACACATGTGCAATGAAACTCACTGTATCTGCGATTCAGGTAGCATGATAAACCTGCCTGAGTAACTCCAAGCACAATGTCGTTCAAGGTCTGCAAGATCATCAATGTCATAATTGTCCAATCACACAAACTTAAGGTATCACAATTTGATCTCACATCCTATCTTAACTTGCTAAAGAATAAGGCCTTAACAAAATATGAATAAACTTACCACATTCATGGCATTCTTCACTGCCTTAATATCGGCTAAGCTGACACTTCTACGAACAAAACGCCTAGGCCTATTCTCGACACCTAGTGAACCTTTCAATGGCGTTTCAGTGTCTTTAAGAAACAACACAGTTAGCACAAACATAATAACCGCAACAAGAGAGTTCCAAAACACTTCTAAGATAGACCAAAAACTAGTAACTTTTATATAACCAGAGTCTTTAGTGACAGCTAGCGTTGGTATAGCATTAAGATCAGATGTCTTGCGTGTGCAAGCAAGAACAAGTGTCATTAATGACATACCATCACCTAAGGAATGATGGAAGCAAAAAACGCCAGTCCCTTCAGCATTGCTTGTCTTGATGTCAAGAAGGTGGAGATCCCATAAAGGTTTCGTATTTTCTATGGGAGTTCTGCTGAGGTTTGACATGTAATCAGCCACAAACTTGTCTGGAAACTCAATGTTTGGATCTAGTTTCGGCATTATAATATGGTTGTCGATATTCACCTTTGTTGGAACCCATCTGATGATCCCGGTATCTTTATCAGTGACCTGCAATACCAACAAGATTTTCAAAGACATAAACTAGATTTTTTTTTTTTTTTTTTTTTGGTGAACTATAGTGGTGTTTACCTGCAAGCTCGAGAAATGAGGATGTCGAAGGATAGATGTAGAAATTTATAAAACCAAAGTAATTTTACTCAATCAAACGATTTTGATAGTGAACCCAGCCAACCACCCCTTGGCTCACTCTTATTATTAATCAAAAATAACAAATAATCAGTTTACAATACAAAGAAAGACTTAGATAATCAATACACAAACTAGGGTTTCTTCAACTCAGAAACATGTAGAGAGAAGAAACAATATTCTCACAGAAGATATTTGGAACTATGAGAGATAATATCAGGCCTTCAGCTTTTATAGCTTAGAGAATGAGAAGACTTCTTTCTAGACCTTGAACATTAAGACTTGGCAATAATAGTCCTTTGACTTTTAGAAACTAAGCAAATAATGCTTATCTTCAACAATAGAATTAACAAGTCTTTCTTTGATAACATCAGGCTTGATCTTGGTCTTGCATCCCATCATGGATACGATATAGACATTGGAACCTGGCTCATGAAACAACCTAGCCATAGGACTCAAAGTATGTTCTTCTTCCATGCATATTTCACCACCTTTGGTGCTTGTTTTGATTTGCTTAAGACTATTGAGACCTTGTGAGGAATCCATAGAACTTTCTATATTTAGGAATGCAAGTTTGATTCATAAAATAGCCTCATTTATAACAATAACTATGTACTTATAACTTTTTGCTTTACCATATTCCATCATCAAAATTTCTATATATAAGTATATATAAATTCCCTGCAGCAATTAAACCCATTCTGTTTGTCCCAAGTATTCTCTATGCAAACCCAATTAGTTTGATGTATATGACATGTTCGTTTTGTGGCTAATCCAATCGTGTAGAAATAATAAATCTTTGTTACACTAATAAACGTGTTACATTGTACGTATAAGCTTATATGTCACTTATTTTAAGGCGTGCAACCAATGAAAATGTTTACGCTGCCATTTTGTAGACATTCTAATTTATAAATGAACTGAGATCACACTTCAAGGTTATAAGTCTGCGATATCATGTCAAACCAGGCTACTTATAAATATTTTCAACTTGTGAGAGCAGAGCTACCTTGACTCCATTCGGGTCAACCAAACATACAAGGAAAAATTAATGTAATCTTAATGCAGATTACGTCAAAATGATTCCCATCTTTCTAATTGTTTCACCTAAATATATTCTTTCAGAACCCGAAAGAGTAGCTAGCATAGTGGTTGGGGACTTAAACTTCTCATAAACGGGTCCTTGAATATCTTTTTTTTTTTAGTCGAGAAAAAAACAAGTTAAAGAAGCAGCATGTATATCAGTACTGATATAATGAATATGTAATCTATAACCATAGAATATAGCAGGTAGGTTAAATAGAGTCACGTACGTACTTACATACGTGTAGTTGGTTAGAAAGCGAGATTGTGTTTATGGAGAGGTTTGATGCTATTCCTGTTTATGGTTTTTACAGCATGTGTATTAGGTACACACTGTTTTCATTTCTTACCATACATGTATGCTTAGATAATCAAAAGCATTAGTTTGTTTAAACACCTTTCATCCATTCACCTTTCTGGCTAATCAAAAGTAGTAGATAATGTAAATCAAAACGTCACTGTAGTATAAGCTTTTCAAGTAGATGTCTGTGTAGAATATATTTGACACAACTCGAAAATATACCACTTAAACAATGGGTTAAGTTCTAATCAAATATGTTCACATAAATCATCAGTCAGTTGATGTTCTCACCGCCTAACTTGTCATCTTGTTTTCAACTAACATACTTGGTTTAATTAAAGTTGGACGAGATTAATGAATTTGATAAATGATTCACTTATGATCTAAAATCAAGTAAATGGTCTAAAACTCAAACTCAACAGCTTTCATTCCATGAAAATGGACAAAAATATGCATTTTGACCCAAATCACCCAAACAAAAGAATTAAAATGAGAAAGTTCACCTAATTTGACCCATTCTTAGCTATGTTGGCATGTGTTTTGTTCAACCCATTCTCACCCCTAAGAAAGTTGAATAAACATGAACTCAAACAAACAAGAGCAAAACAATCACCAAATTTGACCCATTAGTAGATATTTGAGCCAATTCACCCTTCTAAATTTGACCCATTTCGTGTTTCACTGTTGAAATTTTGATACGAAACGCTAAAATTAAAACTTGACTTCCGATAGTGGAGTTGTACCAACTATACAGACTAACAGGAACATTTAGGTTCACGCCTCAATCAATAAAAAACGCAAAATCAAATATAATCACCAATGAATTCATACAATCAACTACTTTTCCATATCTAATAACAAAAACAAAAACTCGGACAAACTTATTCTCATTTCGCTCTAAATCCATCTGACCCTTTTCAAAGCTTAATCAAGTCTGAGGATATAAACATTCATGATTTACTTTAATGACAAAGAGCCATAAAATACAAGCGTGCAGTTAAAATCAGTCCTATATTCAATTCAGTTAATATCATGTGAATTTGGCGTGTCAATGCATCAAGATAAAGACCTTTCTTATGATCTACTTTATGGAAGGCGAGGAGCTAATGGTCGTTGCTATTTCTTTCAAAGATTTTTGTAGGTGTCCTCCATTTTGTTTGTAAGTGTCCTCCATTTTGTTCAAAAGTGGTGATGAGGCTATCATGCTTGATGTAAATATTTTGTTGAAATACGCAAGCCTGGCAAGTGAGATGCATGTTGGATGTGACATCGATCTTCCGGCATAGTGATGCCATGCTTATGGCTATTGCCCAATACTTCCCATGCGAGCCCTACTTCTCGGAAAAAAGTTTTCATGGTGTAGGTATGTTGAATCATAATGAATGTTTCTTTAACTTTACAGTTTAACATTCAACCTCTTTCACCAAATTTTTTATCTATTGGCTGATGAAGAATATAAAAGAATAGCATATCCATTCGATTCTAGGAATCAACGTACCGGTGTTTAATCTATTTGATTGGTAATAACAATTACAATAACTATAACCAAAAATAATAAGAGATTAAAAAAGGTTATTTATATGTTTCACATTCTGATTTGGCCTCTATGTTCTCTCGCTTTGAACCCAAGAATTAACTCGCCTGCGATGGTCACACACGTCATAAAATGGTTCCCTAGTGCAATCTAGAGCGTTAATGAAGATCGTCATTATATCATTAAACATTCCGTTATAAGTCGGTCAGAGAAAATATGCAACCTGCTTTACAACATGAGTCCTCACTATAATATATGTAGAACTTCAAAAGACTCTTCTTGTAACAACCTCATACACCTGCAGCAAGATTGTCTTGTTATTTTCTTCACTTGTATGATGATTGCAAAAATTGGATCTCATTTAGTTAGAAAAAGAAATTATGCCCCTCTTTGAATTCTTGTAAGATCTATGATTCATAATCTTATCTATCTTGGAATGAAACAACAACGCATTACTGGTTAGTTTGTTAAAAGAGTAATTAAAGTAACAGTTATAATTATATAGGGTCGATGCTCGTCCTAAACATAAAGGTTATATATACTACGTATTTGGGATTTCATATATAAAATAAGTCTTAAAATTTCAATACAAAAAAGTTACTATAAAAGTAAATTTAAAGAATTAATGTAAAATTTAAAAATTTAAGTCTCATTTAAACTATATAGTAAACCTCCTCCAATAATGATATATTTTATAGATTTGTTTATAAAAAAAAGCTCATTAAACTTACAACCACTAATTTAATGCTAAAATTTGAAAAATGAAAGTGGTAATTATTTACACTATTAATAATTTAGACGTTCTACTATTGAAAAACATGCATCTACTACGTTATAAAATATTTGAGACATGCTAAATAAAAAAGGTTTAAAATGAAAAGCAATTGCTTGCCACAAAAATAATCACCGAGTATCCGCAAAGCCGCATTATGCGGGTACCCTTCAAGTTGATTATAACTGTATCTAACTTTTTCTTGTTAGAGTAATCAACTCATACAGAAACCACAATTATAAGAAGTCAAACTTCCAAAATGGTTAGTTATAATGTGTAGCATTAAGCTAAGTTACCCATGTGGCAACCCACATAAGTTACACCATTAGCATCATCCAATAATCCTATACAAAAGAGTATGATTAACAAAGTTTGACAACCTCTAAATTAATACAAATTTGTTCACCTCCAATTCAAAAAATTTGTTTACCTCCTGTTCACCTCATATAATGAATCCACCAACTAACTTCGATAATGTTTAGACGGAACTATGTTTAGCCAAGCAGCGGCAGAGTTGATAGCGAAGTCCTAATGGCAGTGATGGCGTTGGATAGTCAACGGAGGGTAAGGGACAAATTTTGTTACAAATGTAATGTTATATTTGGCATGTCACATGTGTGTAAATTATATGAGGATATTTGAATGTTAGGCAATTACTTTTTTAGGAAATGGATCTACAAACGATATTTTGGTATTTTGAATAAGTATGTGAGACATTTAAAGGAAACGACATCTATACACGATGCCGCCAAGATGCCAAAATTCACACACGTAAATAAATAGATATTTAAAAATATAAAATGTTACACTTTACTGGAAATCAAATTTCTAATAGTTTAAAATACATGTCCATAAAAAATTAAGTTTATCATAAACTTAACATAACAAGAAAATGCATCACAAAATATTGAAACTGATAATTAGACAAACAATCTATGCTCAGTAGACTCAAGATAGCCAAGATGCCAAAGATGTATGAATGAAGGAATGTTTTGCATGTTATTTTATACTCATCCCTCTCTTGGTCATTTGTTGAAACAAAGCGATCTGGGATGCTGGATGCCAACACCATTTGATAACATTTCTCCTTTCATAAATTTTAATGATTAAATCAATTATTTAGATATATTTGATATTTCATTGTTTGTAAAGGACATATATAAATTATGAAATTAAGTTATGGAAGAGATGTTAAGGACAAATATAGTTTATATATACCAGAAGGGTACCCGGGCAATGCGGCGCCGGGTACCTGGTGACTATTTTTTTGGCGAGCAAATTTTTTTAATTTTAAACATTCCTTATTTAGCATGTCTGAAGTACTTTATAGCGTAGTAAATATATGTTTTTCAAAAGTATAACGTCTAAATTATTAATATATTTTAGCATTAAATTGGTGGTTATAAGTTTAATGGGCTTTTTTTTTATAAATAATTCTATTAAAATATATCATTATTGGAGGGATTACTACATGATTTAAATAAGACTTAAATTTTTAAATTTTACATTAATTTTCCATTTTTTTATAATAATTTTTTGTCTTAAAATTTTAAGACTTCTTTTCCTATTATACTAAGATCCAAATGCTTTCTACTGTGATAATTTTGTAGCTTTTTTTTGTATTCTTTCGTAAACCATGAGTTTTTTTTATATTAAGATTTCGTAATTGAATTTTAATGTATATTAGTAATTTTTTTCAGTTTTATATGTTACAAATATTAGTATGGTGGTTACAAATGTATTTCCCATTAAATTACTTATTTGATCATTAATACGACGGTTACAACTTTTGACGTTACAAGTATTGATCAAGTTTTGTAATCCTTCCATAATAAGAAATATTTTTGGTCTTAATTTTTTTAAGACTTCTATAATTAGAATGTCCTAAATGCATTATATAGTAGTATAGATGTGTGTGTTGAAAAGATGTTATAGTTTTTAGAAAGATACACAAGATGCACACATGATCCAAAAGGTTCTTTCGTTACTTGCTTTTAGCACTTTGTGTCCCTGATGCTGAATTCTTGATGAGATAGATAGATTAATTCCTCAAGATCGTCACATAGTTGTTGAGGATCGGGTATGGAAGAATTAAAAACCAAATTCAAAGTTTGGCATCCCCTAAACTTTACAAATTTGTTCACATCCTATTCAAAAAACAATCAAATATAACAAATCCGCCAGCTACTAACTTCGAAAATGTCATGATGGAGATGTGTTTAGCCAAGCATGACACAGAGTAGATAACGACGTCCAACCGGTAGTGATGGCTTGGAATGTCAACGAAATGATTGCATCGAGGGCAAGTTTGGTTACATGGATTAGGCCGATATGTTGCACATGTAGATGTTTTGTTTGGCGTGTGTGCGTGAAACGTGTGTGAAACTAAATTCACAAGCGATTTTTTATTTATTTATTTTTTTGAAATGGATGTAGGATATTTAGGTATGTAAGTGTATGTTTGGCCAAACGTAGCAGTGACAGACTCACAGAAGCCGTAAGCAATAGCAACAAGCAGTCAGTGGCGGAGCCAGCCACCAATCTAATGTGGTTTCTGGAATAGTAAAGACAAAAGTATTAACGGGTCAACAACCAACTAGTCATTTAAGGTCGGGTCGGTACAATTTAACAAAAGCATATATTGATAGAACATCAAACTGAACGTGTAGAAGCCTTTTATTTTAACTTTCACATAAATATTTGATGCACATCAATACACGTTTAGATATTCGGTGCAAGTAAAACATAAAAACTACGAGTATATATCTTCTTAACTTTTGCTTAAACTAATTATCCTAATTCTATGATCGTAACTAAGAGCAAAAAGCTAATATACTGTTAGCTTACTTTAAATCTCTCTGACTTTAAAGTTTCAAATTACAATGATGGAGCTTTATTTTTCAAAAATAGCATCATTAAAAAAACAACAAATAGTAAGAGAATATGAGAAGTTGAGAAATGTTCATAATTTCAGTTTTACATAAATATTTTACTCTTACCCACGTGATCATATTCTACATATTCTTTCTTTGACTTAAACGTCTCTGCTCTCTTTTTCTTTTTCTTTTTTGCTTCATCTCTCTCATAGTGTACCACTCAACTCTTACAACTCCATTAACAAGCTTTTAAGACTTTCTCATAACAAGATCTATTTTTACCATTGTTTTCTCCTCATTTCGCATGTTTTAGTAACCATGTTTCACCATTTCAACATCTAAGGTGATTCCCGACATATTTCTAAGGTAGGTCCCAAATATTTTACCACATCGCTTGTACACGGAAATTATTTATTAAGGTGGTTCCTGAGCACCACCTAAATGTGTTTAATCCGCCCCTGCAAGCACTAAGCATTAGCAACAAGTAGTTAGCAAACGTAGTTATAGCTATAATTATAAATTGTAAAATGACGTAAAAAGACACACATTAACATAAAAAAATCTTTAAAAAAAATAAAATGGGAATATATGTAATTTGAGTGCCAAAACGCTAACGACTAGATCTAAATGCATTTTGATGAAGCGTTTTGAATAGGAGCGGTTAGACACACGACTCAACCACTAGCTGATTGTTGCCAAACAAACATTACATTTAAACCGCTAATGCGCTCTAAAAGCTAAAAATGTTTGGTGCTAAACATACACATTATTTGAGGAAACAATACACTAGGGAATGAGCAATCGAACGACAACCGACGACCGACCGGCCCGACTCGACCGACACAAACCGACCTTAACTCGGCCGGGACTCGGGATGGGCTTTCATTTGCCGGGACTCGGCCGGGTCGGAGTCTGATTGTTTCGGGATAACACTAAGAAAACCATACAAAGCGGTTTGTTTCGGGACTCGGGTCGGGATTACCCAAACTAAAATCAGGTCAGGATTCGGTTAAAATTTTCAACCTTGTCGGTTTTGGGATAGGTCACGATCGGGTCAGGACAGGTCGGTTTCAGCCATATGCTCGGCCCATTTGAGGATACAAAACTCAAACAAGATACCAAGCCGCCAAAACTTACACCTATAAATAAATAAATAAGTATGTTTAACTATTTAAAATGTTACACTGCATTAGAAAACAAAATTTTAATATTTTAAATTGCAATTTCGAGTTGGAGCAATTTTATTATAAAATTGATCTAATCAAGAAATGAATTACAAAATATTAAAAATGTTAATTAGACAGTCAAAAGACTCGTAATAGCCTAAGAGATAATTAAGATTGTATGAATGATTGGATGTTTGGCATGTTATTTTATACTCAACCTCTCTAGGCCATTTGGTGATTTCAAGCGATGTGGGATACCAAATGTAAAACCATTTCAGACCCCAGTGTGTTTTCTATATCAATATTATAGCTTATTTGTTTAATATTTTGATCAAGTATGTTTAGATAAGGGATGAATTAGAGCATTAGGTGCCCATGAGTCATAGGACTCGTGTTATAACAAAAAGTGATGCCATCTCAACACTTTCTTCTATAATTCATAACCTATAACTTATCCCGGAAAAACACTTTCCCTCCATCACTCACGTAGTTGCTACGTTAAACAATATAAATATAATGGCTATCAAATCAATGTCTCATTTATAAGTTGAAACCATTTTCCCTCTCTTTGCAGGAACTACCTACAAAAGTAATGAAACAGATAGAGGCTAGGGAGAATGACTTGACCGCACTAGTTTCCGGAAATTGAGGCACTTATAATGTAGGTGGTTGATGGACCATCCGAGCTAAGAAGTATAATTTGTAAGAGATGGGAATCAGTGGAAAAGACCCAAGTAGCCATTAAGAACCCTTATGGAAGAATTCCAAGTATGGTCGAAGAAAAGAATGATGCCAAGTGAACCCAAGAGTGCTCACGTTGAGCAACGTAAGGGTAGACGGACACCTTTTTGGAAGAGATGAAGGATGCGATTAACCAATGCTTTGAAGATTTAGGAGTCTTATTTTCATTGAAGGTCCAGATCAAGTCATTGCTCGAGAAGTTGCCTACAGAGATGGAAGCAAACTATTCTCACCACATAACTACGGTCTTTTATTCTACTCAATGATATTTTTTCATCACACAAGTCGGTTTGAAAGCATTTGCATGCAATTCGTTTATGTGAGTGATCATATGTGATTCATCGTTAATTTTAGATCTAGTTCTAGGTGATACAATATGACTAAGATTCATGTTTTGCTGGCCATGTCATATATGTAAACATTTGCGAAGATTTTTTGCTCTTTTCCTTTTATACAGAGCTCCAAAAATTACAAACAGTCACTTGAGTTTATGTTTTTCGTTATTATTAAACAACCAATTGTCCCAATTGGCCTTTATTCTGGTGGTATTTGTGTGAGATTAATGTCCCCAACAAATAGGCCGTGGGTTCAAGTGCCGTGAGAGACAAATAAACTCGCAATGTGACTCTAAACAAGCTTTAACAATAATAAAGATACAACAGTGAAAATATACAGGAACAAGATCTCATTTGGACTTATAATAAGAAGGGTACTCACCAAGAAAGCACTATTAATAACATC
>OU343221.1:304131199-304146346 GCA_910596185.1 Chrysanthemum makinoi
AATAAGTAAAAGACATATTATAGTTTTTAGAACGATACATAAGATGCACAAATCATCGGGCCGCGACGTACTGTCGTTTATTTGCTACTTTCTTTGGCACTCTCTGTCCCTAAAGCTGAGTTCTTAAAGGGATTCCTCAAGATCTTCACATAGTTGTTGAGGATCGGGTATGGTCTCTTCATCTGCTGATATCACGAACGTCAATTTATCCATATAACTCACGATATGAATCATCAATGCCTGCTGTGACAATTATACACGAACACTCCATTATCATCATAAAGTACAGTACACGAAAACTGTTGTTTAGTGACATACATAATAAGTGTAACTCACTGTTTTTTTACATAAGTATGCGTCTTTGTACTTACATTAGGTTGCCCATATGTAAGCGCAATCATGCCCATAAAATGTGACTTCTCCTTGTGGTCCAGGCACATTGGTGAACCACAAAGTTGTATTAAAAAACACCTTGTGGTTTAGTTTCCCTGCAGCCTGGTTCAAACCCCAAATTCACCATCAGAAAATTAGTAAATGCACAGTTAGTAGAGACGAACCCTACAAGTGCTTAAATCTAGTGTGAGGTACCATACATACCTTAATCCCGAACAGCTTAAGGACCACGTAAAGAACAAAATAAGTGTACAGAGGTTCCAACGATGCTTTCTTTCGATCAATGACTGCCTTAGCTTCTTTTACGTAGTCTAAGGGGTTGCTTTTGAGTCCGATTGTAAATGGGAGAAGCACGTACCCGATCTTGTTGCCCCATTGACCCATTTTTCCAGTTTTCATTGTTTCGACAAGAGTCTATTGATGCAACAAAGATGTACAGAAAAATGTATGTTAGAAATTTAGAGTATACCATGTCTGATTTGTTAATAAAAGGGTTGTGAAATAAACGACCACACTCATGGTATATATAGTATCATTTTGCATGTTTAGCAACAAATCCAAAGTTTTCTAGTATACATGCCGAACTAGAAATGAACACACAAACAGAAAACTGAACTCACGTCAATCCTGGTGGTTGCTCTTAGGTTGAAAAAGAACATGGCAGGAAGACGAATGTTTTTGGGGATAACATCTTTTTTACTGTTATAAACATAGTAGGGTTGGATCAGTTGGTAAACCCCTTGCCTCTCAACCGAGAGGTCAGGGTTCGATCCTCACTCCTACAAAGGCGGAGGTCCTTTCTACCTTTGGTAGAATTGGAAGCAGCCTCTCTACCTTAGGTAGGGGTATGGCTGTCTACATCATAACCTCCCCCATACACCGGAAACGGTATTGGGTACCCATAACCCGTGGAAGACGGCATTGGGCGTTACTTTACTTTATCTTTTTTACTGTTATAGTCTAGCCCTTTGATTTTACCTGCGTAATCAAATAAAAGATTAATCATACAGCAAAGAAACTTGATCTTATTAGCTAGCAACAGGAAAAATGAAAAGAGTTGTTAATAATGAGTCAGCGGCACCAATCGTGTCGTAAAGCTTGTATGGCAACGCGCAGACTTGAAATTGTTTGTAAAAAATTATTTAGGCAAAAAAATAGCGAAAACTTGATGTTTCATGATACACATGTGCAATGAAACTCACTGTATCTGCGATTCAGGTAGCATGATAAACCTGCCTTAGTAACTCCAAGCACAATGTCGTTCAAGGTCTGCAAGATCATCAATGTCATAATTGTCCAATCACACAAACTTAAGGTATCACAATTTGATCTCACATCCTATCTTAACTTGGCTAAAGAATAAGGCCTTAACAAAATATTAATAAACTTACCACATTCATGGCATTCTTCACTGCCTTAATATCAGCTAAGCTGACACTTCTACGAACAAAACACCTAGGCCCATTGGCGGATCCAGAATTTTAAACCATGTGTGGCACGATTTTTAGCTCAATTTGTTTCACGGATAATTTTTAGCTTTAGTTGTTCATTTACTTGGGTAAGACTTATTGTTTTACAATTTTTGTTCGCAGAATTAGATTTTTCGGGATTAATTTGATTTTCACGTGCTACCTTCGATCTTTGAAGTAAGCTAAATGACTCTAGGAAAAACTGTGACTTTAAGTCATATTGTTTGGTAGTATTAAGCAGGACTTTTTATGCTGAGTTTTGTAACTAAAATAAATTCATACAACAAAAACTACACATATCCATATGTCTCTATATTAAAATAGGGTTAAAGGACACAAAAACCAATTCATCTTTGGAGCAACAAACATACTAACGCAAAAACCAATTCAACAAAAGGACAAAAACATGACTATTCATCATCTTCTACATCTCTTTTTCTTTATTTTTTCTTCAAAACATAAGAACCATGTTCTTCCACACATTTTTTACTCATTTTGTGCATCTCTAGCTCCAAACCATGTATAGCACTTTCAAATAGCTTGAATTTCTCAAGAAAATATAACACTTCATCGCCTTAGACCATATGTGGCACGTGCCACAGGTGGCTCATGCTTAGATCCGCCCCTGCCTAGGCCTATTCTCGACACCTAGTGAACCTTTCAATGGCGTTTCAGTGTCTTTAAGAAACAACACAGTTAGCACAAACATAATAACCGCAACAAGAGAGTTCCAAAACACTTCTAAGATAGACCAAAAACTAGTAACTTTTATATAACCAGAGTCTTTACTGACAGCTAGCGTTGGTATAGCATTAAGATCAGATGTCTTGCGTGTGCAAGCAAGAACAAGTGTCATTAATGACATACCATCACCTAAGGAATGATGGAAGCTTAAAACGCCTTGATCCCCTTCAAGACATTGCTTGTCTTGATGTCAAGAAGGTGGAGATCCCATAAAGGTTTCGTATTTTCTATGGGAGTTCTGCTGAGGTTTGACATGTAATCAGCCACAAACTTGTCTGGAAACTCAATGTTTGGATCTAGTTTCGGCATTATAATATGGTTGTCGATATTCACCTTTGTTGGAACCCATCTGATGATCCCGGTATCTTTATCGGACCCGCAATACCAACAGGATTTTCAAAGACATAAACTAGATTTTTTTTTTTTTTGGTGAACTATAGTGGTGTTTACACCTCAGCTTCGAGAAACGAGGATGTCGAAGGATAGAATTAACAATAATTTCTTTGATAACATCAGGCTTGATCTTGGTCTTGCATCCCATCATGGATACGATATAGACATTGGAACCTGGCTCATGAAACAACCTAGCCATTGTTGAGTGTGAAGCCACTTATTAGGCTGGTCAAAAAGGATGTGCTAGAAAAACATGGACAGCCGTAATTGACCGACTATGTTCCCTAGATTGATGGACGGCCATAATTTACGGTGATTGATGGGCGCTGTAATTGATAGCCGTAATTGGCAGTGTGTTTTTGACCAGTTATCATTCCAATCTCTATTTAAGAGATAGCTCTGTATTTGTAAACAACAACACAATGCAAAATAAAATATACTCAGATTACTGAAGGCGATTTGTGGAGTCGATACGCAACCACCTTATATCCTTGTGTTCTTATATTGTGGCAGTTTATTGTGTTTGTATGTGTCGTGTCCGATCCTAACAGCCATGTTGGGGAATTCCTGATCTATTGGATGTGGCTGTAGAGCGTGTTCCAGAATCAGGAAAGCTATCCTAGTTGGAGTAGAAGTCCAACAAGTTTACTTGACGATGCAAGTTATCTTCTAGCTTATTAGATAGTTATTAGGTTAAGTAAAGTATAATCCTAGTTATAGTCTAATATGAATAGATTAGTCTATATATACCGTGAAGGGTATGGATTCTCATTGTATCAATTGAAGTTTTAGAGTTAAGATTTCTTCAATAAAAGTCTTGCGTGTTACACGGCAACTTAGATCTTTCGTCAACATACCTTCACGTGTTGCGCTGTGGTTTCATATAGCGGTAAGTAGCAACTACTTTGCAACTCTCGATATTCAACAATTGGTACGAGCTTCCGGGTTTAGTTGGTGACCTGACTATCGCCATGATTGGGTTACCTTGAAAACCAAAAGAAATCACGAAAACTAACCTGCTTCCGGGTTAATCGTGTGTTGATCCCGCCTTGAGGGATACCAGAACCTTGTCATCATTGGACTCTAACTCGCGTCTTGAGGTTGAGTCGCATCGAGATTTGTGAAAGCTTAGGTGACCTTTGTAAGTGCGATTGGTTTCTGAGAAGCAAAAAACAAACCGGAACAACTGTGACTGCGATTAAGGGTTTACAGCAATAGTTATTCGACTCTAACCTCTGAACCTGCTGGTTGAGTCGATGTTTTATCGTCCGTCCGTCGGTTTATTGAAACGTGTCTAATCGTGGGTTTTTCATCTGGTCGCTAGTTATTGTTTTGATCAGAATAAGCTTGTTGTTGGTGATTTGATGCTGCGATGAAGGGTTACAGATATGAAGTGATTGTGTAGCATATCATCGACTTAGTGTTGCATACCCTCAATAATAACCGACTTAAAACCTGTGAACAAAGTGGTTGGTCGTGGTTGAAGCCCAATAATTATTTGCAGCCCAATTTTCTTTTCTTTTGTAAACTGATCAGAGCCCACTTATCCAAGTGCATATAGGAAGTTGGGAAAAATACTCAAGGCTCTACAAAAGATTAAGAACAGTTGAACCTTAAGTTGGAAACTGTCTTTAAGACTGTTGATTGTCTCACTGTTTTAAACTAATTCTAGCCGTGATATAAGGGCTGGAAAGTTCACCACTACAAACCTATTCACGATCAAGAACCAGGATGACAGGAGGTGCATCAGGTTCCAACAATCTACCACTGACAAAGGAATTGAGTTTGACGTTTCAGTGTCCGATGTTAATGTCAACTAATTATACCATATGGAGTATGCGAATGGAAGTTCTTCTTGGAATTCATGGAGTATGGGATGTGGTAGATCCGGGCTCAGACGATGCCAAGAAAAACAATATAGTTAAAGGATTACTGCTTCAATCGATCCCGAAGATTTGATTTTGCAAATCGGAATTTGAAAACCGGGAAGGATGTGGAAGCGATAAAACTCGTAACTTAGGGGCTGATCGTGTAAACGTCAAACCCTAATTACGGAGTTCGAGAATCAAGATGTCGATAACGGTACCATAGATAATATGCTTTAAAGTTATCGTATTATGCTCTAAATCAACCACGCTTGGAGAAGTCATGTGCGGAACACAAATTTGGTAAAGAAGTTTCTCACAAGTCTTCCTAGACGTTTTGTCCATATCGTGGCAGCCCTAGAGCAAGTTTTAGATCTTAAAGAAACGGGGTTTGAGGATGTGGTTGGACGATTGAAAGCGTATGAAGAAAGAGTCAAAGAAGAAGATAAAGCAAACGATGCTCAAGAAAACTTGCTTTATGCTAGAACCGATAATTCCTACAGAATAATGACTCGCGGAGGAAGAGGGACGTGTTCATGCTCGCGTGGCAGTGGTCGTGGTCAAGGTAGCGAGGCGTATAACAATCAAAACCACGTCAACGTGACTCTCGAAAACCGTGTAGATAATGAACAAAGGGTAATTAACACGAGAAACGTGACCTCTCACATATAGTTCCGTTGTGATGATCACGGATTTGACACTTTGTTTCAAGATGCCCGAACGAAACCCGAAACCATGAAGTTAACCTTAATGAGACGCCATTAGAAAAGATGTATATCATGAGGAAGGTACGTTCTTTATGATGAACCATATTCAAGAAACGATTTTTATGAATGAAGAAAAGTACACTCCACCAAAGAGCGAGTCAAATACCGATGAAGAGGATGTATGGTATTTTGACAACGGTGCAAGTAATCACATGACAGGTAATTACTCTTACTTTTCTGAATTAAACGAAAATATCTTGGACGTGTTAGGTTCGGTGATGGTTCATGTGTGAGCATAAAGGGAAAAGGCTCGATTTTGTTCCAAGGTAAAAACGGAGAACAAAAGTTGTTGAAAGATGTCTATTATATTCCCGCTCTTCATAGTAATGTGATAAGTCTTGGACAAGCTACAATATTTGGTTATGATATTAGTATCCGAGGTGATTTCTTAACCATGCGAGATAGTTAGGAGATTTACTTATAAAGGTCCCACGTAGTGCAAATCGCCTTTATAAAGCTCAACTAAAAGTTGGTAAAGAAGATACAAATGAAGAGGAACGAGTCGTTGAACGAGAATCAGTTGAACAACAACCTGTTATTGAAGTTGATGAAGTATTCGCGGTAGTTCGACTCGAGACCATACGACTCTTGATTGACTTCGCAGCCCAGGAAAGGATGGAAGATTCATCACCTGGATATGAGAACGGCTCTTCTAAATGGTGATCGAAAGGAGCTCGATAGTACTTTAAAAGATATGGTTTTCACAATGCGTGCCGCGAAAATGCGATCTACGAAGGTGCCCAATGGAGAATTTATCATTGTTAAGGGTTAATGTGATGATTTATTAAATTATCGGGACAGCTTAGACCTCATAAATAAGTTCAAAAGGAGAATGGTGTCTCAATTTGAAATGTCGGATCTTGGTAAGTTAACTTATTACTTAGGTAACGAAGTCTCACAAGAAAAAGATTGCGTGGAGATCAAGCAGAGATATGCAAGGAAGATCTTGAAGCCGGTATGGAAGATTGTAATGCAACTTTATGTCCGATGGAACCGGGACTCAAGTTGACAAAAGCGAAGATGAACCGGTTAAGTTGAAGCTACTCAATATCGAAATGTTGTGAGTTGCTTCGTTACTCTGCACACTCGTCCAGATTTGACTTACTCGGTCATTGAGTAGTTAGTCGATATATGCAAAGTCCGAGAATCACATGCTCGCAATCAAGCAAATTCACAGCTATCTTAAAGGTAACACTTCGTTTGGAATTAAATACATCGTTGTAATGACATAAGACTTGTGGGATTTAGCGATCATAATATTGATATTGATGATGGACGAGTACTACTCGGTCATGTTTTTATCTCGGTACATCACCTATTACATGGTGCTCACAAAAGCAAACTACCGTGGCGTTATCTTCGTGTGAAGCTGAGTTCATGGCGGCTACTACGCTGCGGTCAAGCAATTTGGCTAAGGGAGTTATTGGCGGAAGTGACTGGGAATGAGCATGTAATTATAGAGCATGTATCGGGTGAAGAACAAAGAGCAGACCCATTGACGAAGGCCTTGGCGCGCATAAGGGTCAAGGAGATGAGATCGTTACTTGGTGTGCAAGAGTTACCCTCTTCGACTCAGAAATTCAGGGGGTGATTGTTGGGGAATTCCTGATCTATTGGATGTGGCTGTAGAGCGTGTTCCAGAATCAGGAAAGCTATCCTAGTTGGAGTAGAAGTCCAACAAGTTTACTTGACGTGCAAGTAATTATCTTCTAGCTATTAGAGATTATTAGGTTAAGTATAATCCTAGTTATAGTCTAATATGAATAGATTAGTCTATATATACCGTGAAGGGTATGGATTCTCATTGTATCAATTGAAGTTTTAGAGTTAAGATTTCTTCAATAAAAGTCTTGCGTGTTACCTGGCAACTTAGATCTTTCTGTCAACATACTTCCTGTGTTCCTGTGTGTCGTGTGTTTCATATAGCTGCTGTAGTGCAACTACTGCAACTCTCAGATATTCAACAAGCCATAGGACTCAAAGGTTGTTCGTCTTCCATACATATTTCACCACCTTTGGTGCTTGTTTTGATTTGCTTAAGACTATTGAGACCTTGTGAGGAATCCATAGAACTTTCTATATTTAGGAATGCAAGTTTGATTCATAAAATAGCCTCATTTATAACAATAACTATGTACTTATAACTTTTTGCTTTACCATATTCCATCATCAAAATTTCTATATATAAGTATATATAAATTCCCTGTAGCAACTAAACCCATTCTGTTTGTCCCAAGTAGTCTCTATGCAAACCCAATTAGTTTGATGTATATGACATGTTCGTTTGTGGCTAATCCAATCGTGTAGAAATAATAAATCTTTGTTACACTAATAAACGTGTTACATTGTACGTATAAGCTTATATGTCACTTATTTTAAGGCGTGCAACCAATGAAAATGTTTACGCTGCCATTTTGTAGACATTCTAATTTATAAATGAACTGAGATCACACTTCAAGGTTATAAGTCTGCGATATCATGTCAAACCAGGCTACTTATAAATATTTTCAACTTGTGAGAGCAGAGCTACCTTGACTCCATTCGGGTCAACCAAACATACAAGGAAAAATTAATGTAATCTTAATGCAGATTACGTCAAAATGATTCCCATCTTTCTAATTGTTTCACCTAAATATATTCTTTCAGAACCCGAAAGAGTAGCTAGCATAGTGGTTGGGGACTTAAACTTCTCATAAACGGGTCCTTGAATATCTTTTACCATATCAGTTGAGAAAAAAACAAGTTAAAGAAGCAGCATGTATATCAGTACTGATATAATGAATATGTAATCTATAACCATAGAATATAGCAGGTAGGTTAAATAGAGTCACGTACGTACTTACATACGTGTAGTTGGTTAGAAAGCGAGATTGTGTTTATGGAGAGGTTTGATGCTATTCCTGTTTATGGTTTTTACAGCATGTGTATTAGGTACACACTGTTTTCATTTCTTACCATACATGTATGCTTAGATAATCAAAAGCATTGGTTTGTTTAAACACCTTTCATCCATTCACCTTTCTTTCTAATCAAAAGTAGTAGATAACGTAAATCAAAACGTCACTGTAGTATAAGCTTTTCGAATAGATGTCTGTGCAGAATATATCTGACATAACTCGTAAATATACCATTTAAACAATCCGTTAAGTTCTAATCATAATATGTTCACATAAATCATCAGTCAGTTGATGTTCTCACCGCCTAACTTGTCATCTTGTTTTCAACTAACATACTTGGTTTAATTAAAGTTGGACGAGATTAATGAATTTGATAAATGATTCACTTATGATCTAAAATCAAGTAAATGGTCTAAAACTCAAACTCAACAGCTTTCATTCCATGAAAATGGACAAAAATATGCATTTTGACCCAAATCACCCAAACAAAAGAATTAAAATGAGAAAGTTCACCTAATTTGACCCATTCTTAGCTATGTTGGCATGTGTTTTGTTCAACCCATTCTCACCCCTAAGAAAGTTGAATAAACATGAACTCAAACAAACAAGAGCAAAACAATCACCAAATTTGACCCATTAGTAGATATTTGAGCCAATTCACCCTTCTAAATTTGACCCATTTCGTGTTTCACTGTTGAAATTTTGATACGAAACGCTAAAATTAAAACTTGACTTCCGATAGTGGAGTTGTACCAACTATACAGACTAACAGGAACATTTAGGTTCACGTCCAATCAATAAAAAACGCAAAATCAAATATAATCACCAATGAATTCATACAATCAACTACTTTTCCATATCTAATAACAAAAACAAAAACTCGGACAAACTTATTCTCATTTCGTTCTAAATCCATCTGACCCTTTTCAAAGCTTAATCAAGTCTGAGGATATAAACATTCATGATTTACTTTAATGACAAAGAGCCATAAAATACAAGCGTGCAGTTAAAATCAGTCCTATATTCAATTCAGTTAATATCATGTGAATTTGGAGTGTCAATGCATCAAGATAAAGACCTTTTTATGATCTACTGGCGAGGAGCTAATGGTCGTTGCTATTTCTTTCAAAGATTTTTGTAGGTGTCCTCCATTTTGTTTGTAAGTGTCCTCCATTTTGTTCAAAAGTGGTGATGAGGCTATCATGCTTGATGTAAATATTTTGTTGAAATACGCAAGCCTGGCAAGTGAGATGCATGTTGGATGTGACATCGATCTTCCGGCATAGTGATGCCATGCTAATTGCCCAATACTTCCCATGCGAGCCTACTACTCGGAAAAAAGTTTTCATGGTGTAGGTATGTTGAATCATAATGAATGTTTCTTTAACTTTACAGTTTAACATTCAACCTCTTTCACCAAATTTTTTATCTATTGGCTGATGAAGAATATAAAGAATAGCATATCCATTCGATTCTAGGAATCAACGTACCGGTGTTTAATCTATTTGATTGGTAATAACAATTACAATAACTATAACCAAAAATAATAAGAGATTAAAAAAGGTTATTTATATGTTTCACATTCTGATTTGGCCTCTATGTTCTCTCGCTTTGAACCCAAGAATTAACTCGCCTGCGATGGTCACACACGTCATAAAATGGTTCCCTAGTGCAATCTAGAGCGTTAATGAAGATATATATCATTAAACATTCCGTTATAAGTCGGTCAGAGAAAATATGCAACCTGCTTTACAACATGAGTCCTCATTATAATATATGTAGAACTTCAAAAGACTCTTCTTGTAACAACCTCATACACCTGCAGCAAGATTGTCTTGTTATTTTCTTCACTTGTATGATGATTGCAAAAATTGGATCTCATTTAGTTAGAAAAAGAAATTATGCCCCTCTTTGAATTCTTGTAAGATCTATGATTCATAATCTTATCTATCTTGGAATGAAACAACAGCGTTACTGGTTAGTTTGTTAAAAGAGTAATTAAAGTAAACAGTTATAATTATAGGGTCGATGCTCGTCCTAAACATAAGGTTATATATACGTATTTGGGATTTCATATATAAAATAAGTCTTAAAATTTCAATACAAAAAAGTTACTATAAAAGTAAATTTAAAGAATTAATGTAAAATTTAAAAATTTAAGTCTCATTTAAACTATATAGTAAACCTCCTCCAATAATGATATATTTTATAGATTTGTTTATAAAAAAAAGCTCATTAAACTTACAACCACTAATTTAATGCTAAAATTTGAAAAATGAAAGTGGTAATTATTTACACTATTAATAATTTAGACGTTCTACTATTGAAAAACATGCATCTACTACGTTATAAAATATTTGAGACATGCTAAATAAAAAAGGTTTAAAATGAAAAGCAATTGCTTGCCACAAAAATAATCAGGTAGTCATGAAAAGCATTATGCGGGTACCCTTCAAGTTGATTATAACTGTATCTAACTTTTTCTTGTTAGAGTAATCAACTCATACAGAAACCACAATTATAAGAAGTCAAACTTCCAAAATGGTTAGTTATAATGTGTAGCATTAAGCTAAGTTACCCATGTGGCAACCCACATAAGTTACACCATTAGCATCATCCAATAATCCTATACAAAAGAGTATGATTAACAAAGTTTGACAACCTCTAAATTAATACAAATTTGTTCACCTCCTTCAAAAATTTGTTTACCTCCTGTTCACCTCATATAATGAATCCACCAACTAACTTCGATAAATGAACTATGTTTAGCCAAGCAGCGGCAGAGTTTGATGAAGTCTAATGGCAGTGATGGCGTTGGATAGTCAACGGAGGGTGAGGGACAAGTTTTGTTACAAATGTAATGTTATATTTGGCATGTCACATGTGTGTAAATTATATGAGGATATTTGAAAAAAAGTAAAGTAAAGTAACGCAGTGACGACGAACCAGGATTTTAACACAGTGACGACGAACCAGGGGGTGTCCCGGGACACCCATGGATTTTTGTGACGTATTGTAAATTTTGTTAGAAAACCTCGATTTTTCTTAAATGCACCCGGTCCCTAAAAATTGTGTTTGTAATATTGTTTAGTTTATTCTAAGTGCACTTTGTCGTTTTGTGTCCCGGTTCCGTCCCTGTTCTAACATATACTGATTTTCTATGGATACGTGTCTAGTCTTTTTTAGGCGTTTTCGTCGTTTTTTTTTTTTTTGCCATTGTACAATCTCATATGTGTTGATCTGACTTAATTTGCTTAATAATATTCGGTCTGTACCTTCTAATCTTCTATGAATCTAATATGTGTCTGTCTTTCTTAGCTTTTTAGTAGTTACTGTTTTTTTTTTGCTATGGTAGATTTTCATCCGCGTTGATCTTGCATCTATATGAAACCAGTTTTTAATGGAAGTTTGGTCTTTCTTAGCTTCCAAATACTTGACTCGTCCTAATTATGCAATCATGCAATGTCGATCATATGGGTCAATTTGTATTGTATAAATTTGTTAAAATCAAATTTAGTACTGTATTTTTTAAGGTTAACAACTTCTGACTTTGTTGATTACCCAATGCCAGATTACTTGTGGTCCAGTATATGATCGACTTCCCCCCCTAACGGCAAAATATCAATGGTTTGTTGCTCAGAGCCCGAAGATGATCAGAAGGCACCGGACCAGTTTTTCTACAACATACAAGACCCGTTGTCATGTTTTCAATTGTCGAGCTCTGAGTGCTCGGAAAATATTAGAGGGAGTTTTCATGATTGGTTGATTCTTTCCAACTATAACATGTGGTCTCTTTGGAACCCCGTTACTTCTAAGATCATGTGTCTCCCTCCCTTGAATCTGAAAGACGGAGGTTCCACATCTATCAAAGAATGTTGTTTGTCGTTACCGCCTGATGATCCCAAATCAATTCTACTGCTAGCGAGATCAGATAAACCTACTTTTGTTTTTTGCCAGTTAAACCGTAAAAGAAGGAAGTTAAAATGGACTGAGATGTCTTATGCTAAGCAACAAGAGAATAACGGGGATGGTTGTTTTGTACATAGCCTAAGTTGTTGCAACGATAAAGTGTATGCTTTGAGTACGGACAATACTTTTTTTTATTTGGTAATTGAGAGGCATGGTTTAGGATGGAGAAGTTGTAATCAAACTCATGCTGTTTGGGGCGCCTCATCCTCCTTCTACGGGTAGTAAAGAAAGTATTTTCTGACAGGATCTAATACAGAGTTGTTCTGCGTTATAATAGGTCTTAATTTTGATGTGGAAACAGATACAACATTTTCTACTATGTCTTTAAATAAAGTAGATATGACGAGTATAGACTGGGCAAAATTGGAAGGCCTCAAAAGGCTGGACTTAACTGGTAAGAGGCTTGAAGAAATGGAGGAGGAAGAGTTTAACGAGATGGATTTGAGTAGTGAAATATGGGAAAAAATGGAAGACCTAAAAGATGGTAACTTTTTTGTCGATCTTGCTCGTGATAACTTGGTGGCTTATAGTCCTGCAGTTGCCTCTGAGTTTGGGGGTAAGATACACATCCGTAGCAAAACGGGGAAAATAATATACTCTTACAATTTGAGTGATGGAACAATCTTGCTGTCTTCCATGTTTCCTTCTCCAGTGCTACCAACTAGCCATGTTTCGGTGTGGGAATGCAGGTACGCTGATTTGTGTATTTCTTCTTTAACTTTTCATATGCCACTCGTTCTACCATCTTAGAAAAACGTATCTTTTGCAGGTTAGCAGCTGATTATGCTAAAGCTAAACAAGAAGTAGAGGACAAGGACCGTGAGATTGTAGTGAGACAAGTTAGTGATGATGATGATGTTGAACATAATGAATTGCAAATACTTGATCTTCCACTCGGTGTTTTGGAGATGATTATGGAGTTTTGTATTGGCTTGGACTACTTAGACTTCCGTGCTACATGCAAACGTTGCCATTTAGCAGCGCCTGTGTTACAATGGAGAAGTGAAGCAGCAATAAAGAGATTGGAGAATTATTCTTTACTTTCACCGTGGCTAATGGTGGTAGACAAAAAAAGAGGCGTTGTCACTTTTGAAGATCCTTCGTCCAGTTACAAGTACTTTATGAAAAAACTACCTGCTTCAATCGGTGATGGTGAAATATGTTATTCTGCGTACGGTTGGTTGTTGTTTTACACCGAGTACGGATTGGAGTTTTGTAACCCCTTCACAAATGAGGTCCATGATCTTCCAGTGCCGGATATTTTTATCTATAGCTTATGCTTCTCAGCACCACCTTTTTCCCCCGATTGTATGGTTGTTGGATTTAACACAGAAGGTATTAACATCCACTTTGTACATGGAGAACAATCCTGGCGATTGATTAGTCTGGATTATGATGACGATGATGATGATGATCTTCACTTTTATTTTCCAACATTGTGTGGCCGAGATCTTTATGCTTTGGGTGACGACGGAGAACTTCATGTTTTCAAAAATTTGGATCAAGAAGATTTCTCATGGAAGAAAGATGTAGCCGAAGCCCCAAGAAGTTGTTGCAGATCTTCAAACGAATTTTTCCTAACTAAATGTGGTCATCAAGATCTTTTACTTGTCATTGTGGCCCATTTTGGAGAATCCATTGAGGTTTTCATGCTGAACCATTTAACGAGCAAATGGGAGAAAATAAATAGTTTAGATAAGCTCGTGATTTATATCTCCGATAGTGCATGCTTCTGCAGTGTAGCCAAAATGCCGGAAATGGAAAACAAAATATTCTTTGCTCGATTGTATAATAAGAATGGGAAGGTGGTGTTTTATTCACTCGAAACTGGCATGTATCACACTTTAAATGCCAAAAACAATGAAGAAAGTTTTGAGGATTTTATCGGAACCAAGCATTATCCTTTCAACCCTCATGCGTGGATTGAACCCACTTGGTTCTAGCTGGCTAAATTATTACGAGTAGTTTTTATGTATTATGTTTTATCACATTCGAGGGGCTATCAAACCATTTGCTGTTTGAGCTACTTTATCTTATGTTTAATAAAATTCTTGATGTTATAATTGAATTCTTAATTAATGCTAAAAGTTAAGTGGTTTATCCTTATGGTTAGCTTTTTATTAAACATCATATTCTGAGACCTGGGGCTATTAAACATCATATAGTCACGGTAAAGTGGTTTTAGGATGTTTTAAGGAATGATTTGTAAAAAATGTATACCAGGGACTGGCTTTACGTGTGATTTTCAGGTAGGAATAACAGAGGATTTCGACTATTTGGAGCTTACCGGCAGTAACACCTGTCAAGCAAATCGAGGTATAGATACTAGAAGCACATGGTAGGTATCGCAGTTACTTCAGTTGCCTTATATCATTTCTGCAAGTCTTTTTACGTAACTGCTTTTAAAGGCTATCATTACAGAGAATATTGCATGTGCACATATTCATTCTTGTGTGTTAGTGTCGTCTTAGAAATCAAATATTTTGATTCCTGGTAATAAAATCAAGTTGCCATAACAGTACAACACTTTTGGCCTGCTTTTTTTTAGTTTAGTTCCACATGGGTCTATCGTAGGAGGTTCATCGTGCCATCAAGGGGGCACTTTGTATCTCAAGTATGAATGTATGATGATATATGATATATGCGGTGT